>OX235273.1:152062065-152135844 GCA_944472155.2 Trichobilharzia szidati
GCCCTAGCTTTCTGGATCCGTGCTGTGATTTCGTCACCAATCAATCCGTTGGTGCTGATACAACTTCCTAAATAGGTGAAGTGGTCAACATGTTCTATCACTACACTCCCTATCACTAAGCTTGGAGTTGACGTAGTCCAGTCCTGTAGCAGCATCTTACATTTCACAGGGGCGAATCGCATGCCAAACACACGAAGATTGCTGCTCAAGGTGTTCAGAAGACTCTGCATTTTGTCAGCGTCCTCCCCTAACAGGACTATGTCGTCTGCGTATTCTAAGTCTATAAGACTATTCCCCGGTAACAAGTCGATTCCTAAGTCGTTACGTTCGGTTAAGGATACTTCCATTAGCATATCTATGATGAATTTAAACAGAAAAGAGGAAAGTGGACATCCTTGACGGACACCACTGGTTGTTATCAATTGAGATGACAATTCCCCATAAGCCCTTACACAGCTACGTGAGTTTGAGTAGAGTGCCTTGATTAGTGCAATGTACTTTCTTGGCACTCCCTTCATAGTCAAACATTGCCATAGAACCTCTCGATCTACGGAATCGAAGGCCGCCTTCAAGTCAAGAAATATGGCAATTGTTGGACGCCTAAAAGTGTGCCTATGTTCTAGGATCTGTCGGAGAGTGAAGATATGATCTATGCACCCTCTACCTGGCCTAAGGCGCGCTTGATTTTCCCTCGTTTGTTCCTCCCGAGTTCGGCTTACTCTGTTCATGATTACTGAGCCTAGGATTTTAGAAACTAAGTTCGTTGGGCTGATTCCTCTGTGATTATCACATAAGGACTTGTCTACCTTCTTGAATACTGGTATAATAAGTGACTTACCCCAGTCTGATTTATAGAATAAACAGGCAGTTAGGCTTGGAAACAAAAACAGAGTTGCATATATATATGTATAGAAACAGTAGAGAAAAAGCCTATCTTTCTGCAGCTTGCATTCAAAGGTGATGATACTGCCAGTAGAATAAGATGCAGACTGAACGCTGGCCTGAAAAGAATATATCCACCCGCCAAGCTTGTATGTGTTTATCAAACAACTAGTTGTTTGAGACAATCAAAAGTGGACAAATACCCACCTCATATCACCTCCAACTGTGTCTACCAATTTACATGTACGTGCCAAAGCATATACATCGGAAGAGCAGAGAAAAGGGTTATTGTCCGCATTTCTGAACACATACCAAAGAACCTGAGACTGAAAGATCCACAAGTATTAAACAGTGCAATTACGCATCATCTATTAGACACTGGTCATAATGTAGACAACTTGAAGTCATTCAAAATAATCAACAAGCAAAAGAAACCTAACTTGCTACGCTTTGCTGAAGCAATTGCTATTAGACGACTTAAACCAAATCTATGTACGCAGAAAGAGATAGTGGTGAATCTTGCACTGCCCTGGTGACAAAAAAATATACAACTTGTATGAGTCACCTTTTTCTTATTTAGAAAACTCTACTCTCTCATCTAAACATGACTCACCCTTTCTTGTTCTTTCTTTCTTCCTTTTTTTTCTGTTGGCTATTAGATAAAGCATTTTCTTTAGTTACGTAATCTACCTTTTTGTTATGCTCTGTCTAGCTAAACCTTGTTTCTATACATATATATATATATATATATATATGCAACTCTGTTTTGTTTCCAAGCCTAATTGCCTGTTTATTCTATAAATATTTATAAACTGTCAAATATTGATCACAGTTCATTTGAATTATTCTATAAATAGTCAGTGTTTGTAACTCTCAATTAGTTAAGTCATTCCGGACTAATGTTACTTTTACTTCCTACCAATTACTCCTTGTGATCGTGGAAAAGTATGTTCAAATCTTTAATGTAATGTAATTCATATTTTTTTTTATCGTTCAGGATGTAACCAGTTGAGAAGAATCCTCGAAATAACAAGAAAAGATGAGCTCATATTATCCTGGTACAATTGTTGTTCTTGCTTTGTTCAAGTTTATTAATGGGAAGAATTGCATGAAGATTATGTGACTTTTTACATCTGAACTATGATTGGTTGCTCAAGATCACTGCAACTTTGGCTATGGTAGTTTAACTTTACCCAACTCGTTATATAACTTTGGTGCATTGGCTTAAGCACTTTAAGTACTTGAGCTAAAATCCTCCTCTATCTGTCTGTTGAAACCTAAGTAACAAGCGGGTAGTATCACTGTCATTCAAACGATCAGGATGTCTCATAGCCTGAAGGATGTTACTTATTCGATAGGCTACACCAACTACACATAATCTTATCACTACAAGAATCGGTGGTTCAATGGTAGAATGCTCGCCTGCCACGCGGGCGGTCCGGGTTCGTTTCTCGGCCGACGCACTCCGCTTGCCTCCAAAGCCTCAGGTTGGTCGGGGGCGGGTGCCTTGCGCTGCTGGTTGGCCACCCCTCCGCACACCTTTTGAAATGCTCCCATATGACCGGACGTCTTACATAGCCTCTCCTGAGGAAGTCCTACTCACTGCCTTCACGTGGCGGAGGTGTTTTTCACCAAAGTGATAGGGCGAAAGCGGATGCCCGGCGCTCCTCACCGGGTTGACTGTCCATTGGATGACAGTCTAGGGGAGATGGCTAAACCCTGATTCCAAACCTCCAACGACTGGCGTATGAAGCTCACTGGAGCTCACCGGCAGACGTATGGACAAAGGGCTTGTTGGATGTCCTGGATGTCTGGCCCCATTCAAAAAGGCGTATGAACCGAACTCCGGTCACCGGCTGCCAATGGATAGTGGACTCCCTACTCCACTCCTACTGCCTTGTAGGTCACACTTGGTTGTGTAAAGGCTAGAGCTGCACTCTCAAACAAAAGGCCGAGCGATTCTGGGGACATCACTCGTACCAAATTCCCATGAAACTTCATGAACTCTCTTCATCAGATTGCCGCGCCTGGGCAGCGATGATTCGAGATGTTTATGAAGCCGGCTCATCCTCCCGTAGGGGATAGCCGAAGTTAAGTAAGTAGTAAGTACAAGAATCTACACGCATGGCTAGTAGCCAGTTAATCCTCTTCTGGCTAGGATAGATTGAGTATTCTTCGCAATAACGTACTTCATCTCACCGTATCTGGTAAATATGTCGATTGTAATTATAAAACTCAGGCGGCGGAGTTCAGTTAATGAGAAATTACTATCTTTACAACAAAGCAGCCAGCTATTTTTGCGATTTTCATTTGAGCAAGAGTATATTTGAGGGTGTAAGTGGTAGATTACTGATTAAAAGTATAAACCTGTCACTTGAGATTACTAAAATTGAAAGAGTTAAGGGTGAATTGACCAATATGTGGTATTGTTCCACATAATTATTGACTAATAGTTGAAGCGGCTTGAAAATGGCACAGGTCAAAAGTGATGTTGAGTGGGGTAGGCTTATAAATAATTCAGTGCTGTCTTAGTTTACCTTGATATGATCTCCCCCTCTTGATTGTGTCATCATTTTCGACCACTTGTTTCATATTTTTAATTTTATTATTGGTGTAGAGTTGTTGAGAATATATATATATATATCGTCACTTGGGCACTTTGTTTTAAAGTTGACATCAACCTTATATGTCCGGGGGTTGGTAGTCTTCAGTCTTCCTCTTGAGATACTCTCATATGGCCACGTGTTCATAGCCTTTGCGAGGCAAGTTCTTGTCACTGTCTTCATTCGGCGAGGGTGTTCTTCATAAAAGTAGAAGGGAAAATACGAACGTCTGGCGGACACGCTAACCTACTTAAAAGTATTGAAAAACCCTGATTCCAAACCTATAGTATCTCTATGGGCTCTGGAAACCTGTAAGGATGGCTTAGCGCATAAACTTATTTTAATCCTGTCACTGCTCCACTCCCTTGTGGGTCAGATTTCAAGTCAAAAACTCGGGGGGAGGGTTACCGTTTAAGACAACCACCTGCTTCGATCTGGACACACCCGGGCAGTATCCCAGCTCTTCCAGAAGCTACCAGATTTTGTGTGGTGCATCTGTCAGTGTCCACAATATACAAGGTTTGTGTTTTAACAAATAAATAAATGACAGCGTGCGCCGGTGGCACAGCGTTAGAATGTTCGCTAACCACAGCTCGTGTGGTCCGGGGTTCATTCCCCGGCCACAGACGCACTCCCTTACCTCGCTAAGCCAGTAATTAGGACTGGTAAAGAAGGAAGGTTTGGCTGGGCATGAGGCTAGTAACCCTATCCCGTAAAAATAAATACCACTGCTTGAAGCCCTAAGTTCCATTGGGGCATGGGGGGACGTGAAGGAATAAAAAATGTTTACTGGCAGTTGTTTACAGCGTACAATGTTATGAAGAAGAAAAAAAAAGTTGCCTAGTGTGATGTGAAAAGAGAAAAAACAACAACAATGTCCCCAATTGTTTTATTTCGTTTTTTCTCTCTCTCTCTTTTTTCCCATAGATGCAGTGATTCGAGTTGGTGAAAATTTTCAAGTTGATCTCCCCTTGTACGAAGGTGAACCGCCACAGTCAATACTTTCAAGTGAATCCGATCATGAAGTAGTTCTGTGGCGTCCAATAGCTGAAAGTTTAAATGATCAATTAGAGAAATTCATAAACACAGCCATTGAAAAATATGCGTAAGTGGTGATCCGTTTTAATTGATTGATACAAAATGCACATAGTTATTATATTATTATTTCCTTTAGTTCCTAGAGGAACATAAGGCTTCAGCCATGCGTCTCCATTGCGTTCGGTTCTCTGCTAGAGTTTTCACCTGGCTCCAAGTCTGCCCATACGCTTTCAATTCTTCTTCACACGATCTCCTCCAGGTCACCCTTGAACGACCAACTCGTCGCTTCCCTTTCGGGTTCCACTCGAGGGGTTGTCTAGTGATGTCACTTGATGGTTTCCTCAGAGTGTGGCCAATCCATCTCCATTTCTTCCTGCCTATTTGTTTCACAATCGGTTCCTGATTGGTTCGCTCCCAGAGATCTTTGTTGCTGATCCTTTCCGGCCATCTGATCTTGAGTATTGAGCGAAGACATCTGTTAATGAAGGTCTGTAGCTTGTTTGAGCTGCTCTTTGTGACACGCCAAGTCTCTAATCCGTATAGTAGTACTGACTTCACATTGGAGTTGAAAATCCGGATCTTATTTTTGACGCTGAATGCTGTTGACCTCCACACAGACTTGAGAGTAGTGAAAGCTTGCCTTGCTTTCCCGATCCTTGCTTTGATATCCTCGTCAGTTCCGCCTGTAGTTGAAACAATACTTCCAAGGTAGGTAAAGGAGGTTGTTTCTTTCAGGTTTCTTCCATTTATGCTGATTGCTGTCTGCTGTTGTTGCTGTGGCTGTTGGTGTCGGCCAGGAATCTTCATCACATAGTAGATAGTTTTTTTCTTCTTCAAAATTAGTAAATGGTACACTGTTCTCTTGAACTTGCTTGACTAACTCACTGGCTGACTGACTGATTGACTGGTTTCCACCACTGTAGAACTTTGCACAAATGTCCAGCAGTTCAAGTCGTCACACTCCCTCCTTGTAGCACATAGAGCAAGAGAAAAGAGTAAGGAGAGAGATTCATCGAAAGAGAGACAATAAACAGAAGTGTGAGTGAGGGGAAAAAGAATAGTAATAACAGTAGAGTTTTATTGGATATAACAAGTCATCACAAAGAGTGATTGCATCTACTCCAGGGATTGAGATGGCTAGGTCACGTGCTGCGCATGCCTAACCATCGCCTCCCCCACCCCGACGGGCATTACTAGCTGATATAGGTGCAGGTTGGAAAAGAGTAAGTGGTGGCCAAACAAAAACATGGTCTCATCAATCCATGAAATCCCTGACAGTTAAACTGAGTCAGGTAGGGAGATGCAGACTTCCGGGTTGGGGACCGCCCTAGGGACTCTAAGAATCAATGAAGGCTGGAGACAATAGGTGACATGGCTCAAAATCGTTGTCAATAGCTTACGCAGATGTATTCAGTCTCTGTAATCTTTCATATTCCTTTCTACCATTACTCATTCTGATTCACTCTTATACTTGTCAAAACTCTATTGATTCTCTTCACTCATTTTCCTGTCTACCTTTGTGTGCTATTTGGAACGTGGCAACTCGAACTGCTGCACTTCGGTGCCAAGTTCTATGTTGAATGCAGCCAGGGATTGACAACGATTTTGAGGCATAATGAGCAATTGTCTCCAGCTGTCATTGTTCCTTACTCTCTTAAGGACCTCAACCAACGAAGAAGTCTACACCTGCCTACCTGGCTGAGTTAAAATGCCTCTTATGCGTCGGTGGCACAACGGTTAGGACGCTCGCCGACCATGTACATGGTCCGGGGCTCGATTCCCGGCCGACGCACTCCCGATATCAATGGTCGGCCTGCAAAATTTGGGCTACTGATATCACGTGCTGAAAATTTCATACTTGTATCAAAAATACTGTGTGGAGTCAAGCTATAATAAAAAAATTGACTGATGAAGCGGCTAGGTCGTTTCCAACCTGATCCTATGTCGGCTGACATTGCCCGTCGAGGAAAGCAATGTCTAGGAGAATGCATGCGTAACACATATGCTAACCATCACCTCAGTCGATGTAACTTTATAACCTCGTCGATTGATTTTCCCTCTTTGTCTACCACTTGGCCTATACTCAACCTCAATATTTCTCACCTTATTATACCATTTGACATGGGAAATACAACGCAAACACCTATGGTCTAAAACAGTTAGCCAGGCTTTTCATGTCTTCTACTTTGATTGGCCATGTCTGACTGACAGCCATAAAGGAGGGCGGGGCGAACTTATTATCATTATTATTGTTTCCTTTAATTCCTAGAGGAACATATGGCTTCAGCCGCACGTCTCCACTGCGTTCGGTTCTCTACCAACGTTTTCACCCGACTCCACGTCTGCCCACATGCTTTCATCCCCTCTTCACGTGACGACCATTCGGGTTTCACTCGAGCGATGGCCTGACATGTGATACCACTCACTTGATGCTTTTCTCAAAGTATGACCAATCCACCTCTATTTCTTCCTAAATATTTGTTGTACAATCGGTTTTTGGGGCGGAGCGGAGCGAAATGGTGAACTTTAACTATAACTTAATCAAATAAAGGCTATTTCTCCTTGTCCTACTACGTAAACCCATAGTATTTGAGTTCTAAAATTAAGCATCTGTGGTATTTTAGTTATCCAGAAGTTTACTTCAATTTATCAAGTAGTAAAAGGTTAATTTGGATACATGAAGTACTCTATCCACAGCATATTTTAACTCTCCTTGCCTAGGTTCCCGCGTGCAGCGTTAATCTTTCATCTGGTGATAAATATTGACAGTTGTCTACTTGTACAGACTTCTGGCTTCATCTATCTTCAGAAGATGTATTTAGTTAAAAGAAGGTCTACTTCTGTATTGTATGCCTCCAGTAGCATTAGTGGACTGAGTTGAGTAACTGACAACTAAACGTATCTTGTATTCGCTTTTGGAAGTTACAAGGTGTGGTGAAATATGTAGGGATTACCCAGTTATATATTATTTTTTTATTCCTTTATGTTCCCAGTGGAACATAGAGCTGCAATCCATAGGCTTAGTGAGGTAAAGGAGTGCGTTTGTGGCCTGAGATCGAACCCCGGACCACATGCGTGGTCGACCAACACTCTGTCGCTGTGCCACCAACGCATAGTTATATATTATTAATCATTATTATTCCCTTACGTTCCAAGTGAAACACAGGGCTTCGACAACACATCTTTACATTGTTCTATCCTCTGTCGCTCTGTTCATCTGCGTCCACGACTGCCCATAGTCTCTCATCCCCTCCTCGCTACACGATCTCCTCCATGTCACCTGCGCACCGATGACCCACTCGTCGCTACCCATTGGGATTGCACTCGAGGGTCTGACGCTCGATGTCGTTCGACGGTCTCCTCAACATGTGCCCATTTCCATTTTCTCCTACATATTTGTTGAGCGATCGGCTCTTGATTGGTTTGTTGCCAGAGTTTCTCGTTGCTAATTCTTTCTAGCCACTTGATCTTCAGTATGGAGCCAGTGAAGGTGGCAGCTGTTGATGAAAGTCTGCAGCCTGTTGGGAATCCTTTTCGTGACACGCAGTGCAAGTTTCTGACCCGTTTAGAAGAACTGACTTCACATTGGTGTTGAAAGTGCAAATCTTGTTCCCTATGCTGAGTGCGGAAGATTTCCAAACTGGTTTCAGGTTGATGAAGGCCGTATCTTGCCTTTCCGATTCTGGCTGGTTGGCTTTGACATCTTCGTCCGTTCCGCCTGTAGTTGAAACGATGCTTCCTAGCCAGATAAGTGAAGGAAGTAACTTCTGTTAAATCTCTCCCGTTGATGGTGATTGGTGCTGGTTGTTGTTGTTGATACGGTTCGTTGGTTATCTTCATCACCTCCGTCTTCTCTGTGTTCACCTGCAGTCCTGTTTTCGCTGCCTCTTCAGCCATTTTGTTGGTTTTCGCTTGCAAGTCTTCGAGTTTGTGTGACATTAGACATATATCATCCACGCGCGAAATCCAGATCTTCTAGAGTTTCATCCGTGGTCCAACGTATTCCTGTCTTCTCACTCCCAACGCACAGTCTTCCGCATAATCCAAACCATCACAATTAGGAATATCATCGGTGATAATAGGCAGCCAATTTGTCGTACTCCTGTATTCACTTTGAACGCCTCGCTGGGAATTCCGCTGTAGGTCACCTGACACATGGCATTGTCATATAGCCAGCTGTGACTGAATGAGGTCGATAAAGACTTGGGCATTGCACTCTGTAGTGTTGAAGTAGTTTCTAAATTACTTCTCGGTCAACGCTATATGTCGAAGGCCTTTCCGAAGTCGATGAAGTTGAGGTGGAGAGAGGTTTGACTACCATTCTACGCTTTGTTCTGTGATGACGATGCGTAGAGTTGCAATTTTTTTTTTTTTTTTTTTTTTGGATTTACAGCTTGATTTCCACACCGTATTTTCAGTACAAGTGTAGAACTTTCAGCATGGATATCGGTTGCCCAAATTCAGGCATACCATAGATATCGGGTGTGCGCCGGCAGGGGTTCGAACCCCGGACCATGTGCATGGTCGGCGAGAGTCCTAACCACTGTGCCACCGACGCACATGACTTTCCTTTCCTGAATCCAGCTTGTTCTGGTTGGTGGGGCGGAGTTCTGTATCCAGTGCATCCTTTGTTCTCTCCAGGATGATTCGACTTAGTATTTTACTTGGCGTGGGTGGACAAGAGGCTGATTCCACTCCAGTCAGTTCTTGCAGTGGCATTAGTCGCCCTTCTTTGTTAGCTTGACAAGGTAGCCAGCCTTTCTTCTAATCGATAGGCACTGATTGGCATTACATGAAATTAAAATTGACAATATGTTCAACCGATGTCTTTTTGTGTGGTCTGTTTTTAAGATATCACTACGACCGATCGAGAACTTCATGAACACGGGCTTATGTCGAATGTGTTACACAAACTCGAAATTCTCTCGGTGCAAACAAACAAGTCGGGCATAGGAGGTAGCAGTCAGAGAAGAGAAAACTTCAAGGGAAAATGTAAAATACACAAGTGACTAAGATAACAAGCAGCACCAATCAACACCAATGGAAGACACTTGAAAGCGGTCACTTCTTTTGCTTATATATAGTCAGCATTGTCTTAATGACAGGTGGCAAAAAATGAAAATGCCAGTCAGTGACCTTGATCGGAAAAGCAGCTAGGCAGAAACTAGTTTTCAAAATCTACTGCACTTAGTATATAAAATAACAAGACGTGGATTTTCAACACTAGTGTGAAGACAGTGGATCTCGTTTGGTTCAAATAGTTGACGCACCACGGAAAGCATTCCCAACAGGCTGCCTTTGTTGGCTCCATACTGAATATCAGATGATGAGAAAGAAGAAGCAACAGGGATTTCTGGAAACGAACCAACCAAGAACCCATTGCGCAAAAAATATACCGAAGAAAGTGAAAATAGGCTGGACACATAGGCTATTCTGAGAAGACCTCTGAGTGATATCGCTCACCCAAGTGTTGGTTTGTACGGATTTTCATTGATTGGGTACAGGATTTTATCATGAGCTGACATTGGTTAGAGAACCATTGGAAAACCTGGGAGTACTGGACAGCTGTTTCGCCCTAGTTTGGGACTCTTCATCGGTACGCACCCACCACCACAGTTCGGACCCAGGACCTTCTGGTTACAAGGCAAGCTAGCCCGTAGACCATTAAGCCACTGGGACTTGATCCAATGGCCAGACCATGAATTCTAACTTCTGCCAATTCACGACATTGCGCGACCACTAGCCAATGTCTTCGGCGAGTATTTGTCCTCATACCCGACCTGCTGCACTCTACTGGTCATGACTTCTCACTAGAACCCCAGCTGTCCAGTACTCCCGGGTTTTCCAATGGTTCTCTAACCAATGTCGGCTCATGATGAAATCCTGTAACCAATCAATCAAACTCCCACAAACCAACAGTTGAATATCGATGGGATGCTCACTAGCGACTTGCGCTATTTAGATAGGTAGTCACCTGGGGTCCTGGGTTCGAACCCCCTGTGGTGGCGGGTGCGTACTGATGAAGAGTCCCAATTAGGACGAAACAGCTGTCCAGTACTCCCAGGTTTTCCAATGGTTCTCTAACCAATGTCGGCTCATAATGAAATCCTGATATCGCTCAGTAGTCCTTCAAGTGGATCCCGATTGGGAAACTACAGGTTGGGCGCCGATCCGAAGGTGACGATCCGATGGAGATCCTGCAGTGGGGAAATGAAATGTTATTGGAGATCGTAGAGGACTGTAGAAAACAGGATGGATTAAAGATGTGCTGTTTAAGCCATATATTCCACTCGGAACCCAAGGGAATAATAATAATAATAATAAACTGAAACCTGGCGTCAATACATGAGGTCTTCAACTGTTGGTTTGAGTCATATATAGAGGGGTGTGTGTGTATCACCAACAGTCTCCAGCCATTAGGTTTTACTATCTCAAGGATCCCAAGTAGGCGGTGTGCACCCTCGAAGCGTCTCTCAAACCAACGTTCAGAGACTTCATGGATTGGCGCCATTTTTTGGTTTGACCATCTCGAACAGTTTTCCACCATAATCCCATATCAGGTTACATTGCTTGACGAGAGAAGCTACTGCTCGGCATGCGTGATATATGCCCTTATTACTTAACAATCTACAATTGACCTCAATATAGAACATCAACACTTGTGATTTTAGACAGCTAGTCTCTTCAAGTCTTCCAATTTCAATTTCTATATCTCACAACCATAAAGAATGATTGGGAGAACTGCTGTACAGTACCCATGTTCTTTGATTGAATTGTTACCAGGGAATAGTCTTGCTGACTTAGAATATGCAGATGATATAGTCCTCCCTCCTAGGTGAAGACGCTGATAAAATAGAACAGAGTCTTCTGAACACCTTGAGCAGCAATCTTCGAATGTTTGGCATGCGATTTGCTCCAGTTAAATGTAAGATGATTCGACTCCTAGCCTAAAGATAGGGAGTGAAGTCGACCAGCGTGTTGATCACCTCATCAGTATGGGAAGTTGCATCAGCCAGCCCCAGCGGGCTGATCACCGAAGAAGTCTCAACACGGATACAGAAGGCTCGTATGACATTTGCCAACTTGCATCATTTATGGCGTAGATGTGATGTCTGGTTATCAATCAAAGAATGTGTGTAGTGATCAGCAGTTCACTGTGAGAGATTTCCATTGAAAGTGGAAGACATGAAAAGTCTGGCTATCTGTATTTCATCATAGGTGTCTGCGTTCTATCTCCCATGTGAAGTGAGGTTGGGCATCGGTCGAGTGCTAGGTAAGGAGGGAAAATCAATTGACGATACTGTGAAGTTACATTGATTAAGATAGTGTGTTACGCGTGCATTCCTAGACGTCGATTGCCTTCCTCGATGACGGACAATGTTAACTGACAAAGGATTGGTGGGGTTGGAAAAAGAGCTAGTGGTGGTGGTCAAAGGGGAATGTGGAGTCAGTCAACAGTTAGTTTAAGCTAGCACTGGAGTTGGAGACTGCCTGACTGTGGTTGTTTGAGTCCTTGGGTTGGTAAGAACCAATGACGGCTGGAGATATTTTTAGTGAATATGCCTGAAAATTCTCGTTCTCAGTTATGGCTCAGATACTTTCAGTCTTTGTGATTTTTCATATTCAATAAAATTCTGTTGTTCTTCCACATTACTATTCTTTTTCCCTCTTCTTTGTCTTTGTCTCTGCTTTCTCTTTGTGTGCGATATGAAGTGTGGCGACTCGAACTGCTGCACTTCTGTGCACATTTCTATGTTCAAAGCGGTCAGTCAGTCAGTCGATCAGTCCTCTAACCGATAGCCGTATAGCTTATCTATGCCTCTGTCTGTCTGTCTGGATTCAACATAGAACTTGGCACGGAAGTTCAGCAGTTCCAGTTGCCACGTTCCAAATAGCACACAAAGGTAGACAAGAAAATGAGTGAAGAGAATCAATAGAGTTTTGACAAGTATAAGAGTGAAACAGAATGAGTAATGGTAGAAAGGAATATGAAAGATTACACAAAAGACTGAATACATCTGCGTAAGCCATTGACAACGATTTTGAGCCATGTCACCTATTGTCTGTCTCCAGCCATTGATTCTTAGAGTCCCGAGGGCGGGCCCCAACCCGGAAGTCTGCATCTCCCTCCCTACCTGACTCAGTTTAACTGTCAGGGATTTCATGGATTGATGAGGCCATGTTTTTGTTTGGCCACCACTTACTCTTTTCCAACCTGCACCTATATCAGGTAGTAATGCCTGTCGGGGTGGGGGAGGCGATGGTTCGGCGTGCGGAGCATGTGACCTAGCCATCTCAATCTATGTAACTTTATAGCCTCATCGATTGATTTTCCCTCTTTGCCCAACCAACACTCTACGCCTAACGTCAACATTACTTACCTTATTATTATGCCACCTAACGTGAGAAAGAGATCCTAGACATCTATGATCAAAAACAGTCAGGCTTTTCATGTCTTCAGCTTGTATTGGCCATGTTTCAGAGCCATAGAGAAGTATCTATGCCTGAGATGATGTACTACACGAGCGTTTTTGTATCCGTTCTGAGACTGCTTAGCGCTTTAACCATTTCATCATTGGTGTAAGATACTTTTGTGTATTTCCCTCTAATATTCCACCTTCTTCTCCTCATTGTGTTTTCTCTTCAAGGTATACAGAAGAACAAGCTCTTGCCTTTCTTACCTGGCATCAGATTGATTTTGATGAGGCTATCGAGGATCTTTGCAATTTTACGCCAGTTCAATATGAATGGTCCAATTTAGAACGGAAAATATTCTTCACCTATGTCGCTTATCATAATAAACAATTTCATAAAATTAAGAAACATGTAAGTCTTTTGTTTTGTTTTTGTCTAGTTAGTTAGTTAGTGAGTTAATTAGTTTGAAAATTGTCTTGTCTCCCTTCTCTTCCTTTACAGCCTTCAACACTAGTAGTGCTCTTTTATTCTCAAATGTGTTTGTGTACAGGTATTTAGTTGATTTCAAGTGAGATGACGAACTGACATGATGAATTAGGCGATTTTTAAGAACTACCAGGATGTAGTGCTGTGGACACAGCTGTTTTCGGTCCTACTGTAAAGAAGAAAAGACCAAGGAGGCTGAAAGGAATGTTTATTTGGTGAAACGTATGGTACATAGCTAAATTTGGTATACCATATTCTCAACCGGCCATTTGCACATCATTTACACATCCTTGACGAATTGGTCGAATATCGTCACATTCGATAGCTTCTTGGATTCTGCATCATATGGCAACATTCTTCTCATTGTTCTCTTCTTTGATTGCTCTTTCCAGTGTGCCAAACATATTGTTACTTCGTTTCTGATATACTACTTATATCGGATTATAAGTAGCACTCACCACACTACTACTACTACTGTAACAACAGAAGACAAGGGTCAGGCAACAGATCTTCGATCTAGGGGCTTTGTTCGTTTGTCTTGCTGTCTAGAATCTCGGCGTTCGCAGATGTTCACCTGTTTCTCTTTGTTTACCATTGTGATTGTGTCTGCGTAACTCCATCTCAACGTGACCATATGTGGTCCTTCCCACTTTGGAAACTGTTTGCCTGATCCTGTCGCATATTCGTCGGTATGTTGCCTCACACTTTCATATGCTGCTTTCTTTCGACCCCCCAACAGCGTCCCAAGTAACAGCCTCATCTCTGACAGATCTTGAACGCTACTCAACTGTGAAGAAGCCTCGAAGTCCTGCCCGAAGATCCATATGTCTCCATCAAAAACTGCAGGGCATAGGCTTTCCATTTGTCGGTAGGCAGCGACACCAAATGTAACAACAGAATACAAGGGCCAGGCAACAGATCGTTTATTTAAGAAATCAACACATATTTATCTATTTTCATGTACATTATTGTAGATTATTGTTAGCAGACAAACACAGTCTTCTGATTGGTGGTTTCTCGCTGAACGTTAATCTTTCATCTCTTTGTGGCTGTTTCTTGAAGTTCAGATTATCTATCTGCAAATTGTATCCGCCTACGCAAAGTCTTCTGTGATTGGTTGTTGAATCAGTCTTTGTTCTTATTTTTCTCACGACGAATATTGGGGACGTACACATTGACGTAAATTACTATCTATCAGTTTTGGCTAGCAGCCAGCCCTCACCAGACTACTACTACTTTGGGACTCTTGGGCAGTATAAAGCTGTGATCCTCTTCCTCCCCCGGATGTCTAGCCGAGAACCTTTATGTTATGAGATGAGTACCCATTGACTTCAATCAGCGACTGGGGTAGATGAAGAGTCCTAAACTAGAATGTGAAGTAAAGAAAGAATGGGCATATTTTTTGCATGATAATGTGGATAGAGCTGATTTTATTTCATGGGTTCTCTTTAACTGCCTACATCCTAAACCGAAATCAAATTATAAATTTCAATTCATGGATAATCCCCATCCAGGCATTAATGAAAACAAAACACGTAGATCAGCAAAGAGTCTCTTTTCGGCGGCGAATTCATTTTCTTAGCTGTACAATCGCAAATATATATGTGTTATTTTGTATGTATGTGTACATTACGTTTGTCAAACAAAATACAATTAGTTATAATTATTTTAACTAAACAGGTGAAGATTGGAGTTACGTAATACAAAATCAGTCAAGAAAATTAGGTGTTAGTGAAATTAGGATAGTAACAAAGGTGACGAGTTGTCACAAACAGTTGTTAAAAGAAGTTATGTAATAATATAAATAGTTTGATGAGTGAGTTTTACTCAGGATGCACATAGGAACAAAGTAGATAATACGAAATTACGTAAGAGTTCTAAATGAATACAAAAATTATAAGCAATTAAAGAAACAGGCAAAGAAACAAAATTAAGTCATCAAAATAAAAATAAAATAAAAAAAGTTGTTACCGAGACAGTAGAAGTGGTTGAGTAATCCTCTTCTGTATGCACAGCTCCGGTTTTTCTGTGTGAATGGTCAGAGCTTCAGCGATACAAAGAAGACGAAAGTGTATTGCCTTTGATAGGTTGTTCTTGACTCTGTAGATAACTTTGAAGCAGGAGGCGTTTGTTGTTGAGATGGAATGATCTGTGTTAACCAGGTGTTAAATTATCGCACTCCTTATTGCACCGCTATCGCCTTTTCGCAACCATGCTGGATAGTTTTCTTGAACCCTCTTGGATAGGGTGTGCGTCGAACGACCGATGTACCTGGCTCCACAGCAGCAGGTGAATTGATATATGCACATAGAAGTGGTCAGACGGCGGATCTTGTCCTTGAGGCTTCTGCAGATCAGTGGACGACTGGAGAACAGTATTCTTAGCGTTGCTGCAAAGAATGTTCTTCTCAGAGATGATGTGATCCTTCTCTTGAGAGTATCGCTTGCTAAATCTCCCTTGAAATCCAAGTTCATGTAGAGTTTCTTTTTAGGCCCAATTAAAGTTTCGTTTCTCCAAATTCTTGGTTTGATATTTTTGTCGATGAATCTCATTGGGTATCCATTTTGGTTGAAGATTTCTCTTAGAATATCTAATTCTGTTTCTAGAACGTCGGGACTACAGATGCGTCGGATGTGGGTGGCAAGTGATTTAATTCAATTCCGCTTTTGTTGAATGGGTAACCAGCTACAGAAGCTTGTTAGTTGACCATTCCGAGTAGGTTTTCTATGGATTGATCTTCTTAGGCTCCCATCAGTTATTCTTGTTAGTTCTACATCAAAAAACGGAATTTTTGACTCGTTTTCCATTTCAAGAGTGAATTTTATTGCTGGATGGCAACAGATAAATGTCTTCAGCAGTAGATTGGGGTCATTGTTGTTGGTCACAAAGCTTCTTGGCAAGCCTCGAGAAAGGTCCACTAAAGCCGAACATTGACAATTTGCGACTGTATAAAAGATACGTAGACAACATACTCATTTGACCATTCAGCCACTGGGACTCGACCCAAAGTTCCATTGATTCCAATTCCATGACACTGATGTGTATCACAAATTGGCGGAAGGTGGAACGACAAAGTGAATTTATACATATTATGATGGAGAGGTCAGGACAGTGGGTGTGAATAGTAAAGTAAAATTATAACAGATAAATAAAACAATTAAGTAGATATATAAACTTAATAGTGAGTTCAACTCAGTAATGGAAAGTCAAAATTGAGTGAAGTGTTACACAACAGAACAGAAGTATTACAGTTACCAGAGTAGTGACAGATTAATCACGCCATCTTTCTCTATACTGAGGTTGGGTTGCCGTTCTTTTTTCAATAGCAATGGCTTCTACAAACCTAAGTAACCATAGTTTTCACTGTGTATTGTGATTATTTTGAAAGCGTGGCTAATCTCCACTGTATGTCCCTTGTCAAATTGGGTGTATCTGGCAATTTGCAATTGACAACACTTTGCTGTATTCCATACGGAGATTTCTAGGGATAATGCTCAGAGAATCTCGTATACCCTCTCCTTCTCCTCCTCTCGGTCGAAACGGTTGTAATAGAAAAAATTTTTTTTATTATAGCTTGATTCCACACCGTATTTTTGGTACAAGTATAGAATTTTTAGCATGTGATATCGGTAGTCCAAATTTCGCAGGCCGACCATTGATATCAGGTGTGTGTCGGCAGGGTATCGAACCCCGGACTATGTGCATGGCCGGCGAGAGTCCTAACCGCTGTGCCACCGACGCACAATATATCCAAAGCATGTGAATCCATCCTTCTGAATGTTTTATTTCAACTATGAATATTTTCTTACTTAAGAACAACTACTCTTTCAAGTAGGATCTTTCCATCATTCTTATCTGTTCGGCGGGTTCTTATCCCATTCCATCTACTTCAGAATTAGTGGATGCGTCAACCACACATATAACAAGTGTGGCTCATAGTTTGGTAAATGACAAATCTACCCCATAACATGCGCATAATTATATGTTAAGTTCTAGTTGAACAGTCGTAATTCCTTCTGTTATAACGGAATATTACTGGGTTGTAAGCCCGCCTAACTTGACTAGGATGTTCCTCCAGAACATACGACACTATAATCAATTGATCAATTGAAAAAATATCTCTCCCACACCTGAGACAGACACACAAGTCAGATTGGGAAAAATGACGACATTGGCGACAATACATGGTATATTATATTTACAAAACCTCAGAAATTTAAGCCATAAATAAACTAATCAAAACTGTTCAATGCGGTGTTACCATGTTAGTACATCACGCATTAATCACGACTTGATGGTTAACAAGAAAAGTTGGGCCAACCTAATATCCCCATATCTGGTGTTAATTGGTTTTTTAACGCTGTTGGAGAATAAAGAACATTAATGCACTGATAAATGATTGTCATTGTGTCATATCAAATTTGATGAGCCCCTAATTAGTATATAGTGTAAAACGGCATTCATTCCCGGAGATAAAAATCTAAAAAAATATCTCTTGATTTTCTCAATAAACGATCTGTCGCCCGTCCCCTTGTCTTCTGTCGTTATAAAAGGACATGAAATATTAAAGATTTTGTCTTCAGATTGGTTTAATAATATATTTCTTATGTACATTATTTTCAGCAGAGAAGCAACGTCTTCTGATTGGTTGTTTTTCTTGCTGAAGGTTATTCTGAACTGCTTGTGACAGTTTGTCAGAAAGTTAAGCCATATATATATATATCTATATATCTGCGAATCCCATTTGTACACGCTAAGTCTGCTGTGATTGGTTGGCGAGTCCTTCAAGGTTAAGCCTTATTATTGTTTTTTTTCTCATGACCTCGATTCGGGGCGTGAACGTTGACGTAAACTGTTGTCTACAATTTTTGGCTAGCAGCCAGCTCTCACCACACTTTTTCCTCCTCTTGTTGTAAAACAAAGAATAAAATTTTCAAGTATTGGTTTTGTAGGGATTTAGTTTGATTGCATGGAGGATTTCATCATGAGCTGACGTCAGTTAGAGAACCACTAGAAAACCACCAGGGAGTACTAGACAGCTGTTCCTCCCTACTAGTTTGGAACTCTTCAGCAGTACGCACCCACCGACACGGTTCGAACCCAGGACCCTCTGGTTACAAGGCGAGCTCATAGACCATTGAGCTGGGACCTGCTGTACCCTACTGGTCACAGCTTCCCACTAGAACCCCAGGTCACTGCCTGAATAGGTTTGAAGATGAGGTAGTAACTCGTCGAAGAAGACATTGAGAAATAGTCGCGCTATGTCGTGAATTGGCAAAAGTTAGAATTCATGGGCCGGCCACTGGATCGGGTCCCAGTGGCTCAATGGTCCACGAGCTCGCCTTGTAACCAGAAGGTCCTGGGTTCGAACTCCTGTGGTGGTGGGTGCGTACTGACGAAGAGTCCCAAACTAGGACGAAACAGCTGTCCACTACTTTCTGGTGGTTTTCCAGTGGTTCTCTAACTGATGTCAGTCAGCTCATGATGAAATCCTCCATCCAATAAAATTTTCAGCGAAGAGTCACTCTTCGGTGGCGAATTCATTCATCACTTAGCTGTACAACTGCATTTATACATCTAATTATTTTGTGTGTGTGTGTACATTAGGATTGTCAAACAAAAATAAAAAAATAGTTCGAGTTACTGTTTACATCATCAAAATGTTTCAAAAAATGTGATGAATAATCAAATTGTAACTAGAATGGGGGGGGAGGGAGTGAAGATTGGTAAGTATTGACAAGAGTTACGTAATATGAATGACACTCAGAAAAATTGGATGGCGGCAAGTGTCTAAAATAAATTATATAATAGGTAGAAAGAGTAAATAAAAGGGTTCATTGGGAAAAAAATGTTACTAAAATTTTATGCAGAAATTCAGAAAAAAACATTATTAACCAAGTGGTAGAACTTAGAATTGTATCCAAAGTAGAAGGAGGGGGTAGAGAAGTTTCTTCTGCGTACAAAAATCATGGTTTTCTATCCGGATCTCTGAGACCTCAGCAATGCAAAGTATTATACGGAAGCTTACCGTTTTCAACGGGAGGCTTCTTTTGACCTTATAGATGACTTTGAAGGAATTCTCCTTATATATTGAGTGACCAGCATTGAATATATGCTCAATTATAGCACTCCTTATTGATCCACTGTTACTTTTTTCGTAGCCAAGTGGGACAATGTTCTTTGAATCTTTTAGATAAAACACGTATTGAATGACCTATATACCTCGTTCCACATGAGCAAGTAAATTGGTAGATACACAGAGAATAATGGTCAAATGTGATGGTTTATCTCTGGAGTTGTTGAAGAACAATGGGCGGCTTGATAATAACAATCGTAATTAAGCAGCAGCAGAGAATAACTCCATAATGGATAAGATTTTATTTTGATAAATCACACAGTATTGTACAGTTAAATTAACTGATGACGTTTCGAGCACAATTTATTACTGCTCATAATCATATCAAGTTACTCACACAAATTTCTTACTTCATTTATATACATGTGTGGAATCGATTAGATATTGGAATAAAATTCAATATGAGATAATGTACATTCAGAAATAATAGTACGAGTGTTATTAATCCCTTACAATTAGATGGGAAATATGACGAGTGTTTTTATAGTCATAATAAGTTAATTGTTAGAATGTTATGATGTGCTTGAATGGAAATAGAATTTTAAGATTGTTTATCATCCTCTTCTGATTTGACTGGCGGTAATAATATCTTCCATATTTCTGGTATTTGCATTGAGTCACTTCTGTTGCATGTGTTGGGTGTAGACTCGATGAATAAGGATTCCGTAATCAACCTCTCTTTCCACCTACCTATATTACTTTTTAGAATTTTAACCCTATCCCACCCTATTGTGTGGTTGTTTGTTAATGCGTGAAGTGCAATAGCTGAGCTTTTTTCTAAATTACCTATCTTTTCAGGGTCAATCAGTTTTCCCTTAGCTAAATTCTTATGTTTTGGTAATCTGACTACCCCCGATCTGCTAGTCTGACCTATGTAGTTGACTTCACAGTCATTGCAGGGTATTGTGTAGGTGGAGAGAGAGGTTGATTACGGAATCCTTGTTCATTGAGTCTACACCCAACACATGCAACAGAAATGACTCAATGCAAATACCAGAAATATAGAAGATATTATTGCCGCCGGACAAATCAGAAGAGGATGATAAACAATCTTAAAATTCTATTTCCATTCAAGCACATCATAACATTCTAACAATTAACTTATTATGACTATAAAAACACTCGTCATATTTCCCATCTAATTTTAATTGATCAATAACACTAGTATTAATATTTCTGAATGTACGTTATCTCATATTGAATTTTATTCCAGTATCTAATCGATTCCACACATGTATATAAATGAAGGAAAAAGTTGTGTGAGTGACTTGACATGATTATGAGTGGCAATAGTTTGTGCTCGAAACATGGTCATCAGTTAATATAACTGTACAACACTGTGTGATTTATCAAAATGAAATCTTATCCATTATGGTGTTATACTCTACCACAGTGCCCAAGTTTTATACTTATACCATTAGCACATCTATGATGAAATTGAATAGAAATGGGGATAGTGGGCATCCCTGATGGACACCACTAGTCGTCACCACTTGAGATGACACCTCGCTGTAAGCTCTCACCTGGCTGACTGGATCAGTGCGAGTATAGTGAGTGCAATGTATTTTCTCGGCATTCTTTTCACAACCAAACATCGCCAAAGTACCTCTCGGTCGATAGAATCTAAGGCCACCTTTAAGCCAAGAAATATGACAAGTGTTGGACGCCGGTAAGTATGCTTATGTTCCGTTCCAGAACCTGTCGAAAGGTGAAGATATGATCAGTACACCCTCTTCTTGGTCTAAAGCCTGCCTACTTGGTTCTTTTGTGTTTGTTCCTCCGAGCACCGTTCGGTCTACGTATGATTATTGATCCTAGATACCACCATATTAGTGAAGTTAATCCCCCTGTGATTATCACAGGAATACTTGTCTCCCTTTTTGTATATCGACATAATCAATGACTTACACCAACCCGACAGGACTTCCTATGATTCTCAGACGCTGCCTACTACCTTAGTTAGTGCAGGCAGTAAACTGTCTCCACCGTACTCAACTACCTCTGGAGTCATTCCATCAGGTCCCGCAGCTTCGCCTCGTTTCAGCCTAGTGACAACCGTAGTAATCTCAGTTGGGGATGGAGGACCTCTGTCAATATCCCATTCAAGGAGATGTTGGATGTTCGCCAAGTAGATCATCACAGTAAGACGGGCAACTGAAGTTCACAACTGATTACTCAAAGTTGAATTATTATTCGCCTTAATGCTTCACCGCTACTACAGCACTAATTGTATCTTTTTTCTGGTTGTTCTATTTTTATTTCCACAGTTTCCCAACCGTACAGTCAATGAATTGATTCTTTTCTACTATTTGAATAAACGAAATGAACAAACATTGCATGAAATGGGTTTAGGCGGATCTAAATGGTCTTGTCTACAAAAACTTGCTTATTTAGTGCCTGGTATTTCATCACATATGAACAGTAACAATAATAATGATGCTAATCAGGTTAGTTTCATCTACACTAATGATTTTTATGTGTTGTACCTCGTTAATTTATTATTCTTAATTGTCTATATTATTACTCTACTCACTGGGTGACGCGGGTTCGAATCTCAAAAGGAATATGAATTCCTTCAAGGTTGCAGATACGCCTTGCTGACTGATGAGTGCTAACTAGCACGAAGCCTAGGTCCAAGGCCTCCTGTGACCGGTTGCCTCCAACCATCTAATATCATCGAATTTGATCAGTCTAAAACCAGGAGGGTAAAACAACTGTCTAGCAGTACTCTCCGCTTGTTTTCAAATGAGATTCTCTCACCGATATCAATCTATAAACGAAATCTCAGTATGTTTGGCATGCAATTCACTCCCATCAAATGTAAGATGATACCACAGGAGTGGTTTGCACGGATTCCTCGTTTAAAACACAAACTTTGCATATTATGAGCACCATGAAATGCGCCACATAGAATCGCATAGTTTGTGGGAGATACTGTCCTGTCATCTAGATCGCGGCACGTTGTTGTCTTAAGAAGACGACCCCTCTGAACTCTTAACCTGAAGTCTGATTCACTGACTGACTTACTGGTTTCAACATCTACACCCCCCTACATGCATGGCTTAAACGAACTGTCGTGGACTTCATTGACTGTTGAAGTTATGTTTTTGTCTGACTACCACATGCTATCTTTTCCGACCTGATCCATTGTATGTCAGCAGCTAACATTGATCGTCGAGGAAGGCGATCAATGGCTAGGAATGCATGCGTAACACATATCCTAATCATCGTCTTAATCGATGTCACTTCACAACCCCGTCGATTGATTTTCTCCCCTTACCTAGCACTTTACGGATGCCTAAGCTCAATATTGCTCACCTTATTATACCACTACCTAACATCGGAGATAGAACGCAGGTCTTTTCATGTCTTCCACTCTCAATGGCCATATCTCATTCATAGCCATAAAGGAGGACAGAGAGAACTGCTACTGCTATTGAGCAGTACACATGTCCTTTGGTCGATAGTCAGCCAACCAGATACCACGTCTACTAAGCCAGAGGTGGCGTAAGTTGGCAAATGTCATGCTGAGATTGCGTAAGTCATCAACCTCTTGGGGCTAATGCAACTTCCTAAATAAGTGAAGTGGTCAACAACGCTCTACCACATGTCTGATTCACAGGGTAGTGTGCAGCAAGGTCCACCCACATGGTTTTCCGTGGCCAAAACCATGTTCATATATCATTCGATCCAGTTGGATTCTAGAGCCGATGTACACACAATGTAGGTTTAGAATCAGAGTTTTCCAACTCCCCTAGGTAAAGCTGCATGTTGACCGATCCGGTTGTAAGCCCCAGGACGCCCGCATTCGCCCCGCCACCACCACCACCTTTGTGAGGGACACCTAGGCCACGTGACGGCAGTGCATACGACCTACTTAGCAGAGGCTATGCACGTGTGGTCACATGGGAGCATTTGGAGAGGAAGATCGAAGTATGCCCACTCTTGGGAAGGAAGTGAAGTAGTTAAGTGTGCTAACTACTTCACTTAATTAGGAATTTGCATCAACCTTAGTGGAGTGATTGTTGAAGTCGCCTGGATTTCTAGTAAAAACACTGTGACCACTGGGGTCTACCCAACACTTGCCACAGACGACATTGGCTGGTGTCAGTTGCGCTAAAATTATGAAAAAAAATATATATGAATATATATATATAGTAGTGCGTCGGTGAGCGGTTAGGACGCTTGACGACCATGCAGATGGTCCGGAGTTCGATCCCTGGCCACAGACTCACTCCTTTACCTCTCTAAGCCAGAAATAATGCTGGTGAAGAGGAAAGGTTGGGCATGAGGCTAGCAACCCCATCCTGTAAAATAAACACTGCTACAGAAACTTCGAGACACTAGCTTGAAGCCCTATGTTCCACTGGGGAACGTAAAGGAAAAAATATATATATGGAGTATTCAAGTCAAGCTTTCATTACTTTCAATTCTGTGTTGGGGAGATCAACAGCACTCAGCATGGAAAACTCCAATGTGAAGTCAGTGCTACTTACTATACGAATCAGAGACTTGGCGCCGCGCCGAGCCATGAAGGCCACTTTGAAGAAACTACAAACCTTCATCAACAGCCATCTGTCTTCGCTCAATATTACTCAAAATCAGATGGCCGGCCAGGAAAGACCAGCAACAGGGATTTCTGGGAGTGAATCAACCCAACAGGAAGCAATTGTGCAACAAATATGCAGGAAGAAATGGAAGTGGGTTGGCTGGCCATACTCTGAGAAAATAAACCATCAAGTGAGTGAAATCACACTCCAGGCCATCACTCGAGTGGGAAGCGGCGGTTTGGTCATCAGGGCGAAGGTGACATGGAGTAGGAAGTGATGTGAAGAGGAAATGAAAGCATGTGGGAAGATGTGGAGTCAGGTGAAAACGTTGGAAGAGAACCGAACGCAAAGGAGACGCGCGGCTGAAGCCCAATGTTCCTCTAAGAACTAAAGGAAACAATAATATGGTATCACCCGTCTGTTCAAGTAGCTCGTCCGAAATCAGATGGTTTCAACTGATTCGGCTCATTGAGCACTGAGTATAACCGACTATATCGATGATGAGCTAGACCCGTCAGACAAGCGAAACGGCCGTCGGATAGTTAGATTACTTCGATCTAGCCACTGGGACCCGATCCAATGGCCAGCCTATGAATTCTAACTTCTGCCAATTCACGATATAGCGCGACCGCTAGCCAATATCATCGGTGGCGAGTATTTTTCCTCACACCTGACCTGCTGCACCCTACTGGTCACGACTTCCCACTAGAACCCCAGGTAACTACCTACCTGAATAGGATCAATCGCTAGTGACCATCTCATTGATATTTAAGTATTGGTTTGTAGGATGAGTTTGATTGATTAGTTACAAGATTTTTCATCATAAGCTGACAAATCAATACTTAAAAAGATTTGATTGATAGTAGATCGTGTGACATGGTTTGTATCTCTCACTTGAAGCACCAGCTAATCCACTATGATGATGATATCTCTTCTTTGTCTCCTTTGAGAAATGAAATACACGAAGACACTTTGTTCAATTCCAATTATAAAAAAGTTGAGGAGTACATTTTGTGAAGTGAGGACCTCATTGAGGAGCGGTCATCTCATGCATATTAGGATCAGCTGCCATCATCCATCGAGCTGCATAATGCTTCTTCTCATGTGTTTAGCAGAATAGACTTTTGAATCAGTAGGTTGTAAATGTTTTAAATACTC
Organism: Trichobilharzia szidati; assembly: GCA_944472155.2. Lineage (NCBI taxonomy): Eukaryota > Metazoa > Platyhelminthes > Trematoda > Strigeidida > Schistosomatidae > Trichobilharzia > Trichobilharzia szidati. Next base: position 152,087,334 of record OX235273.1, read on the forward strand.
GCTACAGTAAACAATAAAGACTATTAGAGATCACACTTTGCTAGTGAACAATAGAAGTTACACGAAATATATTAATTAATGGAGGCTGTTTTCCCTAGCCCAAGTATTAATCAGGTGACCGCTTAAGCTAACGAACTAAACTGGCTGGAATGAATTTCATGGCAAAAATGTAAAAGGTTAAATCTCTTAGTATATGATGAGTAGTGCTGGTGTATAAATGCGTAAGCATACTCTGTAGTGTTCCTCTCAGACGACCAGCAGACCTGGTGTGAGGAAGAATACTCGCCACCAACGACACTGGCTCGCGCTATATGGTGGATTAGCAGAAGTTGAAATTCATAGACTGGCCATTAGATTGGGTCCCAGTGACGTAATTGCCGTCGACGAGCTCACCATGTGACCGAAAGGAGTCCTGGGTTCGAACCCCCTGTGGTGCATGCTTACTCATGAAGAGTCGCAGCTGTCTGGAAGTACTCCCTGGTGGTTTCCCAATGGTTCTCTAACCGATGTCAGGTCATGATGAAATCCTGTGACCAGTAAGTTAGCTATGCTACCTTCCAGCTCTGACGAGAAGAGTGATTTAGGAAAGTTTCAACTCAAGCTGACGAATTGACAGTGATAATTGTGTTGTACGATTCTGTTATTGCCCAGTACTGAATTCTTACACGAGGAGATACTGTGTCACCTAGAGATAGACCACACTAAGCGAACGATGAACACAGACAGATCACATATCTATAGGTTAATCAATGGAGATGGTCGGTAGGAGATTGATGCTTCTCTTGGAACACCTGGGTTAACTCCGATCATGTACTAGTTCGTGCACGTGTAGCCATATGACCTCTTATCTCCCTAAATATTTCACATAGTCTATGTAATACTGTATTTAGATAATTCAGCTGATGAGTTCTACTGATAGTTTGATGAATTCATTGAATTCTGTCCTATTATAAACCTTTTTTTCAAGGGTTGATTTGTAAGGATTTGATTTGTTTTCCGAAGTACTCGACAGCTGTTTCATCCTAGTGCTTGGGAATCATTGGCAGTACACGCACCTACCGTTGGGTTTCGAACTGAGGACCTTCCGGTTACAAGGCAAGCTAGCTGGCTCGTATACCATTCAGCCACTGGGTCCCAACTCCTCAATGGTCAGCCAGTCTATGATTTCTAACTTCTACCAATTCGTGATGCATTTAGCGCGACTGGCACCAACCAATGTCATTGGTGGCAAATCCATCCCTACTCCCAACTGGATGCACCTCACTGGTCACAACTTCTCACTAGAACTCCAAGAAATTCGAGAAACAAATCAAATGCTTACAAATCAACACTTGAAAATTATTGTGATGCTCTCTAGTGACTTGCCTGAAAGTTTTCGAGTTTGTGTGACATCAGACATATATCATCTGCGAAATCCAGATCTTCCAGAGTCTTCTTACAGGTCGTTCAGCGTATTCCTGACTTCTCGCCCCCAACAATCTGACGCATAATCCAGTCGACCAATATTAAGAATACCATCGGTGATAATAGGCAGACAGTCAGCTTGTCTTACTTGCATATTCACCTCAAAGTCTTTGATGACCTGTCGGTTGTGGATCACCTGACACGTGGCATTTTCATATTGCTATCTGTGGCTGAATGAGGTTGATAAAGACTTAAGGTGCACCGTGGTGTTGAAATAGTTTCCAAATTATGTCTTAGTCAACACTGTGTGTTGAACACCTTTCCGAAGTCGATTGAGTTGAAGTAGAGGTAGAGTTGACTGCCATTCTATGCTTTGTTCTATGATGATGCTTATAATCGCAATTTTAACAGCACATGATTTGCCTTTCCTGAATCCAGCTTGTTCCGCGTGTTGGTCTGAGTTCTGTATCCAGTGCATCTTTTATTGTCTCCAGCATGACTCGACTTAGTATTTTATTTGGCGTGGGTGGACAAGAACCCGATTCCACGCCAGTCAGTTCTTGCGAAAACCTAATTCACCCTTTGGCAACTTCATGAAGTAGCCAGCTTTTCTTCTAATCGGTAGGTACCTTTCCTTCTTTCCAAACCTTTTTCAATAATAGCATGAGAACATCTGCCGCAGTTTCTGGATTTCCTTATCAGTGCCTCGGGAGGTCAGTTACATAAGTGAAAGTAGTACGGTAGGGTCAATTAAACTAGTGGAGTACAAAAACTTGATAAAATCTAAATTAGTAAACCGTAATAAAATGAAAAACAAGACAGGTAGTCCAACGAAGAGAAGAGGAGGCTCTTTTTTCACCAAATTCATTCTCCCCTTTACCTATACCATCGCATTTTATATATACAATCTCCTTTTCATGAAAGAGACTAGTAGTGAAAGTAATGAGCAGTAGTCACAAATAGAGTTGTTAATATTAGTCAGTGCATGAGAGCAGTTGAATAAGTGTATTTCACAGTTACGTAATAAGATGAGTATATCAATGAATGAGTTGTATTCAGGCCGCACATAGAAATGAAGGATAATATGGAATCATGTAAAACTTTGATGCGTGTCCTGTCCAAAAGCGTTCAAGAACTCTATCCGATCACATAGTTGCAGAAAGGTAGTAGTGTTTGTGTTAAAGAGTGCGATAATCAAACACCTTGTCAACACTGGTCATTACACTTCAACAAATCCCTCCTTCAAAGTAATCTCCATTGGTTGCGATCGCGTTAAGTCACGAATTGGTAGAAATTAGAATTCATGGGTTGGGCCATTGAGGAGTGGGATCCCAGTGAGTGGCTGAATTTTATACAAGCCAGCTAGCTTGCCTTGCAACCGGAAGGTCCTGAGTTCGAACCCCATTGAGGTGGGTGCGTACTGCCGATGATTCCCAAGCACTAGGATGGAACAGCTGTCCAGTACTCCAGTGATGGTTTTCAATAGTTCTCTAACTGATTGATATCAATCCGTGGTCAAATACGTGAAAACAAAATTAATCCTTACAAACCACAACTATAGAAAAGTAAAGAATAACCTGCCAAAGTCAATACGCTTTCGTCTCCTTGTAATTGCTAAAACTTCAGCCTTTCTGAGAGAAAAAATCGGAGTTACACATTCAAAAGAAAATAAATTCAACCACCTATACTATCATGGTAACAACCGTGTTGATTGCCACCGTCTTGACTTTTATTTGTTTCATGAAAAATCACCCTTGGAGCACTAATAGAGAGAAGACCAATAGTAGTCCAAAGAAGAGGAAGAGTCTCTTTTCGGCGAATTCAGCCACTTCTACTATATTATGGCGGAGCTGACGAGGATATCAAAGCAAGAATCAGAAAGGCATGACAAGCTTTCACTACTCTCAAGTCTGTGTGGAGGTCAACAGCACTCAGCATCAAAAGTAACATCCGGATTTTCAACTCCAATGTGAAGTCAGTGCTACTATACGGATCAGAGACTTGCACTGCGCGTCATAAAGAGCATCTCCAACAAACTACAGACCTTCATTAACAGTTGTCTTCGCTCAATACTCAAGATAAGATGGCCGGCCAGAAAAGATCAGCAACAGAGATCTCTGGCAATGAGCGAACCAACCAGGAACCGATTGTGAAACAAATAGGCAAGAAGAAATGGAGATGGACTGGCCATACTCTGAGGAAACCATCAAGTGACATCAAAAGACAGGCCGTCACTCGAGTGGAACCCGAAAGGGAAGCGGCGAGTTGGTCGTCAGTGCAAGGGTGACTTTGAGGAGGTCCTGTGAAGAGGAGATGAAAACGTGTGGGCAGACTTGGAGCCAGGTGAAGACTCTAGCAGAGAACCGAACTCAATGGAGACGCACGGTTGAAGCCTTATGTTCCTCTAGGAATTAAAGGAAACAATAATAATATATCATGGTAACAACTCTGTTGATCTGACTTAACTTTTGCTTTTTCGTTCTTATTTTTCTAACTACCTAAAACTCTTGTGTACCTTTCAAACTCTTACGTAACTCTACATTCTATTTTGTTTCATGTTCAACCTGAGCACAACTCTTTCATCAAATTATTCATGTTGTATTACGTAACTCTTCTTTAACAATCGTTTGTGACTAATCGTCAGTTTTGCTACTACCCTTCGGTATCAAAATCCAATTCCTCTGAATACTTTTTGTGGGACGTAACTCCACCCAGAACTTACTATACTGACTCTCACCTGTTTAGTTAAAATAACCATAAATAATTGTCTATTTTTGTTTGACAAACTTAATGTACACATACATACAAAATAACTCACGTATTTTTGTGACTGTACAGCTAAGAAAAAATGAATTCGCCGACGAAAAGAGACTCCTCCTTTTTCTTTGTTGGACTACTGGTCTTCTCTCTATTTTTGTATGCTTGTTCGCTTGTCTAACTTCTTATGACTCTTGTATTCCTTACATAATTCCATATTATCCTTCATTTCTATGTTGCGGCCTGATTACAACTCATTCTTTGAATTACTCATCTTATTACGTAACTCTGAAATACACTTATTCAATTACTCTCATGCATTGACTAATATTAACAACTATGTTTGTTACTACTTCTCATTACTTTTGATTACTAGTCTCTTTTATGAAAAGTGGATTGTTTACATAAATGTGATTGTAGAGGTAAAGAGGAGAATGAATTTGACGAAAAAAGAGCCTCCTCTTCTCTTCGTTGGACTACTTGTCTTGTTTTTATTAATGTTCGTAATAAGATAAGCAATCTAGACAGAAAAAAACAAAACAGCTCGATGATGGCACTACGTGGAGTTACATACAACCATACAATAGAATGTGCGTTGGTGGCACAGTGGTTTGGACGCTTACCGACCATACACATGGTCTGGGGTTCGATCCCCGGCCGTAGGCGCACTCCATTACCTCGCTAAGCCAGTAAAAAAACTGGCTTAGAGGGAAGGTTGGGCTGCACATTAGGCTAGCAACCCCATCCTGTAAAAATAATCACCACTGCTACAGAAACTTCAAGCCTCTAGCTTGAAGTTCCACTGGGAACGTGAAGGAATAAAAAAAATACGATAGAATGGGACGAATTGGTACTTATAAAATCTAATGTAATCAACAACAAATTGTGTTTGAAACATCACCCAGTAAATAAAAGTGTTTCAAACTGTGTGATATATCCACTTATCTTGGAAAATCCTCATGAGGACATTAGAGGGAAAAGAATAAGAAACTTCACTCCGTTTGAGCTAGGTACATAATTCATTCTATGCGCGTCCTTTCAAAACGTGTTAGAGAACATCATCCAGCATAGCTGCCAAAGAGGTAGAGTCCTAGTTCATCAATCAGAAACGCTATAATTGAACACCTCGTCGTCAGCACCTGTCAATCGACTCATCGTTCGTCATCATTTTCAAAGTGAAAGAAATATCCACTATAGGTAGTGTGTTTCTGACATCTTTGTGCCTCAGAAACCCTTGTCATATGCATCGAAAAGCTGAAGCTAAGTGTTTAAAGGAAACTAGTCTAACCTCAACAACATTTAACATCAATCTGGTTCGGTTTGACTCCTCAGTTTTCGTTTTTTTTTCATTTTTAGTTTATGCAGGTTAACACTACAGCTGTAAAGTGAAGTTAGGAAAATTGATCTCTTTGCTGACCTTATATGTGATCGCGGATCGGTATCAGTTAGAGAATCATTGAAAAACCACCGCTGGAGTACAGGACAGCTGTTTCGTACTGTTCCTACCTTTAGGACTTATTGACAGTACGCACCCTTGTGCCAGCATTCGAACAAAGAACCTTTCAGCCATTGGGACCCGACTCCCCGACTGACCCATAAATTTCTAACTTCTACCAATTCGTGATTTCTGTGCGACTAGCACCAGCCAATGTCATATGTCCTGATGGTTATTTGTCCTCACTCCCGCCCGATTGAATCGGTTGGTCGGTTGGTTTTCGGCATAGAACTTTGCACATATGTGCGGCAGTTCAAGTCGCCACACTCCATGTAGCACACAAAGCAAGAGAAGAAAACAGGAGAAATGCATAATAGAGACAGTAAACAGAGGTGTGAGACAAAGGAATAGTAATAACGAAGAACAAAATAGTTGAATTGGAAATCATAAGTCACAAGGAGTGGATGCATCTGCGCCACTGAGAACGATTTTGAGCCATGTCACCAATTGTTTCCAACCATTGGTTTTTACCGTCCCGAGGACCCCAACCAGCCAAGAAGTCTACACCTTCCTACATGGCTTAGACTAACTGTTGTGGATTTCATTGACTGTTGGGGTCATGTTTGGTTTGACCGCCGCTAGCTCTTTTCCAGCCTGACCCTATATCAGCTAACATTGCCCGTTGTCGCGGAAGACGATGACTAGGCATACGTAACACGTCCTAACCATCTCAGTCGATGCATCTTCACAGCCTCGTCGATTGATTTTCCCTCCTTACCTAGCACTCGACGCCTAACCTCAATATTGCTCACCTTATTATACCACTTAACGCGGGAGATAGAACGTAGACACCTATGATCGAAGACAGCTAATCTTTTCATGTCTTCTGCTCTCAATGGCCGATTGAATAGATCCCACTGGTCACGACTTCTCACTCTAGGAGGACTTCGTCATGTAGCCAATCAGTCGCTAGTGAGCATCCGATTGATTTTCAGGAGGTCGTTTCTCAGGAATTTGATTTGTTTCGAGTTTTGATCACGGATTGATGTCAGTTAAAGAACTATTGAAAAAAAAAAAACTGGGATTACCGCTAGGCGGTTGTTTCGTTCTCCTAGTTTTGGACTCATCTCATCAGTAACACGCGCCAGGGTTCGAAATCAAGACACCTTCTAGTCACTAGGCAATAATTCGTGATCAAAAGTGAAACAAATCAAATCGCTACAAACAAACTCTTGATAGTTTGTAATTTTGTAAAAATTTGCGCATGTATAAAAATGCTTATCGTACAGCCGCCTATTTTTTTCGGAGGGGGGGGAGGCGTTGAAGTCACCCGTAAACATGTATCCATTGGTTCCTATGACCTTTGCAAAATTGATGATACTGATATAGAAACCAAGTCTGGAGTTAAGTATCTTGAATTCATTCTCTCTTCTAACCTATCGTGGTCCTCTCATGTCTTAGCGATTTCTAAAAGAATGTTTCGTCTGACTTTTTACATTAAGAAGTTTAGGCACTCAGGCATAAAGCAACAACTCCTCCTGTCACAGTTTGTCAACTTGTGCATCTTACCTATTCTTCTTTACTGTTCACCCTTATTCTTACCTGGATTGCTTAAAAAGGACTATGTCATACTTCGTAGAACTCTGAAGACTGTCAGTAGGATGAGTGGTATCCTGTTGGGCCATATCGTTCCATTGTTACTGATAGGCACTTGATGTCATGCAACAAATTCGCTAAAGGAACTTTGTCAGACTCTGAGCACCCACTCTACCTGCAGCTCCAACCTTGTTTCTCTTCGTCAAGTAAATCAAGAAGTCATTTCAAAAGACTTTATGCATGTACGTCTCAATATAAAAATCCCACTACACCATATTTGGCGGCACGTACTTTATGTAATGAAAATAGTGTTAGACATGAACTAACTAACCTTCTTTGCACTAGTAAATAAACCATTTCCTCCACCCTTAAAGCATCATACTTCATTGTTATTGTATGTCTTATATTTATAATCCTCTCAATTTTTTGTTTTTATTTGTTTGTTTTTTTCATAAGTGTGAACATCATTTTAGCTGTGTTATAACTGTTAATTTTGTATTTCCCCTCACTATACCATATCAACAGAACATCTGTCTGTCTGGATTCAACATAGAACTTGGTACCGAAGTGCAGCAGTTCCAGTTGCCACGTTCCAAACACCACACAAAGATAGACAAGAAAATGAGTGAAGAGAATCAGTGGAGTTTTGACAGGTACAAGAGTGAAACAGAATGAGTAATGGTAGAAAGGGATATGAAAGATTACACGAGAGACTGAATACATCTGCGTAAGCCATTGACAACGATTTTGAGCCATGTCGCCTATTGTCTCCAGCCATTGATTCTTAGAGTCCCGAGGGCGGGCCCCAACCCGGAAGTCTGCATCTCCCTACCTGACTCAGTTTAACTGTCAAGGACTTCATGGATTGATTGATGCGATGTTTTTGTTTGGCCACCACTTACTCTTTTCCAACCTGCACCTATATCAGCTAGCTAGTAATGCCCGTCGGGGTGGGGGAGGCGATGGTTAGGCATGCGCAGCATGTGACCTAGCCATCTCAATCTATGTAACTTTATAGCCTCTTCGATTGATTTTCCCTCTTCGCCCAACCAACACTCTACGCCCAACGTCAACAATACATACCTTATTATACTAAATAACGTGAGAAAGAGATCGTAGACATCTATGATCAAAAACAGTCAACCTTTTCAACAGAACATTAGATCCAATAATCTACAACATGCTAAAGTTTTCAAACTGAATCGACAATACCGTTTGAAACAAACTCATTGTTATTATTATTATTATTATTATTATGTTTAATAATTTCAATTCGTGCTTCGAATATTTTCGACTTTATGTCGTAAACGTGGACAAATTCCTCTGGTTAATTTTGTTTTAATTTTTAATTTTATTTATATTTTGAGTAAATCAGATACAAGGTGTTGTGACAAATGCTGAGAATTCCATTCTGTATTATAAGTACTGTTCATCTTGGAATAGAGTAGATTATTATTATTAATCAGATTCATCTGAAACTACTTGATGTCATGTTTTATTCAACCAATGTCTTCTTTGTTCCTTCTTTTTCTTCTTCTTCTTCTTCAGAAATACGACTTCGAATTCGATATGAACGATCCATTAGATGTTGAAATCAAACAATATCTTGATATGCTCCACCGACTAGTTCCAGAATCATCAGCTGAAGAATCCAATGATAGTACAGAACAAGGCACTAGCCTTAGCGGTACTCAATCAGAGTGTGAAACGGAAACACGCACCTCATGTTCATCATTATCAATAGGCGGTGAAGGCGTTGAAGGTGGTGGTGGTGGTGTTAACATTGAAACTGTTGAACAACACAGTGATCAGCAAAGTAGATCAAGTATAGGTTCTGTAACACATAGACAACGACGACGGCGAGGACGAGGACATTGTCGTAAGGGTCGAAGAACAACACCGCGTAATGCCGCCGCTGCCGCTTTTGATCTCTTCTCCAGTGATATTGTTTCAGTGAATCGTTTATCAGCACGTAAATTTGCTCAACTTGAAAAAGAAATTGCAGCAGCCATCGCTTCTTTCAGTAGTAATAACAATAATCAGTCGTCATTACATAGAGTTAAATCTCATGAAGGCAATACGTGTGCGAATTCTAGTTCACGTAGTTCACGCAGAGGAATTCTGTCGAACACAAAAACAAGGTATGTCTAATTGATGTGTTGTTGTGTGTATTTATGTGGGCATTTTTGTTTGTTATTTTTTTGTGTGGCTTTTTAGCGCACCACAAATTCATGGACTGGCCATTGAATCGGGTCGGCCAGCTAGCTGGCCTTGTAACCGGATGGTCCTGGGTTCGAGCCCCATTGAGGTGGGTGCGTGCTGCCGATGATTCCCAAGCACTAGGCGGATGAAACAGCTGTCCAGTACTCCAGCGGTGGTTTTCAATGGTTCTCTAACTGATTGATATCAATCCGTGGTCAAACTCGTCTAAACAAATCTAATCCACCACCTTCCTCGACAGCGGGCAATGTTAACTGACATAGAGTCAGGCTGGAAAAGAGCTATCACGGGGTGGTCAAATCAAAACATGGCGTCATCAGTCAATGAAATCCACAACAGTTAGTTTAAGCCAGCCAGCCAGTCACGTAGGAAGGTGTAGGCTTCCTGACTGGTTGGCGTCCTCGGGACGGGAAACACAAATGGCTGGAAACAATTGGTGGGTGATATGGCTCAAAATCGTTCTCAATAGCTGGCTGGCGCAAGTGCATCCACTCCTTTTGACTTATAATATCCAATAAAACTATATTGTTCTTCGTTATTACTATTCCTTTTGTCTCATATCTCTGTCTACTGTCTCTATTTTGCATTTCTTTTTAATTTCTTCTCTGGCTTTGTGTGCTACAAGAAGGGAGAGTAGCGACTTAAACTGGTTCACATTAGTGCGAAGTAGTTCTATGTCGAAAGCAGACAGACAGAATCCTTAGAAACCAAACTCTTGAGAATATTCATATCCAGTGGTTGGCGGTCTACAGGGATTTGATTGATAGTCGCAGATTTGATCACAGGTTGATATCAGTTAGAGCGAGAGAGAGAGAGAGAGTAAGAGAGCCATTAGGAAACTACTATCAAGAAGTACTGAACGGTCAGCTGTTTTGTCCCAGTTTAGGGTTCTTCAGTAGTACGTAACCATCGCCACTGGGGTTCGAACTCAGGACTGTGGTTATAGTCATAGTTCAATCTGAAGAGATTAGTTCATAGAATGTATATGCCTTGGAAGGGGGTGTAAAATTATAGGATTAGTAGGCAAATAAAAGCGTTACACATAACATAATGTGAAGTTTGATAAGATGGGTTTTAACATTGCGAAAAAATGTATATCAAAATTGAAATGATAAATGGGGAAAGTGAAATAATGGCGGAAACTGTTCAAAGTGAGAAAAAAAATCAATAAAAAGTTGTAATAATAATAGTAATAATAATGGAACGTATTCAGATTAAATGAACAATTAATTATTATTATTATTTTGTGCGTCGGTGGGATAGCGGTTAGGACGCTCGCCGATCATGCACATAGTCCTGGATTCAATCCCGACGCACGTCTTTAACTCGCTAAGCCAAAAATAAAAAAAGCTGGGCATGAGGCTAGCAACCCCATCCTGTAAAAATAAACACTGCTACAGAAACTTCAAGCGTCTTGCTTGAAGCGCCATGTTCCACTGGGGATGTGAAGGAATAAAGCAACAAAATTATGATTCCCTTGGGTTCTGAGTGGAACATACGGCTTCAACAACACATCTTCACTTTGTTCTATTTGATACTGTCCTCTTCATCTGGGTCCACGATTGCCTATAATCTCTCATCTCCTCCTCCTCCTCGCTACACGATCTCCTCCATGTCACCCCATCCTCGCACCAACGACCCACTCGTCGCATCTCATTGGGATTTCATTCAAGCGATGGACTGTATTGCGCGCAATGTCATTCGACGGTTTCCTCAATGGCGTGTTCCCGATCCATCTCCATTTTTTCCTACGTGTTTGTTGAGCAATCGGTTCTTGCCTGTTGGTTTTCCGCCAGAGTTTCTTGTTACTAATTCTTTCTGGCCAATAGGCCATTTGATCTTCAGTAGGGAGCCGGCAAATTGGGCGGCTGTTGATAAAGGTGTGTAACTTGTTGGAAAGGCTTTTCGTGACTGACACACAGTGCAAGTTTCTTACCCGTATAGAAGAACTGACTACCTTCACATTTGTTTTAAAAATCTGAATCTTGTTCTTCATACTGCAGATTGCAGAAGATTTCCCAACTAGTTTTGGATTGATGAAGGAGTATCTTGCCTTTCCGATTCTGACTGACTTTGGCATTCTCATCCGTTCCTAATTCCTGTGATTGAAATCGTGCTTCTTAGATAAGTGAAGGAAGTAACCTCCGAAATCTCTCCAACTGATGGTAATTGGTGCTGGTTGTTGTTACTATTGGCCGGTGAGATATCTTCATCACCTTCATCTCCTCTATGTTCACCTGAAGTACTGTCTTTGCTGCCCACTTCTTCAACCAGTTTGTTGGTTTATGCGCGCAAGTCTTTCATTTTGTGTGACATTAGACATTAATCATCTGCGAAATCCAGATCTTCTAGAGTCCTCTTATCGGTGGTTCAGCGTATTCCTGTCTTCTCACTCCCACGCACAGTCTTGCACATAATTCAGTCCACTACCACTAAGAATATCATCAGTGATAATAGGGAGACAGCCTTGTTTTACTCCTGTGTTTTCCATTGTAGATCACCTGATACGTGGCATTGTCATATATCCAGCTGTGACTGAATGAAGTTGAGAAAGATTTGGGCACTGCACTCCATAGTGTTGAAATTGTTTCCAAATGACTTCGTGGTTGACGCTGTTGAAGACCTTCTCATAGTCGATAAAATTGAGGTAGAGATTTCATTTCCATTCTACGCTTTGCTCCATGATGATTCGTAGACTTACAATTTGATCAGCACATGATTTGCCTTTCCTGAATCCAGCTTGTTCCGGCGAGTGGTGGAGTTCTGCGCCCAGCGCATCTTTTATTATTTATAGGATGACGCAACTCAGTATTTTACTTGAAGTGGACAATAGCATTATTCCACTCCACTTCTTGCGTGAACAAAACGAAAAATTGATAAATAAATGTTTACCTCTTTACAGTTAAGATAGTAATAGGGCACTGTGCATACTTTTTTGTGTACGGAAGTCTGGCTTAAGTGATGGCTTCCGCCATCGTTAGTTCTGACTGCGTTGACACGGAACTTTCTTTCCTAAAAGCGACGCTCACTGAAAGTGATTACGTAAACCGATTTATTGATAGAAATACGAAGGATAACTAGTCTGAAATGGTCACTAACACGGTTCTAAAGAAATCCATCTTCGTGAATCTTGGATGCGTAAGTGAACAGCCTACAGATGAACTGAAAAATTGTCTTTCTAAACGAATAATTAAGGCATTCTTTGCGGTTTAACTCCAGTTGCCTTTCACCATCTGTGTAAAAGATAAGTTCTCCATGTGCATCTGTCAGTTTACCTGCTCATGTGGAGTACACTACGTCAACTGTAGCCAGAGAAAGCTTCCCACATGGCTACATGAGCACATTTCAGCATGACTGTACAATCGGGAAAAGAAGGGTATTGGGCGACGCTCTATTCTACAACATTTGACCGGTCTCTTTCATTCTACCAAAACCAAATATGCTTTTCAAATCATCTGTCGAATTCCCTCCAGCTTGCCTCTCTTTCATCGTCCCAAATTTTTAAAAACAGTGGAAGCCTCAGACATTCATGAATTCAAGTCATACCTTTGCTTACAAAAAAAGGGTATGTACAGTCTGTGTTTCTACCTTACTTGAGGACTTCTTGGTCACCGCGAGCAGATTTTTCATATATACCTGTCTTTAAAAGCCATACATTGTGGCGGTGATGGCACGGTTGAAGATGCTACTCAGGTGGAGTAGGACTCGAACCTGAGACCTAATGATTATTGAAAGTCAAGCCACATAAATATGCTCTACTTTTCAGACAACCGTAATGAATTTTTTGTTGTGTAAACAACTGATTACTTATTTCCAATAAAGTAGCTAATTGTTTTTTCTCTTCAAAAATAAATCTATTTTACAGAGCTACATTACCCTCTGGAATTTATTATTCACATAGAGAATTTCTGCGTTTCTGTGATTCTACACCAGCTGAACGTAAACAAGAAATGGAGGAATTGAATACTACACTACAAACTTTATCTGAACAAATAGAGAAGGAAAAGAAAGTGAGTGAAATGATGAGAATCATTCAATGATAGTATTATTATTATTATTACTTTATGCTGGTTGCTTTACCTCAAATATTTTCATGACATATTGACGTTTTGACCTTTATGGATTATTGATCTTTTGCACCTGAACTGTATACGTGATTTGAATCTTGTTCTAGGAGTCAGTCATCAAAGTAGTTGTGTCCATCAGGGATGCCCACTGTCCCCATTTCTGTTTGATTTCATCGTAGATATCGTAATAATTGACTTAACCCTAACTCACTTCAGAGACTCAGTGATTGACTTGTTACCAGGGAATAATCTCGTTGACTCAGAATATGTAGGCGATATAGTCCTCCCTCCTGGCTGAAGACGCTGACAAAATGCAGAGTCTTCTAAACACCTTGAGGAGCAGTTGTCTTCGAATGTTTGGTATGCAATTCGCTCCTGCTGTCAAATGTAAGATGATGCTACAAGACTGGACTACATTGATTCCTAGCTTAAACGTAGGCAGGAGTTAAGTGGTTGGTGGGGCGTGTTGACCATTTCACTTATTTGGGAAGTTGCATCAGCCAGCCCCAAAGGGGTTGATTACTGACGGGATCACTGCGCGGATACAAAAGGACCGTTTGACATCTGCCAACTCACACCACCTCTGGCTTAGTAGACGTGATATCCGGCTGTGTGGCTGTCTATCGACCAAAGGACATGTGTACTGCTCAGCAGCAGGAGTTCTCTCCGTCCTCCTTTATGCCTATGAATGCAATATGGCAACTGAGCGTGGAAGACATGAAAAGCCTGGCTAGTTGTTTTTGACCATAGATGCCTGCGTTATATCTCCCATGTGTTAGGTTTAATAGGATGTGTAATATTGAGGTTAGGCATCGGTTGAGTGCCAGGTAAGGAGGGAGAATCAATCGATGATACTGTGAAGTTACACTGATTGAGATGGTGTGTTACGCATGCATTCCTAGCCATCACCTTCCTCGACAGTCAATAATGTCAGTTGAAATGGGATCAAGTTGGAAAAGACTTAGTGACTTCATCAGTCAATGAAGTCCATAACAGTTGGTTTAAGCCAGCCAGGTAGGCAGGTGTAGACTTCTTGGATGGTTGTGGTCCTTGAGAGTGTAAGAACCCAATGCCTTCTGGAGACAATTGGTGAAATGGCTCAAAATCGTTTTCGGTGATGGCTGGCGCAGATGCATTCACTCTTTATGATTTATAATATCCAATAAAACTCTGTTGTACTTCTATATTACTATTCTTTTTGCCTCATATCTCTGTTTGTGATCTCTTTCTCTTTTGAATCTCTTTTTACTCTCTTCTCTTGCTTTATGAAATGAGTGTGGCAACTGGAACTGCTGCACATATGTTCAAAGTTCTCTGTTGAAACCAGTCAGTCAGTCAGTCAACGTGGCTTGAAACTTATCATAATTACATGACCATATTTACCTTATCTATGCTGCCGCACACCTGACATCAATGGTCAGCCTGCAAAATTTGGGCTACCGATATCACATGCTGAAAATTCCATACTTGTACCAAAAATACGGTGTGGAATCAAGCTATAATCGAAATAAAATTATTATTGTTATTCTCTTCAGTTTTGAGTGGAACATAGGACTTTTGCGGCACAGCTTTATTTCATCGTGTTCTCTGCAGTGTGTTTTAGCGGGCTCCACGATTGCCCATTAGCCTTCATATTCTGCAGGTCACCCTCGGATTGACGTCCAATTCGTGATTTTCCCATTTGACTTCCACTCCAGCGATGACCTGGCGCGTGATATCACTCACCGGTCCGCTCAGCGTATGTCCAATTCACCTATAAATTTCCTCATGCATATTTGTTGGGCAATAGGGTTTTGGTTTTGTTCGTTACCGGCCAGAATTTCTTGTCACTACTCCATACAAGCGATCTGATCTTCAGAGACAGAGAAAACAGCTGTTGATAAAAGTCTTCAGTAGTCCGTTCGAAATGTTTTTTGTGACGCCATGGACTAAATCTCTGACCTCTGCTGCAAATTGCAGCAGCTTTCCCAACTAATTTCAGAGTGATGTAAGTCTACCTTGCCTTTAGCGATTCTGGTCTTGACATGTTCATCTGTGAGGTGCGCCTGAAGTTGACTTCAATGGTGATTGATGCTTGTTGTTATTATTATTTGGTTCTCTTCATCAACTCCATTTTCTCTTTGTTCAGTTGAATTCCTGTCTTTGATGCTTCTTCGACCAACCTGTTGATTTTCGCCTGTAAGTCTTTGAGTTTGTCTGCCACTATACATAAATCACCCGCGAAATTCAGATCCTCTAGAGTATTTCATATCGGTTCAACGTATTCCTGGTGTTTAGCCCCCCACCCCACGGTCTTCCGCATAATCCCGTCGACTACAATCAGAAATATCATCGGTGACAGTAGACAGCTTTATCCTACTCATATCTTTACGTGAAAGGCTTCGCTTAGCTTTCCATTGTGGATCACTTGATATATGGCATTCATCACCGTCATATAACTGTTGAATGAGGTTGATAAAGATTTGCATATTGCACTCTGTATCTTGTCCAAGGCTTCCTGTGGATTGCTTCCAACCATCTAATATCATCAAATCAATGTGCACCGTAATGGCGAGCCACGTAGTGGCATGGTGGCCACATTGCAAACTTGACTGCAATAGAATTCAGTCTGCTCTAAAGAAAGGATTAGACACACACACACAAATTACACTAGTTACTGATTACTGTCCAATCAAAAATATCCAATACAGTCCTACAGGAGGTCAATCGCGAGCCTGAATAACTCAATGGCAACGCATCTGACTACAGCACTCACTGGGTGACGCGGGTTCGAATCTCAGAAGGAGGGACATAAGTTCCTTCGAGGTTGCAGATACGCCTTGCTGACTGGTGAGTGCCAACTAGCACGAAACCTAGGTCCAGGCAAGACTTTCTGCCGATTGCCTCCGACCATCTAATATCAACAATTCACAGTGCACCGTGATGGCGAGGATGTCAAATCGAGAATCGGGAAGGCGAGAAACACATTCATCAACCTGAAACCAATCTGGAAATCTTCGTCACTCAGCCTGCATCAACAACAAAATTCGGATTTTCAATACAAACGTCAAGTCAGTCAGTTCTTCTACACGGATCAGAAACTTGGTGGGTCACAAAGAATATTTCCAACAGCCTGTTGCAGACCTTTATCAACAACTGTCTTCGTTCTATACTCAAGATCAGATGGCCGGAAAGAATCACCAACAAGAAACTATGGGAACAAACGAACAAAACAAGAACCAATCGCCCAACAAATATGCAGGAGAAAGTGGAGATGGATTGGACACTCGCTGAAGAGGCCGCTGGGTGACATCGCACGTCAGGCCCTCGAGTGTAACCCGAAAGGGAAGCGACGAGTGGGATGTCCGAGGGTGAAATGGAGGAGATCGTTTGAAGAGGAGTTGAAACAGTATGGATTAACATGGACGCAGGTGAAAAGTACAGCAGAAGACAGAAGCAAGTGGAGACGTGTAGTTGAAGTCCTATGTTCCACTAGGAACCCAAGGGAACAATAATAAATAGTAATAATAGTTGATGGTGAGCCATCTAGTGGCATGTTGGCCACATTGCAAACTTGACTGCAATAGAAATGAGTCTGTACCAAACAAAGCATTCGACACACACTACACACTAATCAATTACTAGTATCCAATCAAAGTACTCTGAAGTATCGAAGGCCTCTCATCAAATTACTTCATGATTGATGTTGTCGAAGCCTTTCTCAAAGTCGATGAAGTTAAGGGAGGCAGGGAGTTAACTGTCGCTTTATACTCTCTGTTTCATTACGATGTATTGTAGCGTTGCTATATTCACTTCGCACACACACACATGATTTACTTTACTTCTTTTAATGTGTTGTTGGTTTGCATTTTACAGCTTGCTGACAGTAAAAGTGAATCACTTGAGAGTATGGCAGCTTTACGGCCTCCTTCTTTGCCTATAGTAAGTTAATCTTTTGCTAATTATTATTATTTTTATTGTTGAATAACTGTTTATTGTTTTACTGTTATCATGATTATCTAGCTTCGTTTTTTAGATATGATGGAGAAGGTTTGTAGCTCAGGTGGATGATTTTGATGTGGTTGTGTTCTCTGAGCTAGCTGGATGGTTTATTTACGAAGCTTTCATTGCCCCCCTCCCTACTAGGCAACATCTTCCGTCAGCGCATACTTTAATTTGAATTGAAGTGAGCTTTTAGATTTCTCCACGAGTTCACCATTAGTCGTCTCTCCTGGTGGGTGACCTTGAACGTCGTGATTGGTTGTTTTTGTGTGTTTTCACACCCTCTAGGCTACTTGTATTGGTATTGGTGCTGATTGTTTCCTTGACTTGAACTTTAACCGTTTGTGTGTGAAATTTCCTTTTTGTCGATTGGTAAATTTTGTCTATGTCGATGTGTCTATTGATTGGCGAATTCACTGGAATACCAGGTGGGTTTCTAAACATTCTCTAGCATTCTTGGTGTTTCCTCTGTCTAATATTTGAAGGTTGGTTGTCCTAGTCGAATTGATGTCCGTGGTTATCTGTCTGTCTGTCAAATATTAGACAGAGGGAACACCGAGAATGCTAGAGAATGTTTAGAAGCCCACCTGGTATTCCAGTGAATCGTCAATCAATAGACACATCGACATAGACAAAATTTACCAATCGATAAGAAGGAAATCTCACACATAAAGGGTCAAAGTTCAAGTCAAGGAAACAATCAACACCAATACCAATACAAGTAACCTCCTAGAGGGTGTGGAAACACACAAAAACAACCAAACAGTCACTTTCAAGGTCATTCACCAGGAGAGATGACTTATAAACTTGTGAAGAAATCTAAAAGCTCACTTCAATTCAAATTGAAGTATGCGCTGATGGAAGATGTTGCCTAGTAGGGGGGAAACTTCGCAAATAAACCATCCAGCTAGCTCAGAGAACACAACTACATCAAAAAGAGCTTCTTTTTTGTCCTGTTGAGGATTTATAAATAGGGAATCATAAATGTGTGTGTGCTCGCCTGATGAGGTCTTAACAGACGTCCATCGTTGTGCCTATCATCTGTCTAACACATACAAAGAGGAGATGTGGTTCATACAACTGTGCATATGCATTTCAAAATGAAGAACTAGATCACTGTGACGCTTTAAATGATATACTGATCGATGTCATGTTAGATCACGAACTGCCATGAGTTAGAGGATCAATGAGAAGTCGAGGAGCACTGGACGACATCTGTTTTGTCCTAGTTCTTCTGAACTCAGTACTAACCATCAATGATCATCATCATCATCACCTTGCCCGAAGATCGAACCCAAGACTATCAGATTATGCGAAGCGAACGCATTGACTATTAAGCCTTTGAAACAGAATCCAGTAGTGACCCATGTGAGGACAAATACTCGCTAGCGATGATCATTGGCTAGTGTCAGTTGCGCTATATCGTGAATTGGCAAAAGTTGGAATTCATGGGCTGGCTATCGGATCGAGTCCCAGTGGCTCGTCTTGTAATCGCAAGGTCGTGGGTGTTTATTGATGAAGAGTCTCAGACCAGGACGAAACAGCTGTCCGGTACTGCCTGGTGGTTTCCAATGGTTCTCTAATTGATGTCAGTTCATGATGAAATCCTGTAACCAATCAAATCCCTGCAAACCTACACTTGAATTCGAACTTCTTTCGATTTTTGCGGTATACAGCGCGACCGCTAGCCAATTTTCTTCAGCGAGTATTTGTCCTTACAACCTACATAGTGGACACCGTCGTCCTTCCAGAAATTTTAGCGAAACACGAGGAACTGCATCCTTTGATTGAACCAAAGATCTGTGTACGTCATGTTGATGATACATTTGTAATAATTAAAAGAAATGCGATTTGGAATATACCCATGAAATTAATAAACAACATATTTGAAGACATTAAATTAACCACGAGAGAAGACGAATTAGACAACAAAATTCCATTCGCACATATCTTAATCAAGAGAACTAAGACAGGAAATTTAGAAACACAAGTATATAGAAAATCAACGCACACAGACCAAATACTCAACTATAACAGTAATAACCCGATTACTCACAAAAGAAACTGTGTGTAGACATTGTTTAAAATCGTTCAAACACACTGTAGCAGTACTCCAGAGTTGAAGAGAATGGAGGAAAAATACCTATTAACAACCGTGTTCAAAAAGAATGCATATCCTCACAATTTCATCAAAAAGTGCTTAAATTTGAGTCATAACACCAACAACAACAAGCCAGCATCGAAGACCACAAGAAACTTCATCCTACCATATATAAAAAATATCTCCGAAATAACAGGAAGAATATTGAGACCGTTTGAAATAGATATATCACACAAGCCAGCCAGACAGCACAATCACTTCATTCGATATTGCACAAATTGAGAGATCCAACAGAAAAAGAAGATAGAATTATTACCACTTACAAAATAAATTGCGTGTATGAAATGCAATAAACGTTACATTGGTCAAAGTGGGAATCCTATTCGAATCTAAATCTAAAGACGAAAATCAGCTGTGAAGAGACGCGATATGTATTCTTTCATTATCGATGTGTGTAGACAACTCCGGACACCAATTTGATTGGGACAATGCTAGGGAATTTTTAGAAGCCTGGTACTTAGATGGATCTATGATTAACGGACCCACACATTACTATAGATCACATTTGGTTGGAGGATTTCATCATGAGCTGACGTCCGTTAGAGAACCATTGGAAAACCTGCAGGGAGTACTGCCAGACAGCTGTTTCGTCCTAGTTTGCGACTCGTCATTAGTACACACCCACCGGGGTTTGAACCCAGGACCTTCTGGTTACAAGGTAAGCTCGTACATCATTAAGTCACTGGGACCCGATCCAATTCACGGCATAGCGCTATCACTTCGCAATGTCTTCTTCGATGAGTAACTGTCTCACTTTCGACCTGCTGTACCCTACTGGTCACGGCTTCCCACTAGCTATAATAAAAAGTAAATCATCACATGACAAGAAAGTTCGAATTCCAAGTCAATAAAAATGATCAATATGGAGGTAAATTAACAACCAGTCACGATAGTGGTTGCCAGGAGATACAATTATATCATCAGTCATGGAGAATTCAAACAGGTTCATTTCATGCTGAGACCTGCGCTGAAACAATGTTGTCTAGAAGAGGGATAATGAAAGCTTTGCAGTACAATCAACGAGCTCAGAGAACACAGTACTGCACTGTACAGCTGGTTTTTATTCGTTGGAAGTCATTCCATTATGGGTAAATTTTATTTTGATAGAGTCTCACAGTGTTATACAGTAATATTTACTGATGACGTTTCGAGCACAATTTATTGCTCATAATCATATCAAGGTAATCACACGACTTCCTAAATTCATTTATATAGTTCCATTATTCTTCACTTGATTTGATCGGCAGTAATATTTTCCATATTTCAGGTATGAGTGATGATTCATTCCTATTGCATGTGTTGGGTGTACACTCCATAAACAGAGATTCAGTAATCAACCTCTCTCTCCACTTACCTAGATTACTTTTTAGAATTTTAACCCTCTCCCACCCTATTGTGTGGTTGTGTGTTAATGCATGCATTGCAATTGCCGAGCTTTTTTCTAAATTACCTATCTTCGCGGGTGGGGTCAACCATTCTTACCTTAGCTAAATTCTTTTGTTCTGACTATCTGACTACCCCTGACCTACTAGTTTTACCTATGCAGTTAGTTGACCTCACAGTCATTGCAGGGTATTTTGTAAATTATATTATTTTGTCTAATTGGGTCAACCGACAGGGTCATTTAACCTACAGAGCTTGTCCCTGAGCCAGTTTGTAGTTTGTGCTCGAAACGTCATCAGTAAATATTACTGTATAACACTGTGAGACTCTATCAAAATAAAATTTACCCATAATGAAATTACACTCTACCACAGTGCCCAAGTTTTATTCTTATATCGTTGGAAGTCACTTCTTTCATCTATCTAGGCAGCATTGTATCAACTAGAAGCGGCAGCACAGATGTGAATGTCAAATTTAGTCAGGATCAGAAAGGAAGCATGGCATACCTACATTCATATGAAATCAGTGCGGAAATTCGCTTCATTCAGCATGAAGAACAAGTTTCAGATATTCAACCCTCCTGTCAAATCAAAGTTATCATGTACTTGTCATCCAAAGCATTTCCTGATATAAGTCTTCGACTGCATGATATCCAACTATCGACCAAAGGGCGGGTGTACTGCTCGTCAGTCCGCTCCATCCTCTTTTATGGCTGTGAGACCTGGCCATTGAGAGTGGAAGACATGAACACATGAAAAGATTAGCTGTCTTTGATCATAGGTGTCTGCGTTTTATCTTCCGTGTGAAATGGTATAATAAGGTGAGCAATATTGAGGTTAGGCCTCCGTCGAGTGCTTGGTTGGTGGGAGGGGAAATCAATCTACGAGGCTGTGAAGCTACATCGACTGAGATGGTTAGGATATGTGTTACGCATGCATGCCTAGCCATCGTCTGCCTTCCACAACGGGCAATATTAGCTGACATAGGGTCAGGCTGGAAAAGAGCTAGCGGAGATCAAACCAAAACATGACACCAGTCAGTGAAATTAACAACAGTTAGTTTAAGTCCCGAATAGGACGAAATGCGCATCCTGGATTCCACTCCTAGTCACCATCCACGAATTAAATTTTAATTATATGCCCAGACAACGTCGAATTATCTGTACAAGAAGCTGACAGATATATCAACCTGAGACCGAGCACTTCGGTCCAAATCAATCGACGGAAAAATCTAAAATTCAATTAAATTAACATGACCCGTTGCACAAGAGGTGGCTCTCGTGCCCCTAGTGATCTAGTGGATAGTGCTTTGGCTGGTGTTTGAAACTATGGACACTGGGTTTGAGCCTCGGTGGTGTGAACATCATCACTCACTGCGGAATGCACGTACACCCAGCGGATGACGAGTCCCAAATGGGACGAAATTCGCGTTGTCCTAGATTCCATTGCTAGTCCCCATCCACTAATTAAGTTAAGTCAGTTGGTTCTTCTATATGGATCATAAACGTGACTAGTAGTGGATCACGAATATCATTTCGAAGGGACTACTGCAGACTCTAATCAAAACCTACTGAGGACCAGATGGCCAGTCACATAAAGTAACCAACAATCCACTCTGGGAACGAATGAGTCAAGAATCGATTGTTCACCAAATATGCCGGAGAAAATGAAGATCGATTCAACACAAACACTGAGGAGATCTTCGAGTGACATCATATGCTTGGCTGTCGCTCAATTGGAACCTGAATGGGAAAAGACGAGTAGGGCATGGAGGATATCATGTGAGGAGAGGAGATGAAGGCTTTTATGCAATCGTGGTGTCATCTTTAAAGTACTTCCGAGGACAGGACAAAGTGGAGATGTGTACTGTTGAACCCCCATCCCGGCCGCCTATGTTCCACACTTGGAATGCTAATGGAACAAGCAAGAGGGAGAGAGAGAATTATTATCATAACACTGTTTGTGATATCTTTATTAGAAAAAGAGAAGACGTTCAGCGAAGAGACTCTTTTCGACGGCGAATTGATTCACATAGCTGTACAATCGCATTTATATCCAATTGTTTGTGTGTATGTGTGCGTGTGTATATAAAGTTTGTCAAGTTTAGATAATTAATTAGGTAATACAAGAATGATCTAATATAGAAACAAGGTTAATTAGACAGCAACTAAAGTAAGATTGAGTTAGTTAGTAAGTTAGATGACTCAATATAATTGACTAAAATGTTTCAACTTAAGTCAGGATAGCAATAGAGGTAATTACAGGTAGAGACTAAGTAGAGGTGGGGTAGAGAATAATGTCATTTAAATTAGGACTAAAATTGAGCAAATAAATTGGATGACGTAACATAAATGACTAGAAATTGAGCGTTGGTCAAGTCAGTAACAGTGGTAATGAGGTGTAAGAATTAAATCGGGTGGGGGTAGAGAACAAGAAAGTTGAAAATGTAAAATATTGCAACTGAAAAGGCAAAATAATACTAATGAAGAGATAGAAAGAAGAAGAATTTACCTGTCGGGTATTAAGATAGATTACGCCCATTGCAAGTGTAGTGACTTAACGAACTTCTTCTGTATGCAGAGTTCAGCATTTAGCAAGTGAATTGCCATTGCTTCTACAGTTTGATGAAGTCTGATTCGTACACCTTTAGGAAGACTGCTTCGTATTCTGTAGACGACTTTGAAGTTTGTTTGGGGGGTGGTGGTGTAGTTTGTGGTCCGGAATCTATCAGATGTTCTAAGATAGAGCAGCTGCTTAGGGTCATCGTTTTTCTCCTTTGTAAAAACCATGCTGGTAAGTATTCAGTGATACGTTTGGATAGCGAACGTTGGGGTGCGGCCGACATACCTGGCTCCACATGAGCAGGTGAATTGGTAGATACACATTGATGTGAGGCCAGTCAGCAGTGGTAGCTTATCCTTCACGTTCATACGAATCATAGGTTTCGTGGAAAAGAGGTTAGTCGTAGTTATATTGACATTTGAAATGATGTTTAGAAGTCAAAAGTAGGATTATCCGTTGGAAACGTCCATAGTCTATTGAGACTTGAAGTGATTCGATGAATCTCTGCTTATTTTCATTTTTTAGGAGGGTGTAGTTTGTACATCTATTGGTGAATAGCTTACTTACTTACTTATTCAGCAAGTTATTCATGAGTGTATGTATGACTGTGTGTGCTGACAGAATCTTGTCGTGAGTCGTCTAGTCCCAGGCCTAATGTGATACATTCTATCTGCTGATCTTTCCTGGTCATCTCATATCTTGATGATTTCTAAGAAAATATTCCGTCCTACCTTCTACATCAAAAAGTTAAGACATTCTGGAATAACCCAACCCAACCCTTACACTTACGATTTGTTAACTCTTGCATCCTGCCTATTATTCTCTATTGTTCCCCCTTAGTTTTTCCAGGGTTACTGAAAAAAGACAATATCTTATTACGTAGGGTGCTAAAGATTGTCCGCAAGGTAAGCAGTGTGCCACTTAACCAGCTTGTTAATATTCTGTTCGACAGTCACTTGGACTCATGTGAAAAATGGGCCAAATCCATTTTATCTAACTCACACCACCCTCTTCAATCACAACTCTCCCCTTGTATCTCATCAGGCAAAACCAGAAGCTTATATAGGAAACTATATGCTCACACTAGCAAGTACAAAACTCAACCATACCCTACTTAGCTCGTGTTCTGTGCGATAAAGAAAGCATTAGGCGTGAAACATAACTTATTAAATAGTCAGTAGAACAACTGGACGTCGTCTTTCCAACTCATATCATTTATGTGTACAGCGTTTTTCTTTCCTTCTTTTCCTTTTCTCTCTCCTTTTTTTGTTATGTGCTGTTTTGTTTCTTTCTTCCTTACAAACTCTACTTAAAACATTCTTCTTCGTTCTTCCATACTTTGTATATCTCGACCTTTTGTTACCGCTTACACCAGTAAATATGCTAGTATCTACTTTCCTAACACCTTCAAACATTCTGTTCACTTTTTGCTTTGTTACCGATATGCTAATATTTTGTTGTCATAATGAACTGAGATTTCCTTAATCTATGTAGAATTTTATTTATTGTTAATGTACAAACTGGATGCAATGCTGTAGTGAAATAGACATTTGTAAAAAATTATATTCGTAAAATCTCAGCGAAATTGAAATGAGTAATTCCAACGTTTCGTTCGGCAATCTGGTCCGAACTTCTTCAGGGAAATTAATCGAAATTAACATAACATAGGTTTATATATAAAAAGGAACATCACTTGTTTTTAAAAATTTGTCCAATCATGAGTCATTCAAAAAGTATTAACAAGTATAGTAAACAAAATTTTATGAGCTGTGATCAAAATTTGACCTCGGACTTACAAATATTGGTCTACCTTTGTTAAACACTTTAAACAGAGTGTGTATGTGTGGTGGACAAACAGTTGTAAAACATTTCTTAACGTTTCCATAAGAAGATATGGACAGTCGAGAATTTTGACCAAGTATTAATAATTAGTGATACATTTCCATTTTTTATTTATTAATCAGGATTTCCTATGCATCAGCTAACATCACACCTTCATGTCTGTTCAAACTGTTAGTATCTAGAATTTTATGATTAGACGTATTTTCAAAATTATGGTGTTTAGGATTGGAGTTTAGTAGAAGCACGCTGTCGGACTTATTGATTTGTCTTCTTTTTGAAGATTGAGCTGCTTTATTCGACCTACTGGAGTTTGAACTGTAGTGAAATGCTGAGAATTCCATTCTGTATCACAATTACTGTTTTGGAATAAATCAAATTATTATTATTATTATTATTATTATTATTATTATTATTATTATTATTATTACAAGAGCTTCTTCGACTTGAGCCCCATTCAACACCTGGTAATTTATATATTCTATATATATTCTTCCTTTCATTTTGTCTAACATCCTTACACATTTTAAGAAATGAAACGTTGCAACTCAATAATCTCTTCATGATACGACTATTTCAATTTCACATTGAAGAGATTTCCTCACGAATAATTAATGTCGGTTAGAGAACTATTGAAGACGATAATTCCTGAGACAGCTGTTTCATCATACTAGTTTAAAACTTGTTTATCAGTAGTGCCCAGCCTACGACCCCACTAGAGAACCAGTTCGTTTTGCGTTCAATCAGTGAGTTCTAACGTTTTGCTCCTTTTGGCGCCACCTCTAACCAGCTTACTTACAAGTGGCTACTGAATGAATCTCCTGAAGTCCTAACGAGATATTGTGACCAGCAGGGTCCCCTATGTCAGGATGATGTGGGTGGCTTATCAATGTCATTGGTTTGGAGTTAAAGCCACACAGTGAATTGTGACAGAGGGGTAGAATTCACGGGTGGTGTTTTGAATTCATCGTAATCTGAAGGTGCTGGGTTCGATCTCTGTTGATGGGATGGTTGGGGTGGTGGTGGGGGAAATGATCATCGCTGCACACTGATAATAGCCCCTTTCCAGGTTTTAACACAAATGATGTTCAAAAGTGCCTCAAGTCTCTGAACCCTTCCCAGAGCTTAGTTCCAGATCATGTACCTAGTATTATTTTCAAAAAATGTTCTGATATTCTATGTTACCCTCTCACTGATCTGTTTAACAAATCTTTTTCCAGTAATATTGTGCCTGCTATTTGTAAAGACATTAAAGTTGTACCCATACCTAAATCGTCTACTGGAGTATGTGTCAAATTTAGACCCATTGCTATTACCTCTCCTTTTTTGAAAACTATGGAGAAACTACTTTTACTTAGTCTTCTACCCTCTCTTAAATTCTTTAATGACCCAAAACAGTTTGCTTATAAGCACAGTAGAAGCACTTCAGATGTATCTGCCGTCTTATATCATAACATTGCTTCCAGTCTAGACAAAGGGGCTAAATTTGTTCGTTGTGCCTTCCTAGACTATACATCTGCTATTGACTCGGTCCCTAGGGACATCTTATGAAATAAACTTGCTGCAAGTCAAACAGAATGTTGGGCTGTTAACTGGTTACATTCCTATTTCTCAGGAAGAAAGCAGTACACCGTGTATAAAGGGAAGTCTTCCACTTCATTGTCTCCTGGAGCTGATGTCCCTCAAGGCGCTGTCCTTTCTCCTTTTCTTTTCTCTTTCTTCTTACATGACTTGCCTCAGTTTGATGAAAATAAACTTTGTGAAGTACGCTGATGATTTAACTGTTTCAATGGCTGTTAACTCCCAGCTAGATTGTACCAAAATAAGTAGCTTTCTGTCGGGAGTCAGTAAATGGTCTGAGTCTAACGGTCTTAAACTGAATCCTTCTAAATGCCAAACTGTCAATTTCAGCTTAAGATGTAAACGACAGTTAAAAGAAGCCGCCGATTCTCATGACAGTTGTAAGATTGACTACAAAATGATATAGGAATTAAATCAGAAATTAAGTATCTTGGACTTATTCTCTCTTCTGATCTCTCCTGGTCTTCTCATGTCTCAGCGATCTCCAGTAAAATATTCCGCCTGACATTTTACATTAAGAAGTTAAGGCACTCGGGTTTAACTCAACCCCTCCTCTTACAGTTCATAAACTCTTGCATCCTACCTATTCTTCTCTATTAACCCTTATTCTTTCCTGGTTTGCTTAAAAAGGACTTTGTCACAATTCGTAGAATGCTGAAGACTGTCAGTAGGATGAGTGGTGTCCCAGTGGACTACATAGTTAACGTCGTTGTCGATAGGCACTTGACTTCGTGCAGTAAATTTGCTAAAGGGATTTGTCTGACTTGGAGTATCCACTTCACCCTCAGCTCTCACCTTGCATCTCCTTAGGTAAAACAAGAAGTAACTTCAGAAAACTGTATGCTCGCACGTCTTAGTATAAAAATTCTATGATACGATACTTGACACGTATTTTTATGTGATGAAAATAGTGTCAGGCAAGAATTGACTAACCTTTTTTCGCCTAGTAAATAAACAATCTCCTCCATCCATCTTTATATACCTTCAAGTTTTACTTTTATTATTTCTATTATATTTATAGTCCTGTTAGTTCGTCACGAAATCCCTATAGAAACCTACATAATTTAACTATTTCAATTCTTTTACTAATTGTGATTGACATCCCTGGTGTACAGAATCCTTCATTTTTTTCGGCAGTTTATTGCTGTTTCTTATTTATTTATTTATTTTTACATTTTTTGCTACAGGATCCTTATTGGTCCCCAGTGGATATTCAACTAGTCTGTCATGCAATCGGTGATTTAGGACTTGATTATGTGGCGATTGCTGAACGTTTGATCAATAAAACACCGACTATGGTAGCCAAATTCGTACAAATGTATGGGCAACAACTTAACCTCCATCAGTTGGCATCATTATCGCCGTTAATTTTGCTTTAAAAAAATGTTTTTTTTGTAATGATTACTATGATTATTATTATTACCGATTTTGTTATTACTATTATTATTGTTATTACTGTTATTGTTATATTTGAGTATATTGTAAATAAAATGAAATTTCTACCTCACCTTGTTGACCACTTCACAGTTGTCTGGGAATTTGCATCTGTCAACCTTAGCGGGTTGATCTCTGACGAAATCTCTTCAAGGATACAGAAGACTCGTTTGGAATTCGCCGCCAAATTACACCATCTCTGGCTTAATAGACGTGATATCCGGTTGGCTGGCTATCGATCAAACGACGTGTATACTGATCACAACCACGAAGAAAGATCGAGCGAATTGCTGCCTTGCACTGAAAGCCGCCTCGTTAACATCAATCTTGTGTTCTGCTGTATCCACGAGATGGGATAGAATAGCCCTACGAATGGATTTTGTTTATCGTTTACTTAACCAACCAATGTTCAGGATGATGTTTGGAAATCCGATGAAAAACATGCCTAATTGTACGGCCTATGTAACTTGCTCCACAGAAGCACTCAAGCTGGTAGATACATATAGAAGTGGTGAAATTAGGCAGTTTATCTTTAACTCCCGAACGTAAAATAGGGGTGGTTTTAAAGATATAGCGTAATTCAACAGCATGGAATGCTCGTTTCACCGCATTCCTAAGGCGTTGCGTTAGTATCTCGCTGATGTTATCCCCGAGGAATTGAATCTTTGAGAATAAGGCCTTTTGAGGAACTGTTGGTACCTTGGGCTGCCTTGATTTTTGATTCATATTCTAATCAATAAACTTTTCCGGATAACAGTTTTCATTCAGCAACTGTTTAATAATATTTAGTTCTTCATTATGACATTCACCAGAGTAGATTGCTCTTGCTTTATGAACCAAGCACTTTCTCAGATTGCGTTTGTTTTTCAAGGGCACGAAGCTGAAAAATTGAGTATACTTATACAGTTGATTTAGGTTTTCTATATACACTTCTTCTTATTGTGCCATCCTCTTTCTGGTGATATCCGATATGGTTTCGTTCTATCTATCGGTCTCCAATCGGGGAGGCATGACTTACCAACCGATGCTAACCTAACCCAGATATCTTTCATCCTACGACACCACATCATGGGCTGACCACCTCTCCTCTTTTTCCATCCAGTCCCAGGGCTAGAGAACTGTACGGAAGCCTCTGGGATGACATCCGTAGCACACTTTCAACCACGAAAGTTGGTGTTTCCAAATGACGACACTTGATGAATAGTGATTTCACTGTGTCAAACACATGCCATCGGACTTCAGAATTACTCACGCGATGATGCCATCTAATGCAAGCGGAGTCGCCACACATCCTCAGCTTGGAAAGGCCAGGTTTCACAGGCGTAAGAGCATGCACCGATGCATTGTAAACCCGACCTTTGTTAGCCAAGCTAACGGCGCCAGAGGTGACTCATGTTGACGTTGGAAATCTCATCCTTCTCGCCTCCGTTAGTAGTCACACAACTACCCAAATACACAGACTTATCGACAATTTCAAGCGGTTCACCTGCCAGGGTGAGTGCAGGTACAGCTCATACCAATCTTGTCACAGTACATTGTACTTACACAGCGCAAAGTACATACCATACTTACAGACATAGAGATTAATGCAATGACAATGAATTGGGTTTGTAGAGATTAGGTCAGTGTCAATATTTTTTTTCACGAAGAGACACTAGTTTTAGAAAGCCACTGAAAATCAAAGAGGATAAATGGCAGCTGCTTCATTCTTACTTGGGATTGAGCTTTTGGCACCATTCACCAATGACTACTTCATATTAGGAGTTATCACACGCTGAGCACATTTACTACTCATCGGATGACCTGGAACACAGTGGCCCATGAATTGTAACTATCGTCAATACACTATATAAATCGACGGTGATTCATTTTTATCGACGGAACATGTGTTACGCATGCATTCCTAGCCACCGCCTTTCGCGATGGCCATTGTTGGCTGCTGACATAGGATCGATCAGGTTGGAAAACAGCTAACACGTGGTGGTCAAACCAAAACATGGCCGTATCAGTTCATGATATCTTTAACAGTTGGTTTGAGCTAGCCATGTAGGAGGGAGGTGTAGACTGCCTGACTGGTTGAGCACCTCTGGATGGTAAGAACCAATGAAGACTGGAGGCAGTTGGTGATGTGGCTCAAAATCCTCGTTCTCACTGACTGGCACAGATGCAGTCACTCTTTGTAATTTGTCATATCCTCAATAAAACTCTACTGTTCTTCCATATTACTATTCTTTTTTCCTCATTCACACTTCTGTTTATTACCTCTTTTTTGATGAGTTTTTCTTTACTCTCTTCTCTTTGTTTGTGTGGTACAAGTAGAGGGAGTGTGGCAAGTTGAACTGTTGTACATGTGTGCAAAGTTGTATGTTGAAAGCAGTCTGTAAGTCGACGGAATCTGTGAGTATTGAGTACTAGAATGTGTTAGATTAGAATGAAATAAATAGGTAAATTGAGTTGCGTTGAATAATTGACAGGATTGAGTAGAACTCAACCAAAATGAAATAGAGTTTATGGTGAGAGCTATCTGCAAACCGAAATTGTAGACAAAAATTGACGTCACTGTTTACCTCCCAAATCGGGGTCATGAGCAAAAAACAGTAAAAAAGCTTAAAATTGGGGGACTCATCAACCGATCACAGCAGACTTAACGTGTGTAAATGCGATTCGCAGATTTATGGCTTAATTTTCTGAGAGATGGTCACAAACAGTGCAGAATAACCTTCAGCAAGAAAACAACCAATCAGAAGACGTTGCTTCTCTGCTAACAATAACGCTAATAATAATGTACATAAAAATTTATGAATATCTGTTCATTTTCTCAATAAACGATCTGTTGCTTGACGCCTGTCTTCTGTCGTTACAAGTTGAGGTAATATCAGTTTACTAAGAATCAAAAGTATAGTCGTGAGAACAGAAAAATTAAACAAAGTGAAGAGATTCGGATTAACAAAATTTACGTATTATGTGTTGAGACAAATTAGGTTCAGTGAGTGAACAAAATTATTCTGTGTACAGAGTTCTAGATTTAACAGGCGGATTGTCATAATTTCTGTGGTTTGAAGAAGTTTGATTCATACTACTTTGGTGAGATACCATGCTACATAGGTGACTTTGAAGTTGGTTTCTGGGTTCGCCCAGTGTCTAGATTTCATCAGGTGTTCCACAACAGAGTTGCAGCGGATGATTGGCTACCTTTTTCCTCCTTTGTATAGCTGTGAGTGTAAGTGTTCCATGATACGTTTATATAGATAACATTGAGTACGGTGGACATACCGAGCTGCACATTGGTAGGGCAATTGACACTTTGTATAGTAACGTAACTGTTATCTAAAACATACGGTATTAATAATATATTAGATTTCGAGCTTGTTTTTCTAATCTTGTTTAAAAGACTGAATGCTAAGTTTGTTTGCCTCATTTCCTATAAGTTATAAATTCGATTCTTGGATTATCATTATTATTGTTTCCTTTAATTCCTATAATCAGGCATATATCATCGGCGAAGTCCAGATCCTCCAAGTTTTTTGTGTGCGTCCATTTTATGCCTGTTTCCTCGTTGCCCACCGCTGTCTGTCACATTATCCGGTCTACCTCAATCAGGAAAATCATTGGAGATAGTAGTCAGGCAGCCAACCAGCCTTGTCTTACTCCTATCTTCACCTCTTCGAAGGATTCCGTGAGTTTCCCGTTGTGGATTAGTTACTATGCAGCATCGTCGTACAACAGCTGAATGAGGAGTATAACTATTGGCAGCACCCCTTGGTAATAGAGAAGTAGTTACCAAATCACCTCTCGATCGACGCTGTCTGCTAAAGGCCCTTTCAAAGTCGATGAAGTTGAGTGAGTAGAGAGCTGACTGCCATTCTACACTCTTTCCAGTGGTGATCCTCAGTGTTGCAATTTAATCGGTGTATGACTTGTTTCTCTGATCCAGCATGTTTCCGCAGAGTTTCATCCAGGTCGGCGTGTTTCATTCTCTCCAGGATGATGCATCTTACGATTTCGCTTGGAATGGACATGAGCATAGTGCCGTGCCAGTTTTTGCATTGATCTGAGTTCCCTTTCTTTGGCAGTTTGAATAAGTAGACTTTCTTCTAATCTGCAGGTACCTTGCCCTCTTTCCACACCTCCAGTAGTGGTGTCATCAAGTCGGCTGATGTCTCTGGGTCCATTTTCAATGCTTCTGCTGGGATTCCGTCTGGTCCTGCTGCTTTTCCAGTTTTTTGGCATCTTGATTGCCTTCAGGATTTTGTTTCGTCGGAGGGTTGATGTCCACTGGTAGTTCTGCTTCCGCTGTTGGTATTATTGGCCTCTTTGTAGGTAGCACTAGATTTAGAAGTATTTTGAAGTGTTCAGTACAGTGTTTCCTTTGTTCCACCTCTTTGGTGATTTACTTTTACATTGTCATCCTTCACTGGCTTAATTTGTGTCGAAATTTTCCCCTATAGGAACCTAGTTGTTTGGTAGAGTGTTGCGATGTCTCCTTTGCCTGCGCTGCAGCTTGTTCTGCTTCACTTGCCATTCCTAAAGAATCCTAAACTCGGAGTCAGAAGATACTGGCTTTCTGCGTAGTTTCATTGGTTCTTGAATTGTAGTGTAGCGGAAACTCCAAACAAACAAATGTATCAGTAGGAAGGAAAAGAACAAGAAGTTCAGCAAAGATGTTGATCTTTTCGGCGATTTCATTCTCAAAAGCAGCTGTACAATCGCATTCCACGTTGTAACAAAGAAGATTAAGGGTCATAATAATTTTCAACTTGATGTGAAAGTTTGAAGGTGTGAATATAGATTAAAAGGGCGCTTAGTGACAAGATTACACAGGATTAGAAAGTAGTTATTTTAACGACTAAAGGTGTGAATTGGAGAATGGAAAAGTTGAAAGATTAATATTTTAAAAACTGAAAAATAAGGGGGAAAATTAAGGGGATGAAAAAACGGGACCTAAGGAGACAAACCAAACGAGATCCACGGTAAATGTTGAGGTTTAACTAGTTTCTTTTGAGCACACACCTCCAGTTTTTCAAGGCATATGGCTAGGGCTACTGCAGTACAAAGAAATCGGAAACACACTACCTTTGATAGGTATTTTTCTTTACTTTGGAAATGATCCTGAATGATGAGTCGATTGAGATGCTTTGACAGGTGTTCAATTATGGCGCTCTTGGCTGAACCAGTGCCTCCTCTTTGCAACCATCCTGGGTAATGTTCTCTAACACGTTTTGTTTGGTAACGACCCAAGTACCTAGCTCAACACGAGCAGGTGAACTGATATATACACACTGGATTAGTCATATGTGGAAGTCTGTCCTCCAAATTGCTCTGAATCGGTTGGCGGCTAGAGAAATATCACTCTTAGAGTTGCTGCAGCAAAAGTCTTCCGTAAGGAACTGGAACTGTTAAGTCCCCCTCGAATACCAGATTCAAATAATCAGTATCAGTGACCTTCATCAGATTAATTGAGCTAAAATTGCAAATAGATAGATTATTATAATACAAGTGTTATACAGTTAAATTAACTGATACTTTCGAGCACAAACTATTGCTCATAATCATATTTGATGAGAAAAGACTAAATTTATGAAATTGAAAGTGTCTGGGAGAGTGTATAGATATATCAAACGTGATGCTCTTGATTGACAATTTTCTTTTGCCAGTATCGATGGATTCGTGGTAGAATCGCTCGCCAAACAGGCACGAAGTTTGATTCCTGGCTGACACCCGTCAAATCCTCGCCCAGTGTACTAGAAGTTAGTAAGCCGGGAAAAGAGATAAGGTCGATCATTAGGCTACTACCACCCTCTCACCCTGTGTAAAAGCAATAGGGCTACTGAAACTTCAAGCCATACACTCTATGTTCCACTCATAACCCAGAGGAATAGAAAACAGTATCGATATTCTTGATATAAGGATAAAACTTAGGCACTGTGGTGATAGAGTATAACTCCATTATGGATAAAATTTTATTTTGATAAAATCACACAGTGTGTTATACAGTAATATTTACTGATGACCACGTTTCAAGCACAAATTATTACTGCTCATAATCATATCATGGTGAAACCAATAATGATAACGTAAATAAGAGAGAATGTAAGGCATCTATAGTAGTTTCACCATTACAGGAATGGGACATCTGAGACACTCAGTAAGATTGTCAATAAAGCAGGAATTAGGGTGGCATTCAAACCTACAAACTCACTCAGGTAGGACAAGCTCTGTAGGCTAAAAGACCCAGTGGACCCAATTAAATAAAATAATATAATTTACAAAATACCTTGCAATGACTGTGAGTTAAGTCCACTACATGAATCGCACCACTAGATCGGGGGTAGTGAGATTATCGGAACATAAGAATTTAGCTAAGGTTAGGAATGATTGACCCCACTGGCGAAGATAAGTAATTTAGAAAAAAACTCA
This sequence comes from Trichobilharzia szidati, assembly GCA_944472155.2. Classification (NCBI taxonomy): domain Eukaryota; kingdom Metazoa; phylum Platyhelminthes; class Trematoda; order Strigeidida; family Schistosomatidae; genus Trichobilharzia; species Trichobilharzia szidati. The sequence continues at coordinate 152,122,170 of OX235273.1, forward strand.
ACGATTGCACTGCATGCATTAACACACAACCACACAATAGGGTGAGACAGAGTCAAAATTCTAAGAAGTAATATTAGAAGGTGGATAGGTAGAGACAGATTGATTACTGAATCCCGCTTGGTTCATTGAGTCTACACGCCTAACACATGCAACACAAATAACTCAATGCAAATATCAGAGATATGCATGGAAGATATTATTACCACCAGTCAATCAGTTAAATCAGAGGACGGTTATAAATAATCTTAAAATCCTATTTCTATTTCAATTCACGTATATCATAACATTCTAGCAAGTTACTTATTTTTACTGTAAAAACACTCATCTTATTTCCCATCTGATTGTATTTGGTTGATAACAATCATATTATTATTTCTGAGTGTAAATTATTCCATATTGATTTTTATTCAAATGTCTAATCATCAGTTTTTACTCATGTATATCAATGAAGGAAAAAGTTGATATAAGTATAAAACTTGGCCACTGTGGTAGAGTATAACTCTATAATGGATAAGATTTTATTTTGATAAATCACACAGTGTTGTACAGTTATATTAACTGACGACGTTTCGAGCACAATTTATTGCTCATAATCATATCAAGTCACTCACACAACTTCTTTCCTTCATTTATATACATGTGTGGAATCTATTAGATATTGGAATAAAATTCAATATGAGATAATGTACATTCAGAAATAATAGTACGAGTGTTATTAATCCCTTACAATTAGATGGGCAATACGACAAGTGTTTTTATAGTCATAATAAGTTGATTGTTAGAATGTTATGATGTGCTTGAATGGAAATAGAATTTCAAGATTATTTATCATCCTCTTCTGATTTGACCGGCGGTAATAATATCTTCCATATTTCTGGTATTTGCATTGAGTCACTTCTGTTGCATGTGTTGGGTGTAGACTCAATGAACAAGGATTCCGCAATCAACCTCTCTCTCCACCTGCACAATACCCTGCAATGACTGTGTAGTCAATTACATAGGTCGAACTAGTAGATCGGGGATAATCAGATTGTGGGAACATAGGAATTTAGCTAAGGTGGGAATGGTTGACCCCACCCGCGCAGATAAGTAATTTAGAAAAAAGCTCAGCAATCGCCCTTCACGCATTAACAAACAACCACACAATAGGGTGGGATAAGGGTTAAAATTCTAAAGAGTAATATAGGTAGGTGGAGAGAGAGGTTGATTACGGAATCCTTGTTCACTGAGTGTACACCCAACACATGCTACAGAAGTGACTCAATGCAAATACCAGAAATATGGAAGATATTATTACCACCGGTCAAATCAGAAGAGGATAATAAATAATCTTAAAATTCTATTTCATTTCAAACACATCAAAACATTCTAACAATTAACTTATTATGGCTATAAAATAATATTATTATTATTGTATCCTTTAATTCCTAGAGGAACATAGGGCTTCAGCCGTGCGTCTCCATTGCGTTCTGTTCTCTGTTCTCTCTGTACAACACTGTGTGATTTATCAAAATAAAATCTTATCCATATTGGATTGTCGATATTTACCTACACGATTTTCACTCGAAGTTGAGAAATTATTGACTAGGGTGTAGTCCTTCATGTACATTAAGAATGAAATCTTTTTCCAACATACCCTAAACGGCAATGATTATTAATACTGAATACTCAGTTTGTCCCTTTCCTTATCCAGGTGTACACTTTAGATGCAGCTGATGGATTTAAGGTCATTTTGTTAAGGGTTGTATAATGTTAACTTCACTTCTTGTGATTAAACCTTTTCCCTTTTTTAGGTATCAGTCAAAATCATCTAAAATTACTACTGAATAGGAATTATAGTAATATCACCAAACTGTTAACACTGAGGTTTGTTCTAAGTGAACTAACACTAATGGTCGACTGTACGTTATTCTGTAAGTAGCTGGTGGCAGTCACAATTTAATAAGGTCTACCTTTTTAATAATAACAATACTGAACAGCTATTTCGTACTACTTTACGATTCTTCAGATGTACGTACCCCCGGGGTTCGTACCCAGGACTTTCTGGTTACAAGGTGAGCTAGCCTGTAGACCATTAAGCCACTGGGACCCGATCCAATGGCCAGCCTATGAATTCTAACTTCTACCGATTCACGACATAGCGCGACCACTCAGCAATGTCTTCTTCGATGAGTAACTGTCCTTTACTTCAACCTGCTGGAACCTACTGGTCACGGCTTCCCGCTAGGACCCCAGGGAACTACCTGAATAGGGCCAGTCACTGGCGATCACCAGATCAATTTTCAAGTATTGGTCCTGCAAGGATTTTGTTTGATTGGTTGGGGCACTGGATTGGGTCCCAGTGGCTTAATGGTCTGCGAGCTACCTCTCCACCTTTCAACCAGATGGTCATGGGTTCTAACCATGGCGGTGGATGAGTACTGCTGCAGAGTCCCAAGCTAGTGAGACGAAACAGCTCTTCAGTACTCCCTGGTTGGTTTTCCAATGGTTCTCAAACCTATTTTAGCCCATGACAAAATCCTCTAACCAATCAAACAAAAAAAATCCCTACAAAGCCAATACTTGAATATAATATTATTTAGAGCGCCGTTATTCCAGACACTGTGTTTTATACAATATGGAATTTTCAGCATGTAATACAACATTACATCTAATTTCCTATTTACATTACATAATACATGGGGAGAGGGAGAAACAATTAACAAGACATTTACATTGATAATGTTGTTCAATGAGAACATGAACATTAAAAAATAAAATAAAATTCGAGTTAAAATGTTAACACCATTTTACTACTGAAACGAAAAGAATAAAAAAAGGGTTTGCTTAATCCGCCCACGCAAAGTCTTCTGTGATTAGTTATTGAGTTCCTTAGCCTGTGTTCTTGTTTTTTCTCATAACCCCAATTTGGAACGTAAACATTGACGTCAATTGTTACCTACAGTTTTGTCTTGCAGACAGCCCTCATCACAAGCGTCTCGTGGTAAATTAGCGGTTTCCTTCCTTACATGTTTCTCATTACATAAAATGTGTCTTGTCCAAATAAGGTATCGTAGAGTATTAATTCTTTCATAATTGCTCCCAGTCCTACGTGATAAGATGCTAGAGGAGAACTATGCATAAATAGGATGCTCACAGTCTGACAACATGACATTCGTCAGTTTCTTACATAAGTTCAAGTGTTTCTCCTCAACAGGGCTAACTAGTTGATTAAGCGACACACCACTCACTCTGCTGACAGCTTGTAGCCTTTCTTAGTTGGCTCAGGAAAGATTCATGTGAAGCTGTCGAGAAGGATAGATAGAATACAAGAAATAACAAAATAAAAGACAATTTAGCGAGGAAAATTTTCGTTATCGGCAAAATCATCTTCAGACGCCGTAAAGTCGCATTTACATTTACCAGAAATGTATAGTAGTCTATTATTGAGTAATAGGGAGGGGTGACATAATTATTATAATTACTGAGAAGTGGCTTTAGAAGTAAAAATAAAACTCTTAAACTATGTAATACTCAACAGCCCAAAGGAAGAAAGCGTTAGAAATCTGATAAGGTTGAAATTTTTATTGAGTGAGGAGAAAGGTAGTTGAGTGTCCATTCAACATTTGTGACGAGGGTAAGAAAATATTCAAAAGGAACATGTGAGAGTGATAATAGTGTGAATTAATTAATAAAGTAAAAACGAATTAATCATTAAAAATTAAAAATAAAATTTTTATTTACAGGGAACGACTAGTGAAGAGGTTAAGACCAAGGTAGAATCAGAGACTGGACAAAGGTTTTCTGTAAACAGAGTTCAGAGTTGTATTGACGAATTGTCAACCCCCCATCACACACAAAAGCTTGAACCTAACGCCCTTTGTACCATTTGGCCTCACCTTACAGATTATCTTGAAAGACGACTCTGGTGGAGCTGCGTGACTTGAGTTCACCAAGTGCTCGAGAATTGAGCTAGTAACTGTCTTCCATCGTCCTTTTGCTAACTATACCCGATAATGTTCAGGAATGCGGTCAGTATAACTAACTCCACAGGATCAAGAGAATTTATAAACACACATTGAAGTGGTCCAAGCCGGCAATTTTCTTCATGACTCAATGAGTATTTTCGGTGAATTAACAAACTGTAACTGTAGACATCAGCTGAGTGATACCGGATTTATTGTACATTCCTTACTTTGTAGAGGATTGGACAAAGCATCTTTCTATAAAGATCAAATGCAACACATTATCCAAAGTATTTAACATTCAACTTCGGTGCCTTCTATGAAACAGAAATCCTGGCAACGACCGAATTCATGTAAATCGCGTCTGTCTGAAAGTGAAATGAACAATCTGACATTTGGAGGAAGGATTTAAGTGAATACCATCTGAAAGTTAGCAGTGAATAAGTTTGTGACTCTGCAGCAGTACTCACACATCGAGTGTCCGATCCCCGGACATACCGTTTGCAAGACTGATGATGAACCCGTTTATTTTGACATTAGAAATATTTCTTCAGCTACTTAAATAAAATAAAGTAGTATATTATTGAATAAGGAAAACATCTTGTACATAAACTTATTAAAGACTGAGTATATTCTTTATTTATTGACGCCTACAAACACGGTGCTTCGTTGGACACTTCGATTACATCTGAGGATTAACACTGTTTACCTTGGTGATAACCACTTCTGAAAGTGATACTCATCACTTATTGTTTTTAGATCACGTAATTTACCAATTTTCCTGATATAACTAATTGACTTGATTGGCAATTCCATAATAGTTTGTTTATTAGATGCATCATACAGTGAAGCAGTATTAGTGTTTACTGGATGACGTTTCGAACACAATTTATTGTTCACAATCAGATCAGTTATAATCACACAACTTCGAAACTTGAGTTTTATAGTTTTCGTTGTCCTCGCCTATTTGTCGTCGCTGGGGTAGTAGAATTCTCCAGAGGTCTGGGTGAACAGGTGATGAATCATTCCTATTACATGTATTTGCAGTTGATTCGATAAACAAAAGTATCTGTTAGCAATCTCTCCCTCCCCCCACCATGTGACATTAGATTTTAAAACTATCATCCTATCCCAACCATCCTATTGTATGGTTGTGTTGAGTGTAATTGCATTTAGTGCTTGCGATGGCTGAACTATTCTCCAGATTTCTTATCTCATTCGGGTCAACCAATCTAGACTTCGCTAAGCTTTTATGCTCGGCTAGATTGACTCACCGTATTCTACTACTTTGACCTATGTATTTGACCTGACAATCATTGCAGACAGGGTATTAGATAAACTAAATTGTTTTGTTTTAAAGGCGCCACAGGATTGATCATTTAACCTACAAAGCTTGTTTCTAATTGAGTTTGTGGATGGTTTGAATGCCAGCCACTTTTATTCCTGCCTCCACTGTTAAGAGTTCTCCGTAAGTTGGTTTCCAAGGTTCCTTCTTTGTATGGGAGGAAGTATTACTAATGATTTATATTCCTTATTGCTTGTGTTGTCATTATTATGTGCATATTTTCCATGCATGTCGTCATCAATATTATTATAATTGCTATCACTACTATTATTATTTTTTTTGTACATTTCCCTACATACTTCCTGATTATATTAATATATTGATGTGACCTGATTGGCGTTTCCCCAACCCCCCACCATTTTCTGTCAGAGACAACAGTTAAAGATAATGGCTCTCACTTCGCCTGTATGCAATCTCAAGTGTGTTGTCATTCTCACCTTCATATCATTCACAATCAAAATATTATGTTGAACAGTTTGTCGACACTTTGAAGACAAACCTCCTTAAAACAGGGGGGAGTCTTCTTGAAGTCATTTCTCCTCTGGTCAGGGAAAATTGACTAGGAAATTAGTTGTCGAGCATTCCTTATAGTTAAACTCATTTGTGTAAGGCGTCAGTGAAACACTTCAGCTTATCATATTTTACAGTCATATACTCGAAAGGATTTATCGGAAATTCTTATGACACTTAACACATAGAAGTTAAAGGGCTTAGTTTCAAACTATGTGTATTCTTAAGAACTTCTAATCACTGAATCTTAAGACGATTGAAATTTCAGCGTAGTAGCCTATAATCACATCATTTATTATGTCACTATTCCCTTGGGTTCCGAGTGGAACATAGGGCTTCAACAACACATTTCCACTTTCTTCTATTCTCTGAGGTCCTCTTCAGCTGGCTTTATGATTGTCCAAAAGATCCCATCTCTTCTTCACGCGAATTCCTCCATGTCACCCTCTCGCTAACACCATATTCGTCATTTTCCATTCGCGTCCCACTTGAGGGTTTGCATGTTTCGTGATTTCATTCAACGGCCTCCTTAGAGTGTGTCCAGTCCATCACCATTTTCGCCTACATACTGGTTGAGCATTAGGTTCTTGATTGGTCTATTCCCACAGTTTCCTGCTGCGAATTCTCCAGTATGGAGCCAGCTAAGTAGTTGTCGATGAAAATCTGCAACAGCCCCCCCCCCCACTATACATGCTTAAGATGAGACTTTCTGTCCCATATCGAAGAAGTGATCAACTTCACATTGATGTTGGAAATTAGAATCTTGTTCTTTGTGATGAGTTAGTGCAGAAGATTTCCAAACTGATTTCAGTCTGATAAGTGTCTGCGTTGCTTTGCCGATCCTGATTTTAACGTTTCCATTCGTTCCGCCATCCATCGTTGAAACGATAGTCGTGCTTTGTATTTGCTGTAGCAACTGGATTGATTTTCCAGGTAAGCCCCACACCCAGCCCTCATTCTTTTCCTGAGCTTAGGACCGGCTAATAATAGCAAACTAGTAAACTAAGCGAGGTTGTAATCTTTAAATACTCCCATTTTTAATATTAGAACAAGACATATAGTAAGCGAACAATACTGTTGTTTTTTTCAATTAGATCTTCTTCAGGCTTTACTCTAATTTACACAAACTTATATATAAAAATATTTAACCAATGACGGTGACTTTTAGGATCAAATAATAATAATGTGGTAAATGTTTTGAACGTAGTTAATAATGATGATTATAATGATAACAAAATATTTACAGTTTACAATTTATTTAGGATAGTAGGTTATATGCCTGTGTTAATCCTTTCGATTTGTTGCACACAGGAGGTCCAATCTCGCCTTGAATGAATCAACGGATGGCGCTGATACGACGTGTTCCGGTAGGGAGTTCCAATGGTTCACACTTCGATGCGAAAAACGGATCTCCAGACGCAGATGATTCGACCGTGGTTTTTGAACCTTGAGGTGATGTCCTCGCAATTGGTTGGTGCTAGAAGGAAGAAATAAATAATGATAATATAATAAGGTTTATGCAGGTGGCGATAAGAATAATGAAGGTGATTATATGTGTATATGTAGACAATTCAATAAATAAATAAATTAGGTCACATCATAAAAGGTGAAGTGGAACGATAATCACTGGTGCGTTTAGACAACTCAATAAATAAATAAATTCGGCCAAATCTTAAAAGTTACGTGATACTAAAGGTGAAGTGGACAGAAAATCAGAGTTTAAATTAATATCATAAAAGTACGAAGGAAGTGGAAAATAAGAAAGGTAGGGAGGGTTTTGAATAGAATTCACCTAGGCCAAGGGAGAGACAAAGGTAGAACAAACTTCTTTTGTATGCAAAGACTAGGATTGTTCTCTCGAATTAATTCCCATAGCTTCGGCTATGTGTAAAAGACTGGTTCGAATTCCGTTCGAAAGGTTGGATGGAATGCGATACATAACTTTGAAGGCACTACTTCTGTCCACTTGGTAACCGCTATCAACCAAATGAGCCAAAACAGGGCTTCTCATATATTTTATTTGGCCTTTTCCCAACCATGAAGGAAGTTGCTCATTAATGCATTTGTTACGCTGTCTAGTTGTTCGCCCTATATAGATGGCTCTCTCCACAGGAGCAAATAAATTTATAGATACACATAGAAGTGGCACAGTAGGTTCTAGTCATACATCTGTTAATAACAAAGATAAAACATTCTGATTGGTCAGCGGGTAGTAACTAATGGCATACATCTATTCTTTCAGTTACTTCAGAATTAATTCTACGAGTCAATTGTTCAACGTGGTCACCACACGACCTGGAGGCTAAACAAATAGCACACTTTACAGTCCTATAGGAGGTCATTCACCAGCCCAAACAGTTCCGTAGTAACCTGTCTCTAACTACATCATTTGGTGATGGGGATTAGAATCTCAGAAGGGACATGAGTTCTTTCAGGATGACTAAAGCTATGCCTTGCTGACTGACTAGAACTAACAAGCACGAAACCACGGTGTATCCAAGACTTTCTGCCGATTACCTCCAACCATCTAATTTGTATCAAGAACAATACTGTTACTACTATTCACAGTAGTCAGTAGTATGATTTCACCATAAATTCGATTATGACTAATCAATATTCTGTGTTTTATTTACATTTTCACGCTTAATTAACCAACTAGTTCGACTCTGATTATTTTTGTTTTCATTTATTCATTCATTTTTTAAAGGCTATTTAGCATGTAATTAATAAGATTTATGGAAAGTTTTTATCCAGTTACGTGATATCCAAGCATTTATCTCCTTCCCAAAAACAATTTTCAACAAGGATCGATCGATAAAGGGATACACTGATAACTAACTGATGAGTAGAGATTGTTACATTGTGAAAACCCAACTGCTGAGTGAAAAGAATATCCCAGCACAAGTGATTGATTGCTTAATGATCTCTGTCTCATAGCCTGAAGATATTGGCTTCGATCCATGCTGGGGGGTCATGGATGGGTACCGGTGGAGAGTCTGAATATAAGACGAAACAGCTAGCTGTCGAATTCTCCATGGTTTTCAGTGATCTCTGTGAGTGATACTGGTTCTTCATGATAATCTAATAATTGATAACAGCTGACGAGGAGTAATCTTGTAGCTTGTTTAGCTAGTTTCTCTCCAAATTTACTTGAAGTATGTTGTTGTCGAATCAAAAGGATAGCATAAATTGCATTGTCATCTATTTAGTATATCTTTTCAATATTCTCCAGGAACTGAATTGAAAGTGTGCAGTAGTAATCAGTAAATGTCTAACAGACATCTCCTTTTCATTGCTTTGCATTCTCTATCGGTATATTGGTCTTCAAGCTGTCAGCTTTGAAGTTTCTGAATCGGAAGTGTTGTATTTTTTTGAGCTTGGGATAGGAGGCTGTCGCTTGTCTGAAGCCCAGCTTTTCCTCTCAAGCTGGCTTACTATAACCTAGGCGAGATTGTGAAGTGCATCGGCCGGGAATTGAACGACCGATGCACACTACAGATATCTTGGAATGGATAAGATTTTATTTCCATAAAATCACACAGTGTTATACAGTATTATTTGCTGATGACCACGTTTCGAGCACCACCTACTGCTCATAATCATATCAAGGCAGTACTCACACAACGTTTTTACTTCATTTATATACATGTGTGGAATTGACTAGATATTTGAATAAAAATCAAAATGAGATAATGTACATTCAGAGATAATAATATGAGTTTTATTGATCACATACAATCAGATGGGAAATAAGACGAGTGTTTTTATAGTCAGAATAAGTAACTTGTTAGAATGTTGTTATGTACGTGAATTGAATTGAAATAGAATTCTAAGATTATTTATTATCCTCCTCTGATTTGACTGACTGGTGGTAATAATATCTTCCATGCATATCTCTGATATTTGCATTGGGTCATTTCTGAACCAGGATTCAGCAATCAATCCGTCTCTATCTATCCACCCTCTTATATTACTTCTTAAAATTTTGACTCCGTCCCACCCTACTGTATGGTTGTATGTTAATGCATGTAACGCAATGTAGTGCTGAGTTGTTTTCTAAATTACTTATCTTCGCTAGTGGGGTCAACCATTCTTACCTTAGCCACTAAATTCTTATGTTCTGACAGGCAATCTCACTACTCCTAATCTACTTGTTTGACCTATATGGTTGACGTCACTCACAGTCACTGCAGGGTATTTTGTAAATTATATATTATTTTGTTTAATTGGGTCCACCGGGTCTTTATATATATTTTGAGTAAATCAGATGCAAGGTGTTGTGATAAATGCTGAGAATTCCATTCTGTATTATAAGTACTGTTTTTGAAATAAAGTAGATTATTATTATTACTCCTTACTCTAACCATAAACCTAACTCCTAATCCTAACTTTAGCTCTAATTCTAACCTTAACTCTAAACCCTAAATCTTAAAAGCCATAATCTTACCTAACAGTATCGATTTGCAGCGAAAGTACCTAGAGAATAAGTAGAATAGAGTATGTACTCTCTCTGAGTTAAAACAAAACAGACATGATTTGATTTGGAATAACCTTTCATAGTGTTCCCTGTATCTGATTGGTTCTTGAAGGTCAACTTTTGAAAGACCTTGACTTTTGGCTATTATACTTTAACTTCGCCAATAATTCAATAAAAATGGAATCATAAGGGATTATTGATCAGTTCTGTGTTTAAACAAATTGTAAGCAGTTAAAAGAATAAGCCTACAGAGGACAAAATCATAAATTATTTAGAAAATAATCTAGACGAATTCATGAATTATTAATAATGACAATACTGCTTTTATTCCGACCAATAGGTTTATATATATTGTTCACCGAAAAAATTTTTTTTCAACGACTTCATTTTCAAGCTGTACAGTCGTATTTATATTACAGAAAAAGATTATTAAGTGGCACTAAATAATTGCTCAGTCAATATACATATATGTGATAAGAATAACGATAATTAAAATGTTATAAGGGGTAGAGTTGAAGTGGATAAATTACAAAATTATTAAAGATTGTCTTATAAGTGAATTGAAATCAAAAATGTTTTAAAAATGTCAAGTGTTGTCTAAAAATTTTTAAAAAATTAGGAGTACGATTACGATAAGAATGAAGATGTGAAGTGAAGTGGAAAGAATTCAAGTAGTATAATAAAATAAAATCAAAACTAGAAAGAACATTACTATGACCAAGGTAAAGAAAGGGGTTCGACAAAACGTTTTTGAACACATAATTTAGGTTTCTGTTCATGTATAGCTAAAGCTTCGGCTATGCATAAGTGAAGAAAACATAAACTTTTGGATCGATTCGATTTTGCCATGCAGATAATTTTGAAAGATGAATCACGTGGGGCTAAATGACCTGACTCTAACAGGTGATCACAGTTAGACGACTTCGCAGTTCTACGTTCGCCTTTCATTAACCAGACTGGATAGTGTTCAGCTACACGTTTCCGGAGATTACGCTTACAACGTCCAATATAAACAGCTCCACAAGAGCAGGTAAAAGAGTAAATACACATAGATGTTGACAAGAGCGGTAATCTATCCTTGACGCATTGTCTAATCATATTTCGGCTGGTAAAAACTAGTTGTAAGTCAGCTGCAGGAAAAGTACGTTTAATACATTTAGATAAACGATTTTTAATCAATTCTGAAATGGTGTCACCTTTGAATGCCAGACCCATAAACAGTTTTTTATTGGCACTGTGATTTGTCTAGGGGCGGATTCTTTCTTGATGTTACGTTCGATAAACCTTGTAGGATAACCATTGTTAAGGAGATTTGATCGAAGGTTATCTAGTTCTCTACCGATTGTCTCTATAGAGCAGATTCTACGAATTCTGAAGCATAAGGAATGAATAAGATTTCTCTTTCTCCCTAAAGGTACATAACTGTTGAAGTTAGTGTACTACCCAGTGAATGTGGGCTTTCGAAAAATCGACCTTAACAGCGTTTCATTCTCTCTTCTACCAAGCTTAACGTCAACGAAGTGAAACGAGGAATTCGACTCTTCTTCGACCGTGAAAAGCAAAGGTGGGTGAGAACCATTAAATATTCCAAGAAGTTCGGCAGTTGAAGAGTTTTCCTCACATACAATGAAGGTGTCATCTATATATCTTTTATACATAAACAAACTATCGATGGTTTCCTTTAGTGGGCCATTCTCTAAGCTGGCCATGAAGACGTCCGCTAAGAGCGGTCCTAAAGGAGACCCCATTGCGACTCCATCCCTTTGACTGTAGATAACATCATTAATTCTAAATTGCACTTTCAGTGTGCATCTCAATAATAGTTGTTTAAGATATTCATTTGGTAAGCCAATGTTCATGCTATATGAATCAATATACTCGCATAGATAGCAGATAGTGGTACATTTGTGAACAATGAACAAACATCTAGCGAAATCAAATGCTTACTAGACACATTAATTTCATCAACACAACTGACAAAGTCAAAAGTGTCGGAAAGACTATGTTTACATAGATTTAATCTCACTGGTTCCAGAATTTTCGCGAGCCATCTAGCGGTAGGGTGATACGGTGAATCTTTAATAATTTTGTAATTAATCCACTTCAACTCTACCCCTTATAACATTTTAATTATCGTTATTCTTATCACATATATGTATATTGACTGAGCTATTATTTAGTGCCACTTAATAACGTTTTCTGTAATATAAATACGACTGTACAGCTTGAAAATGAAGTCGTTGAGAAGAAATTTTTTCGCTGAACAAGAAAAACTGTGTTTTTTACAATTCAATAAAAATGGAATCATAAGGGATTATCGATCACTTTTGTGTTCATGCGAATTGTAAGCAGTTAAAAGAATCAACATACAGAGGACAAAATCATAAATTATTTAGAAAATAATCTAGACGAATTCATGAATTATTAATAATGACAATACGGCTTTTATTCCGACCAATAGGTTTATATATATCGCATGGAATTTCCACTGTATTTTTACGTACCCCTTGTTTAGATTGTTCAAGTGAAATAATAATAATAATCTACAAGATCTCCACATTTCAGTGATTTCATTTTATGAATTTAAGCATAACAAACACAAATGTTTGTTAAATCGCGAAATATATATCCATTAATTAAAATGGAGGATTTCATCATGAGCTGACATCAGTTAGAGAACCATTGGAAAACCACCAAGGAGTACTGGAGAGCTGTTCCGTCCTAGTGTTTGGGATTCTTCAGCAGTATGAACCCACCAGGGTTCGAACCCAGGACCATCTGGTTACAAGGCTAGCGAGCTCGTAGACCATTGGGCCACTGTGACAGGATCCAATGGCCCGTGAATTCTAAGTTCTGCCAATTCGCGACATAGCGCGACCATTTCGCAGTGTCTTATTCGATGAGTTACTGCTGTACCCTACTGGTCACTGCTTCCCACTAGAACCCCAGGTTAACTGCCTGAATATGGCCAGTCACTAGTGAGCATCAGATTAATTTTCAAGAAGAAGAAGAATCATCAATCCAGGTTTGGCCACGGTAAGAACAGCGTCTGGACGTGTTCATTTTGGATACAAAGTTCCGGTTTAGTCGATCTTATTGCAACAGCTTCAGCTATGTGTAGAAGACGTAAGCGAACTGTACGTGATAACGACTTCAGAATTCGGTATATAACCCTGAAAGCTGTGTTGACATCGATATGATGTCCAGTATCAACCAAGTGTGACAGGATCGAGCTTTTTATGCACTTAATTTCCCCCCCTGCTGAACCAAGCTGGTAAATGATCTCGAACCCGTAGACGAACCTGCCTAATCGTGCGCCCTATATAACTTGAACCACAGGAACAGTTGAAATGGTATATGCATGAAGAAGAGCTAAGCTTAGGTAAGAAATCTTTGAGT
>OX235273.1:152136344-152198958 GCA_944472155.2 Trichobilharzia szidati
ACTCCAGGTGAACATAGAAAAAACAGAGGTGATGAAGATCCCTGGCCAACACCAACAACAACAACAGACAGCAATCAGCATAAATGGAAAAAACCTGAAAGAAACAACCTCTTTTACCTACCTACCTGGGAAGCATTGTTTCAACTACAGGCGGAACTGACGAGGATATCAAAGCAAGGATCGGGAAAGCAAGGCAAGCTTTCATTACTCTGAAGTCTGTGTGGAGGACAACATCATTCAGCGTCAAAAATAAGATCCGGATTTTCAACTCCAATGTGAAGTCAGAGACTTGGCGTGTCACAAAGAGCACCTCAAACAAGCTACAGACCTTCATTAACAGATGTCTTCGCTCAATACTCAAGATCAGATGGCCGGAAAGGATCAGCAACAAAGATCTCTGGGAGCGAACCAACCAGGAACCCATTGTGAAACAAATAGGCAGGAAAAAATGGAGATGGATTGGCCACACTCTGAGGAAACCAGCAAGTGACATCACTAGACAAGCCCTCGAGTGGAACCCGAAAGGGAAGCGGCGAGTTGGTCGTCAGTGCAAGGGTGACCTGGAGGAGATCATGTGAAGAGGAGATGAAAGCATGTGGGCAGACCTGGAGCCAGGTGAAAACTCTAGCAGAGAATCGAACGCAATGGAGACGCATGGCTGAAGCCCTATGTTCCTCTAGGAACTAAAGGAAATAATAATAATAATAATTCACAGCTTCCTCAATTTCATCTTCCTGTAGATCTGCATCTAATAATTCAACATCAGCTGTCAATAAACTAGGCAAAGGCTGTTCATTTTGATTTCGCTTTTGTTGTCGTCTTTTACTTTCGCTGGTTTCATGTTTATTTCACCGTCAACATGATGCAATTCTGACTTCTTAAAGCGAATTTCAGCATCAAGTAACGTTGACCTTCTCGTCAACTCTTCAGATGACATCTGCATAACCTCTCCCACCACGGTTTCATCAACATCATCCTATATAGACTTTCAATTCCTAGTGGCATGATGGTGCAAGAAGCTCAAAATTCGCAGTTTCGTCCTAGTTTGGGACTTATCAGTAGGACGCATCCTCGGGGATTCGAATCCGACACCATCCAGTTTCCAGGCAAGCTCGTAGAACATTCAGACACTGGGACCTGACTTAATGGTCAGCCCATAAATTCCAACTTCTAATAGTTTGAGACATTTAGTGGGAAAATTTGACATAAAACTGTCCAGATGTAAATCTTAAGGCACTAGGTTCGAAACCCAGGGGGTTGAGTACGGTTGAAGAATCCCAATGTTAGAACGAAACAGAGGTTCACTAATTCCTAGCTTTCAATGGTTCTCTAAAGGACATCAATCTGTGATCAAAAGTGAAATATGATTGGTCGTTAGTATGTACTTTTGTTTTTATTTAACTGAGTAATTGTCATGAACTTTATTTTATTATTGTTAACCATGTTAGTTGTAAAGCGGTTTTAAAGAAACTACGAAATGATATCATCTCGCGAAATTTGTCTTCTTAATGCCTTATTCATATTACTAGTAATAACTGGAAATTATGAAATCGATATAAGGTTTGAGATCACTAATTAATATACATTGTGCCTCGTCAGAGTTTGGGATTAGTTGTTAGGATGATACGGTTGCAAGTCTTCCAGGGGGGAAGATGTGAGGGCGATTCTGAAGAAAAATTCAAAGCTGTCATGAACCTGAGTGTGACTACAGGATGAACTCAGCGTCGTTGTAGTCATCAGTGTAGTTCATTCAATCAGGTGGGGGAAGACAGAGACACTCCCCGATGACATTGGCCTGACAGTCAATCTATAAATCACAAATTGAAAGAAAGCTTAGAATATTGATTCATGTGATGAAATGCAGTGTGTGAAAGCAATCTAACAACTACAAGCTAAAACTAGATAGTTCGGAAACTTCATGCTGTTGAAAGTTTGAATAAAGCAAGAACAACAAGAACAGTGGTTTGTGTAGAATAAGAAGATGGTACCATCATTGTTTATTTCCTTGGCTTCTCATCAGCTAAGCTGCTTACAGCCTAAATAAATTATGAGGTTTATGTACAGAAACGTTTTAACATACTTGCAAATTTTTCATGATATCAGTTGACAGAAAGTTCCGCAATTAGTGAACAGTGTTCAGAAAATTGCGCTTATATAGTTTTTACACAGGCAGTTCAAGTTTAAACAAAATAAATGTATGCATACAATGGTAAAGGAGTTACGTAATAAAGACGAGATATGCGTAAGATGCTGAGTGACTAATAAATTAGGTAACAATGTACTGAGTTCAACTCAAATCATAGTAAGAAGAGACAAGCAAAATTACACTATATCAAACGGCCGAAGGGGGGTTGAGGTTAAAGCCAAAGATTACGTAATCAAATGAAAGAGAGAATAAAGACATCCAGTTACCAGATGGGCAAGAAAAGACTAATAACCGCTTCTTTCTGAACATATAAATCTGGTTTCAAGCGTTTGAAAGAAATTTCTTCGGCAAACTTGAGGAGAATTGAGCTTTCTCTATTCTATTGATAATTTTAAAGGCTTAAGCGATTTCCACCTCATGACCCTTGAGATGTAGGCTTTTCGGCACATGTCCAGAAAATCGGAGGTATGCCCTTCTTCCTGTTTCCCTAATGTTACTGCTCCCGCAGATACACGTAAATTTGCATACACAGTTGTAGTTAACATGAGAAGGGTATCTATCGACTTTTGACTGCACCAAAGAGCATGTTGTCCGATAAACGGGAACCAATATAGCTGCAGGATAGGCTCTGGCTAGTGACGTACTCAGTCTTCTGTTGACCATTGCTGGAATGCTTTCACCTTTAAAATCTAGTTGAATGAAGACAGACTTTTTTCAACTGTGACTTGTTTGATATTTGAGCCTTCACATCTTCCATATTTGTTAATGAATCTTTGAGGATAAACGTTGTTTTTCAACACCTTTTCGAGAATCGTAAATTCTTCCTGTAGTTTCTCTGCGGAGCATATTTTCCTCGCTCTATTGTACAGAGTCTTGACTAGTGCTCGTTTATAGCTATTTGAACCAAAATTATTAAAATGTGGGCACTGTCCGTTCCATGTCAGCCTTCCCTCCCTCTTTGACATAATGTGACTTTGCTTGTCTCTTGTTTCTATGATTTGAGTTGAACTCAGTACATTGTTACCTAATTTATTAGTCACTCAGCATCTTACACACTCTCTCGTCTTTATTACGTAACTCCTTTACCATTGTATGCATACATTTACTTTGTTTAAACTTGAACTGCCTGTGTAAAAACTATACAAGCGCAATTTTCTGAGCACTGTTCACTAATTACGGAACCTTCTGTCAACTGACATCATGTAAAATTTGCAAGTATGTTAAAACGTTTCTGTATATAAACCTCATAATTTATTTAGGATGTAAGCAGCTGAGCTGATGAGAAGCCAACGAAATAAGTAGTGATGGTACCATCTTCTTATTCTGCACAAACCACACTGTTGTTCTTGCTTTATTCAGATAGTTCGGAGTTGATTTCGATTAGAAACACAGAGGAGAAAACTGTTTGGTTTGATTATGTATTTTACCTCAAATGTATGTCCGAATTCTAGGCCATTCAGGTGAACAAACATTATATTCTTCCTCACGCACAAACACACTCTCTCCCTTTCTCTATACGCATCTATGTGTATTAGATTACTACAGTGTAGTTGGTAATTTTAGTAACATTCTCTAATCTATATTAACATCTAAATATTCAGCATATATATATATATATATATGCTTTATTTCGATAATTTAAAAGTTTTGATTTGGGCTTTTTGGGAGAGAAAAAACAACAAATTGGGTGGAGAAATGTTTAATCTTCTCCGAATGGTTTTCCATTAACGCCCTTACACTGATACGTGCGTGCCTTTAAAATAGTACATTTTCTCATTCTCCACCTTCATATAGGAACATAAGACCACAAGACCTCGCGTCCGACGCATCTGCAGCTCTGATACCCTGGAGCAAGAAGAACTACATTTCCTGAAAGAAATCCACCAGGATTCGTAGACAAAACATCAAACAGAAAATCCAAAAGCAAGAGACGCCATCCGTGCCAAAGAAAAGATACTTTATATGAACTTCGACTTCAAAGGTGACCTGCTGAGTGATGTCCTTAGGAGGAGAATTTCCACTTCTTTAAGAAGATCTTTCTTTGCGGCAACATTGAGAGTAGTGTTCTCCAGTCGCCCGCTGATATGCAGAAGCCCAAAGGAAAAGATACCGCACCTGACCACTTCCATGTGTATATATCAGTTCACCTGTTTCTGTGGAGCCAGGTACATCGGTCGTTCAACGCGCATCCTGTCAAAAAGGGTCAAAGAACATTATCCGGCGTGGCTGCAGAAAGGAAGTAGCGGTCGTATAAGGAGTGTAATAATCGAACATCTCGTCAACACTATAGTCATTCAATCTCAACAAACGCCTCCTGCTTCAAAGTAATCTACAAAGTGAAGAACAACCTGACAAAGACAATACGTTTCCGTCTTCTTTGCATTGCAGAAGCCCTACCTATTCAGTTAGAAGAACAGCAACTATGCATACAAAACAAAATTATCCAACCACTTCTACTCTCGTGGTAACAACTCTGTTGATTTGACTTAAATTTTGCTTGTATGATTATTTTTCTAACTACTTAAAACTCTTGCGCAATTCCGTATGTTATTTTGTTTCCATGTACACCCTGAGCACAAATCTTTCATCAAACTATTCACGTTATTACGTAACTCTTCGTTAACAATCGTTTGTGACAACTCATCACTTTTGTTACTACCCTCTTTTATCAACATCCGATTCATCTGAACTTACTAGTTGTATTTCTCGTTTGGCAAATTTAATGTACACACGCATACAAAACAACCATACATATTTTGCGATTTTACAGCTATGAAAATGAATTCGTCGCCGAAAAGAGACTCTTCGCTGAACTACTGGTCTTCTGTCTATAAATGTTCGAGTGGAGATTTTTCATGAATTTTAAGTTTCAGTCGGTATGGTGTAATTTTTGCAGGAGAATGGTGTGCTAACCTCATTTCGAAACTTCGTGCGTTTCTGAACTAACTATCACACAGCTGTTAAACTAGGCAAGGATTAGCAGTGCATCGATCGGGTGTGGTGAGAGCAAGCTGCTACCCAATTGGTAGACATTGATCTACGCTGATTGGTAGAAATTAATCTAGGCTGATTCAACGACCGATCACAGCTGACCTAGACGTGGACAAATATGATTCGCAGACAAGTGGCTCGCATTTCCGAGAAATATCGAAAACGAGAAAGCAGAAGACTGCGTTTGTTTGCAAACAACCAATCAGAAGACCGCCTTCTTTCTGCGGGCAGAAGCCTATTAATGTACGTAAAATACATATAAATAACTGTTGGTTTTCGTAATAAAACTGATCTGTTGCCAGCCTTGTCTTCTGTTGTTACATTTGGTGTCGCTGCCTCCGGAAAAATGAGGATCCCGTGGCCAGCTGCGTTTGAGGAGGGAGACATACGGAGCTTCCTACGTGATTTCGAAGCCGTAGCTGAGTTGGTGGGGGTCAAGGAGCAGGCGGCGAAGGCAGTTGTTCTGGGGACTCTGTTGAGAGGCCGAGCGAAGGCGGCATATGACAGTGTAGACCGGTCAAACGGCACAGTGTCTTGGAAGAGATTGGTTGAAAATTTGGTGTCGGAGTTCGACAGCGCAACAGACAGACAGCTAGCGATGCAGCAGTTCCGATCAACGAGGCTGGGACCTGATGGAGACCCGTTAGTATTGGCGGTGAAATTGACGAATTTACTTCGACGGGCGCTTCCCACGTTGGATAAAGAATCAGAAGAGCAGTTACTATCTTCCCAATTCATCGAGAGTGTACCAGACCGCATTTCTCAGCAGTTAAAACTGGTTAACGCAACGCAACCGATGGATATTAGTGAGCTAGCAAAGGTGACCAGACAGTTGCTGAGCACGACTGTAGCCGCTACAGAGCAGCCGAAACCAAATGAATATGAGCAGCAAATTGAAGCATTGCAGCGGGAAGTGGCGGCGTTAAAGTTGGGTAATAGAAAAAACCGATGTTTTGAATGCGGCAAGACAGGACACTGGAGAAGAGACTGCCCAGAAAGACAGAAAAGGAAAAATTTCAGACGGTATAATGCTTGTTCTTTCTTTCGTATGAACCTAGACTTAGTGGGGGCGATTGAGAAAGGGGCTATGTATTCGAAGTTGCGAGTAAATGATCGAGAAGTAGTATGCTTAGTAGATACAGGAGCGGCCGTGTCGTTGATAGATAAGAATTTATGTAAGAGCGTTAGTCCGTGTTCGTTAACAGTACAAACAGTAGGCGGGCATGTGTTGCGTATAACGGGTAGGTCGAACTGTACGATTGTTGTTGGAGGGTGCGAGGTGACGTTTCCTTTCATTGTTGTGCCCGAACTACAGCGAACGATATTAGGAGCGGATTTTCTGCGGGAGATTGGTGCAATAATTGACACGCAAGCGAAAGTGGTGGTCACGAAATACGGGCGTATCAAAATGTATGAGACCAGCGAGATAGGAGCGGTGAACCTGTCGACGGTATACAACATGACAGATTTAATTAAGAAATACGACCATCTGTTCACTGGAGATGGCGATCCATACGGTTATTGCGACAAGGTGAATCATGAAATTCCGTTAACTAATCCGAAAGTAATGTCATTTACATCGCGAAGAATACCATGTCATCTGGAAGGCGAAGTGAAGCGACAAGTGCAAGAGATGTTAAAAGACGATATTATTGAAGAAGCTGATAGCCCGTACAACTCTCCAGTGCTGTTAGTAAAGAAAGCGAATGGGAAGTATAGATTCTGTGTTGGCTTTCGACAATTAAACAGTATGACAGAGTTAAAACCGTGTGCCATGCCAACAGTGGTGGAAACTTTAGACCGCCTACAGGGCGCGAATGTGTTTTCCGTTTTCGATCTTCGCTCAGGGTACTGGCAGATACCGATAAAACCAGGTGATAGAGATAAAACGTCATTCAGCGTGGGCCAGACACAATATCGATTTAAACGCATGCCGTTTGGACTAGCAGGTGCACCGTTTACCTTCAGAAGACTGATGACGCCATTACTTAGGAGCTTGAAAAACGTGGAAGTGTATGGTGATGATCTCGTGATATACAGTCAAAACGAAAACGATCATGTGAAGCATGTAGAAGCCGTGCTGCGACGCATCGAAGAGTTTGGACTGCGCGTCAACAAAACCAAGTCTCAGATAGCCAAAAAGAATGTAACTCTTTTGGGACATAAAGTGGGAAATGGTGAGATTAAACCACTACCGGAGAAAATTTTGACGATTAAAACAATTCCAGCCCCGAATTCAAAGAGGAAATTGAGGCAATTCTTGGGTAGAGCGGCGTTTTATAGTCGATTCGTGAAGAACTTCAATGCGATAGCAGCCCCTCTATACAGGCTACTAGGTGAGCCGAAGTTTGTTTGGTCGGAAGAATCGCAGAGGACATTTGACAGAATTAAACACCTGTTCGACCACCAACAAATGACGCTAAAACTACCTGTACCTGGAAGACAGTTTACAGTATGCACAGATGCCAGTGACTACGCCATAGGTGCGGTCCTAAGACAAGGTGATGGAATCGTTGAGTATGCCAGTCGAGTTTTAACACTCACAGAGAGAAAGTATTCAACGATAGAGAAAGAATGTTTAGCAACGGTATGGGCAGTCGACAAATGGCGACCTTATTTACTCGGCCGGCGGTTCCACATCGAAACTGATCATAAGCCACTACAATTTTTGAAGACAGCGAGAGACCCACGGGGGAAATTGTCACGGTGGATGCTGCGTCTTCAGGAGTACGATTTTACGATCTCACACGTTCCTGGAAGTGAAAATGTCTTGGCAGATTTGTTATCGAGACCAGAAGACGAGCCTGAGTTGCCCGAGGTCGCTTACGGAGTGCATGCTGTAGAACAAGACCCACTAAAACTTGCACGCAAGCAAAGGCTGGATGATACGCTGAATACAGTGATACAGGTGATAACCAACGGGATAGAAGTAGATCAAGCTACGGCGAGTAAGGAGCTAACCACACTACTCAGACAGAGAGATCGACTAAGAGTGAATGCCTACGGGACTCTGACCTGGCGAGAGAACGACGGAAGCTGGCTGGCTATCATACCTCAGTCCTCGCGCCACGACATGATAGAAGAATGTCACCAGCTAGCACATACAGGCGTGGCCAGAACAACTGACCTCCTAAGACAAAGCATGTACTGGCCAGGTATGAGAGAAGACGTAGCAAGATACGTACTTGGATGTCCACGGTGCCAGCTAATGAAAGGCGACCGGTGCATACGACCACCACTTCAGTCGATTCCAGTTACGGCGATAGGTGACTTGTGGTTCGTAGATGTCATGGGTCCATTTCCTCAGACATCTAATGGTAATCAGTACCTCCTGGTGATGACCGAACACGCGACACGATGGGTAGACGCCGTAGCGATCCCAGATCAACGTGGAAAGACCGTGACAGACGCAGTAGTTAAACACATCGTTGCAGACCACGGCGTACCAAAGACGATACTGACAGACCAAGGTCCCTGTTTCGAGAGTGAAGAATTTACTTCCCGTTTGCAACAGCTGGGCATCAAGAGGATCAAAACGACCCCATATCATCCACAGACGAATGGCCTAACGGAGAGAAACAACCGTACACTGAAGGAGTGGCTGGCCTCGAAGGGCGGTAACTGGGAAACGCAGCTTCCACTGATTTTACTGACGCATCGGGCTACCACTCAGGAAACAACGAAGAAGTCACCCTTTCAACTGATGTATGGTAGAAAACCACGATTACCGATACACAACGAGACCTGGCCCCTTCACCAAAAGTGGAGTACGACGAAATTAAAAGCAGAGCGGAAAGAGGCCGTCAAGAATGTAATACGGAAGCAGCGGAGTGATGTCGCGAAGTCTCAGATGAAAGGAAAGACGCGGTGCATCACCTTTGCAGTCGGGGACCAAGTGAAGTGTAGAGACAGGAGATATACAGTTGGAGGCGGGCCAGGTTCACGGAAACTCCTGCCAAAGTGGGAAGGATCATACACAGTCACAAAAAGACGGGGTCAAGTATATACCGTCCGAAGAGGTGACAAGCAGAAACGAGTTAATGCCAGTCAGCTCCAACGATGGGTACAGTGGGACAAGCCGATCAACAACAATCCTCAACTAGAGGATGTAGCACCAAGAAGGTCGGAACGCCTGCGTGCGAAGCTATTTGACGGGGGGACGAGTGTGGTGAGAGCAAGCTGCTACCCAATTGGTAGACATTGATCTACGCTGATTGGTAGAAATTAATCTAGGCTGATTCAACGACCGATCACAGCTGACCTAGACGTGGACAAATATGATTCGCAGACAAGTGGCTCGCATTTCCGAGAAATATCGAAAACGAGAAAGCAGAAGACTGCGTTTGTTTGCAAACAACCAATCAGAAGACCGCCTTCTTTCTGCGGGCAGAAGCCTATTAATGTACGTAAAATACATATAAATAACTGTTGGTTTTCGTAATAAAACTGATCTGTTGCCAGCCTTGTCTTCTGTTGTTACACGGGAATCGAATTTGGGCCTATTACATAGCTGATGAGCATTCTATCATTGAGATAATATCAAACTGCCTAATTCGGACTCTTTCATGTTTATTGATCCTTTAAACTGTTCTTGGGAAAGTTAGTTACATTCGGTGTAAGATTAGATAGGTTTGTATTCGAATTTCCAAACACTATTCATCACAGATTAAATTCTAATTAAATGCCCAGACATCATCGAAGCATCTACACAAGAAGCTGACATTTCAACTTGACACCGAGCACTTCGGTCCTATCAATCGACGGGAAAATCTAAAATTCATTTAAAAATTTAATATGACCCGTTGCACAATAGGCGGTGGCTCTCGTGGCCCAATTAGTCTAGTGGATAACGACCCTTTGGCGTTTGAAACTATGGGCACTGGGTTCGAGCCTCGGTGGTGGGAACATCATCGCTGACTCACTGAGCAATGCAGGTACATCCAGCTGGCAGACGAGTCCCAAATAGGACAAAATTCGCGTCGTCCAAGATTCTACTGCTAGTCACCATCCACAAATTAAATTCTGTTCATCACTGTGATGAATTCTAGAGACTGGTGAAGAGTCAATGAGCTCACTTCATAATCTCAAGGTTGTGGTTTCAATTTCCAGTAGGGTGATGGTTATGCATTTTTGAAGACTCTCATACTAGAGTAAAATAAGCGTTCAATAACACCGATAAAAAGACTGAAGAAGATCTGCATTTCGCATGTGGATGATTTATGTTTGATGCCACACAAACTGGAATAATTACAGGTAAAAACCAACAAACTGGCTGAAGAATAAGGCGGCGAAGACAGGACTCCAAGCGATGGAGGCGATGAAGATAAACCAATAGCAACAACAACCAGCACCAATCACCATCAGCTGGAGAAATTTGACAGAGGCTGCTTCCCTCACATTTCCGGCCAAGAAGCGCGGTTTCAATCACAGGCAGTTGGAACGGATGAAGATGTCAAAGACACAATAGGAAAGCAAGGGAGACCTTCATCACTCTGAAGTCATTTTGGAAATCTTCTACATTAACTCAGCATCAGTAACAAGATAAGGACTTTCAACACAAGTGCGAAGTCAGCCAGTCAGTTCTTCCATACGGATCAGAAACTTACACTGTGTGTCACGAAAAGGATGTCCAACAACAGCTGCCTTCGCCAACTGCATACTGAAGATCAAATAGCCAGCTGGCCAGAGAGAATAAGCCACAAGAAACTTTGGCTGGCAACAAACCAACAGGCGAAAACTAACTACTCAACAAATATGTAGGAGAAAATGAAGATGGATGGATCGGGCATACATTCAGGAGGCCACCGAATGAAATCGCATGCAATGCAGGTCATCGCTCGAGTGGAATCCGAATGAGATGACACGCGACTAGTGTGTCGTCAGTGCGAGAGTGACGTGGAAGAGATTGTGTGGCCAAAGGGAGATGAGAGATTGTATGCAATCGTGGTGGACCCAATTGAAGAGGATGGCAGAAAATAGAACAAAGTGGAGGTGTGTTGTTGAGGCCGTATGTTCCACTCGGAAGGCAAGAGAATAATAATAATAATAAACAATAGTCAAGACATCTCGGTATAGTTGAGTCATTAGTGATTCCGAAATTCAAGCCAACGCTATATATTCAAAATAGGCGGTTAGGCCATGGCTGTCATAAATAGTCAATTATCTCAATGATAATTATCCAACTGCGCTCTCTTATCCAAACTTCCTGTTTATTATTATTATTATTATTATTATTACAATGTTTTTAATCCCTATTTGCATTACACAATGTTTATCTTGCAATTAGTTATAATTTAACTTTCGACCGGAAATAACTCTCGAACTTTCGCATCCTGTTGTCATACATCCACCAATGTACAGCCTAGTTGATGACTTTGTCGAGAAAAATCTCTGCTGTAACTATCTTTTGTCCTATGGTCTCATGTGTATATTCCGCAGCATATGTAATTGCAGCAATTTCATTATACTGATATGTGATGGATCAGGTTGGAAAAGAGCCAGCGGTGGTGTTATAACTGATACTGAAGTGAATAAATCCGTCGAAACCTTGTTATTGGATGGAGGATTTCATCATGAGCTAGCATCAGTTAGAGAACCACTGGAAAACCTGGGAGTGCCGTGCAGCTGTTTCGCCCTAGTTTGGAACTCTTCGCCGGCGCGCACCCACTGGGGTTCGAACGCACGACTTTCTTGTTCTAGTCAAATGAAATCCTTACAAAAAAACCGCTACTTTGTTATGTTTGTACCTGTTAATTACTACAACGGTAATGAACTCGACTGGTAGGCTAATACGTCTTTATTTGTCCGTTGTAACTTCCAATTCACTGAGCCCCGCAAATAATAATAATAATGATTTACTTTATTCCCAAAACAGTACTTGTGATACAGAATGGAATTTTCAGCATTAATCACAATATTGCATCTAATTTCCTCAAATTATAAATAAAATTAATCACACAGAAAATTTTCCACATTTACAATAGGGTTAATATGAAAAAAATAAAAAATAAAAAACATGCAGCATATAAAATGGAAATAATAATAATGATAGCAGCTAAGGTAATGATAATAATAATACAAGTGAAAATTGCCATGGGCTTGTTTCACACAGTATTGTCGATGCGGTATACAAATCCTTGCATGATTAAAAATATTGAATATGATGTTCTCTTTACATGATATGGTGAGGGGAAAAACAAAGATTACAGCATTCATAGAGATAAGTTGGTGTTTGCAGTTATGAAAGTGAAAACAAGAATCAACAGGACCATAAATATAATAGAAATAATAAAAGTAAAACTGGAAGCTTTATAAGGATGTATGGAGGAAATTGTTTATTTACTAGATGAAAAAAGGTTAGTCAATTCTTACCTGACGCTATTTTCATCACATAAAATTTGTGCCAAGTATGGTATCATAGAATTTTTTTACTTGGACGTGCGAGCATACAGTTTTCTGAAGTTACTTCTTGTTCTACCTCAGGAGATGCAAGGTGAAAGCTGAGGGTGAAGTGGATGCTCCAAGTCAGGCAAGATCCCTCTAGCAAATTTATTGCACGAGATCAAGTGCCTATCGACAACGACGTCAACTATGTGGTCCACTGGGACACCACTCATCCTACTGACAGTCTTCAGCATTCTACAAATTGTGACAAAGTCCTATTTAAGTAAACCAGGAAAGAATAAGGGTGAAAAATAAAAAAGAATAGGTAGGATGCAAGAGTTTATGAACTGTAAAAGGAGGGGTTGAGTTATATCCGAGTGCCTTAACTTCTTAATGTAAAATGTCAGACGGAATATTTTACTGGAGATCGCTGAGACATGGGAAGACCAGGAGAGATCAGAAGAGAGAATAAGTCCAAGATACTTAATTTCTGATTTAATTCATATATCATTGTCGTCAATCGTACAACTGTCATGAGAATCGACGGCTTCTTTTAACTGTCGTTTACACCTTAAGCTGAAATTAACAGTTTGACATTTAGAGGGATTCAGTTTAAGACCATTAGACTCAGACCATTTACTGACTCCAGACAGAAAGCTATTTATTTTGGTACAATCTAGCTGGGAGTTAACAGCCATTGAAACTGTTAAATCATCAGTGTACTTCACAAAATTTATTTCATCAGACTGAGGCAATTCATGTAAGAAGAAAGAAAATAGGAAAGGAGAAAGGACAGCGCCTTGAGGGACACCAGCTTCAGTAGGCAGTGAAGTGGAAGACTTCCCTTTATACACGGTGCACTGCTTTCTTTCTGAGAAATAGGAATGTAACCAGTTAACAGCCCAACATTCTGTTTGACTTGCAGCAAGTTTATTTAATAAGATGTCCCTAGGGACCGATTCAAAAGCAGATGTATAGTCTAGGAAGGCACAACGAACAAATTTAGCCCCTTTGTCTAGGCTGGGAGCAATGTTATGATATAAGACGGCGGCTGCATCTAAAGTGCTTCTACTGTGCTTATAGGCAAACTGTTTTGGGTCATTAAAGGATTTAAGAGAGGGTGCAAGATTAAGTAAAAGTAGTTTCTCCATAGTTTTCAAAAAAGGAGAGGTAATAGCAATGGGTCTAAATTTGACACATGCTCCAGTAGACGATTTAGGTATGGGTACAACTTTAATGTCTTTCCAAACAGCAGGCACAATATTACTGGTAAAAGATTTGTTAAACAGATCAGTGAGAGGGTAACATAGAATATCAGAACACTTTTTAAAATAATACTAGGTACATGATCTGGACCTAAGCTCTGGGAAGGGTTCAGAGACTTGAGGCACTTTTGAACATCATTTGTGTTAAAACCTGGAAAGGGGCTATTATTAACACTAGTGATACTGGGAAGCATGGAATTTGAGGGAGAATAAATAAAAGATTTATTAAGAGTACATACATCAGAAGAATACGGAATTTTGTTTATCTGCTTACCACCAGTGATTTCCTTAAATAGTTTCCACATATTAGAAGCATTTTTGCAGGATATGAATTTCTGGTTATATATAACATTCAACCTCTGCATTTCAGACTTGATAAGGGAGTTAGTTCTTTTTACGCCACTTTTATCTTTCATTTTATATAGCTTTTCCTTCTCTCTACGAAGCTTTTTAAGTTGAGGGGAGGAGAAACGGTCGAATTTGACAAATAATGTTTCTTTTGGGCAGCAGATTTCAAAACAGAATTTCAGACGTAATATTAGAGATTGTGTCATCAAGTGAAACATCATTAAACAGATCCCATCTTGTGTCACTGAGCATGTTTCTAAGATGTTGTACATTCTCATTTGAGTAACATCTGTGAACAACTTTCTTGGACAAGTTAGAGAAGGCTTTTTTGTGTAACTTTCCATAAACTTTGGGTAGAACTCGTACAATACAGTGATCAGAGTTTGAGAGTGGAGCTCTTTTACGAGCTTCGTATATTCCAGAATCATTTATGAATACTAAATCAAGCGAAGTATCTTGTCGAGTTGGGAAGTTAACCACATTTTCATGACCCAGCAATGTAATAAAACTGTAGTCACTGGCGTTGAAGTCACCAATTACTACAGACAAGTAGTTACCAAACGAAGCAGCAGCAAAAATAGTGAATTCGTCAGCAAAGATCGATAGTTCTGAGGGACTGCAAGAAGGTGTGACATAGATATTTGTGACAAAAATGCAGTTATACTTAGATAAGTGTTTAGGTCGGCATTTAACAGTTATACAATCAATATTGTCATTTGAGAATTTGAAGCAGACGTTGTTGGCAGTAGACCACTGAGAGTTAATAAAAGTGGAAACACCTCCACCTCTCTTCTTCTTTGAGCTGCATCGGTCTTGTCTGTACATTGTGAAATCAGGTAAAGAGACTAAATTATCGTCATATGAATCGTGAAGCCAAGTTTCTTGAAGAGTAATTACAGCAGTATTACAATATACATTTGAGTATAATAGTGAATGCAAGTAATTAATCTTGTTTGGTAGAGATCTGCAATTTGTGCTCATAATCACAGGAACAGTCATCAAATGCATTGGAGTACGCTTTAAAGCTCGTTGCCATCCACCATGAGGCTTTTTCTTAAGTTTGTTAGAAACGAGTAAATTAGCCGGTTGGAAACGTTTTAAATAACCGCGAGAGCAAACAATGCGATTAGGACACATAATTGAATGATTAAAATAAAATAAATACGAGGAAATAGATGCAATATATAGGATGGAAATTTTGGTAGCCCAAGATTTAAGCAGGCCGCCACTACGACAAAGGCTGCTGGCCTGTGACTGTCAGATATTGTATTGTATTATTATTATTGTTCCCTTCGGTTCCTAGTGGAACATAAGGCTTCAACTGCACGTCTCCACTTGCTGCTTTTGTCTTCTGCTGTACTTTTCACCTGCATCCATGTTAGTCCATACTGTCTCAACTCCTCTTCACACGATCTCCTTCATGTCACCCTTGGACGTCCCACTCACCGCTTCCCTTTCGGGTTCCACTCGAGCACTGGCCTGACACGCCATGTCACCCAACGGCCTCCTCAGCGAGTGTCCAATCCATCTCCACTTTCTCCTGCATATTTGTTAGGCGATTGGTTCTTGTTTTGTTTGTTTCCATAGTTTCTTGTTTCTTGTGATTCTTTCCGGCCATCTGATCTTCAGTATAGAACGAAGACAGCTGTTGATAAAGGTCTGCAACAGGCTGTTGGAAATATTCTTGGTGACCCACCAAGTTTCTGATCCGTATAGAAGAACTGACTTGACGTTTGTATTGAAAATCCGAATTTTGTTGTTGATGCTGAGTGACGAAGATTTCCAGAATGGTTTTAGGTTGATGAATGTGTATTGTATTGTATTATACATCAATTAGGAAACAAAACATCATATTTACATGTATTTAATTTATCACAAATACAGTTGACTCACAACTGTGGGAATGGACTGATAGGTTGGTGATCCGACAAAGACCAAGGTGAGACAAAAGACGATGAATTGATCACACACACACACACTAAATCACAATATGCGTGAGAAATGATACATTCTTCACCTAGTAACTCCATCACAAGATAAATCACACGATTCATGAGAAAGGATGATATACTATTTTATGCTGGGTCCTGTCACATGGTGAAACCAAAATATGGTTTCATCAGACATTGAAACCCGCAACAGTTAGTTTAAGCCAGCCTCGTAGGAAGGTGTAGACTGGCTGATTGGGGTCCTCGGAATGATAAAAACAAACCAATGAAGGCTGGAGACAATTGGTGGGTGATATGGCTCAAAATCGTAGTTGACAATATCTGGTGCAGATGCATTCACTCTTTGTAATTTGTCATATCCTCCAATAAAATTGAATTGTTCTTCTAATATTACTATTCTTTTTGCCTCACTCACATTTCTGTTTATTATCTCTCCCTTTACTCTCTTCTGTCGGTTTGTGTGCTACATGGAGGGAGTGTGGCGACTCGAACTGCTAGACATCTGTGCAAAGTTCTACGTTGAAAGCAGTCAGTTAGTCAGTCATATACCAGAATTATTTTCCGACATATCGTTTCTCTGGTGAACAAAATTATGTTGAATTAATCACAATAAACCTATTAACTTTCATTGTACAGGGTTGTAAGCAGTAAGTTGACAACAACGAAATCAACAAATGGATCCCATGTGTTTTTGGCTTACACCATGGTTTGTTGTTGACACTGATTTATTTAAAGTCATCCATAGAGAATTTGTGCACGGACGGTTTCGTCTTAGCTTGAAGCTCTTCAACAGTAAGTGGTCACAACCCGCACTAGAGGTACCGAAGACGGATAGATTTGAATGTCGGATCTTCAAGTCATCTCTGTTAAACACGTCATTCGTTCATACAATCACTGGCTCAAACAGAATATTAAATTGCATAAATTTCAACTTCGCGGACTGATGTCAGTTAGAGACCCATTGAAAAATCAGGAAGTACCCGATAGTTAGCTTGTCCTACTTTCAGAATCTTTATCAGTATGCATACTCCAGGGTTCGAACCAAGGTTCCAAGTGACCCATGAATTCCAACTTCTATCAATCTGTGGTCGGGCTTGAATACCGCAGTGACTCAACAAGCTAAACTGGCTGGAACTTATGCTCCTGAAGGTCCTACAATGTCAGGAAGGTTGTTTGGATAGCGGTTAGACTAAATGCAGTTCCCATGGTGTATATGGATTCCAGAATCCAATCTGATCAAATGGCGTATGAACCCATGTCGGTCACCGGCAACCATGGGAATACAGCTACTGACGCTGCCTTGCGGATAAGACTCCAAGTCAAAGACTCGAGGGGTGGTCCCTTAAGAAAACCACCTGCTTCGGTCTGGGTGCCCGGGTAGTATCTTAGCTCTTACACAATAAATGAGATGAAGCAACAGCCAGTGAAACTTATCGCGCGCTCGTAACAACGCTTTCAGGCAATGATGATGTCTCAAGTAACACATGCCTTTCCAACCTTACTTTTATTTTTATACATAGACTCTTGTATTTTACTTTTGCTAACCTCGACGTCTTCGCCTTCGACAACCTTTTGCCTTTGTCTGAATTCCCAGTCTATCTGTGGCGTTCCGAGATGTTAGTGAGTAGCCTTCAAAATAGTTGTCCCCGATGCTACACCTAACGCAGATATCCTGAAACCTCGTGCCGCGTTCAAGCTGCCCACCTACAATGTTCGGACACTGATGCAAATCGTATAACAGGCAGGTTTGGTGAGAACATTGGAAAGTCTCGCTATCGATGTCTGCTGCATTCAATATCCTAGTGAAGTGCTTCAATAATCCTGTCCATCTGAAAGCTCAAATAGTATGTACCACCTGCGCGTGTCCGAGGACCCTGTGATGTCGGCATCCGGTGTCGCAGTAGCCACTAGAGCCGAAGGTGCATTACTCGACTGGATCCTTATTAACAGTCGTTGATGTGCTGTGAGGCTGGAATGGTATAGGAAAGTAAGGAGTGGTAGACCAGATAGGCATATTTTTCATTAATCACACCTGTGTTTATATATCTACAGTTTATATTCGTTAACCAATCAATCACTGAGCGTGTGATTTCGGTTTACATCAAACGACATGTAATACAATGCTCATACAGATATACCGTATTCTGTTGCTACTTAATTGTGGTGGACTGGATTATGCTTCAGACTGTTCGGGGCGAGGACTCGGGAATACGCTGGATCACAGATAAGAAGACTCTAGAAGATCAGGAGTTCGCGTGTAGATGATTTATGCCTGATGCCACACAAACTTGAAGACTTGCAGATGGAAACTAAAAAAACTGGCTGAAGAGGCTGGCAGGCAGCGAAGACAGAACTCCAGGTCTACAGAGAGAAGACGGATGGAGGTGATGAAGATAACCAATCAAAGGGCAAAAACAACCAGCATCAATCACCACCAACGGGAGACATTTGAAAGAGATTACTTCTTTCTCTTATCCAGCCAGGAAGCACGGTTTTAATCTCAGGTAGTCGGAACGGATGAAGATGTCTAAGCCAAAATAGGAAAGGCAAGGGAGACAGTTTGGAAATCTTCTGAACTCCACCTCAGCATAAAGAACAAGATTCGGATTTTCAACACCAATGTGAAGTCAGACAGTCAGTCACTTCTTCTATACGGGTCAGAAACTTGCACTGCGTGTTAGTCAAGAAAAGTGTTTCCAACAGGTTGCAGAGTCTTATCAACAGCTGCCATATTCACTGGCTCCTTACTGAAGATCAAATTGTAGTCCAGAAAGAATTAGCAACAAGAAGCTCTGGCAACAATCCAATAGGTGAGAGTTAATCGCTTAACAAATATGTAGGAGAAAATGGAGATGAATGGATCGGGCATACATTGAGGAGGCAGCCGAATGACATCGCACGTAATGCAAACCATCGCTTGAGTGGAATCCAAATGTGAAATAACGCAACGAGTGAGTCATCAGTGCGAGGGTGACATGGAGGAGGAAGTGTAAGGAAGAGATGAGAGAGTTTGGTCAATTGTGGACCCAGCTGAAGAGGACGGTGGAAAACAGAACAAAGTGGAGATGTCTTGTTGAAGCCATCCCTATGTTCCACTCGGAAAGCAAAAGAATAATAATAAATAATAACTGTGTTGCTACTCCCGAAGTGAACTGTGAGAACATTTGAGAATAACACACATGCGTTGGCACACATTGTCTGTATCACAACACCACACAATGGCATCTATCCGTCATCAAGCTTCAGGCAAATCAAATTCCCTACAAACTAACTAACTCATGACTTTAAGCCAGATCTTTGTGTACAAAAGAATCAATATGTACAATCCCTATTTTTGCCTGGTTGGAGAGGGATAGACATTTATTCACTTAGTTTATTTAGTTATTCTATGTACCTGTCCCTCATTACTACGATTATTATTATTATTATCATTATTATTACTCTTACTATTCTCACTCTGAATTGTTTCCGCCTGTCCCACTTGTCATTCGTAATCCAAAATTATTATTTTATTCTTAATATAGAAAAAATCCCCATTTAGACATTCAGAAAACAGAAAGATTGAGCGAAGAAATATTTACTTTTCAATTAGATCCTCATATCACTCTGGCTCTACTCTAATATACACGTAAAGCATTTTTATTAAAATACACAACAGTTTACCAATCAAGTGGCACTGATATGTTCGTTTCTTAACAATAATTAGTCGGTGTCAAAATGTCAATGGGTTGATAATTAACGAAGAAAATCACTACACATTTAAAAGGTAGAAATGGTTAGAATAAATTAATTTTACAAGGATAACACGTAATTAAAGATGAAGTGGTCAGAAAAAATAAAGTAATTTGGACAATTATAATTTTTATAATTTTAAAGGTTTAGGGGGAGGGGGTAAGAAGTAAAGATGGCCAAGGCAAGAAAAGTGGCTGTACAAATTTCTTCTGAACACACAGGTTTGGCTTCTTCAGGTGAATTCCTATTACTTCAGCTGTTGTATGTAGAAGACGAACTCGTAAAGCAAAATTAAGATTAGTCGGAATACGATAAATAATTTTAAATGCTGTATTAACATCAACTTTATTCTCACTATCTACAAGGTGTGTTACAGAAAGAGCTATGAATAGATCCTGTTTGTCCCTTGCTTAACCATGTTGGATGATGTTCGGAGATACGATGATGAAACTGCCTAATTGTATGCCCAATGTAGCTGGCTCCGCAGCTGCAATGAAACTGATAGATACACATAGAAGAGGCAAATTTACCCTTATTTCTCGAACGTAGAATAGGGATGGTTGTGAAGAGACAACGTACCTCTGCTGCATAATAAGCTCTTTTAACTGCATTCTTCAGGCGCTGTGTTATTATTTCGCTGATGTTGTCACCGAGGAACTGCAGTTTCGTGAACATTGGTTTTTTCGGAACTGTTGCTATACTGACTATCCTTGGTGCTGAATTCATATTTTTCTCAATGAATTTATCTGGATAACCATTTTTTCTGATTGATTCTCTAATAATCTTAAGCTCCTCATTGAGGCAGTCATCTGAACAGATTAACCTGGCTCTATGAACCAGACACTTTACCAGGTTACGTTTATATTTCAAAGGTACAAAACTCAAAAATGAGCGTACTGACCTGTTGTTGTAGGATTTCCTATACACACTCCTCCTTAATGTGCCATCTTCTTTCCTTGCCATGAAGACGTCTAGGAATGAGATACTGTCATTACTTTCTTTCTCTATGGTAAAGTTTATTGCTGAATGTGCATCATTAAACTTGTCAAGGATATTCATTGCATCATTCTCGTCTTTCATAACCACAAATGTATCATCCATATATCGACAGTAGAAATCCATGTCATTAATTACTCCTTTCAGTGGTCCATTCTCTAACTCTAGCGAGGAAAAAATCAGCTAGGATTGGACCTAATGGGGAACCCATAGCTACAGCATTAGTTTGTCCGTAATATTCCTTACTGAATAAGAAATGAAAATTCATTGTACATCATAAAAATAAGTTCCTTCAAGGTGGATACAGAAATCCCGAGGTCTATGTTTCGTGTAGTAATCTCCTCACATATAAAATCCACTGTCGCCATTTTATTTTTGTTTTTAGAATATTGAATTCTATCTTATCAAATTTCACACACCATGTTATGTAACATTTTATATTCGCCTACTAATCCTATAATTATGCACCCCACTCACAACAACATCTATACATCCATTCATCTTATGTATTATTCTGTATATGACATTAATTGTTTTGCCACTTGACATTTAACTATGATTATAATCACAAATATTTTAATTGCATTTCATACTATTATTATTTGATGTATTCACACCTTTGACCTAATTCCCTCACCGGATATAATTTCTTTTAAAAAACCACATATATACGATTGTACAGCTTGATAATAAATTCGTTGAAAAGAGTCTCTTCGCTGAATATTGTGTTCTGAATAGAATATCAACTAAAATTAGGGAAATTCCACAAAAATTCAGGATCATTCAAACCTGGATGGCCAAAGTAAGGATAATGTCTGAACTAGCTTCTTTTGAACACATAAATTAGACTTATTAATGTGGATCCCCTACAGCCTCAGCAATATTTAGTAGTCGAACTCTTAAGGCGAAATTGAGATTCGTAGGTATCCGGTAAATGACCCTGAAAGCATGGTTAATGTCAATCTTGTGTTCTGTCTCCATAAGATGAGACAGAAAAGCGCTGCGAATAGATTTTGTTTGTCATTTACTTAACCAACCACTATGCAGAATGATGTTCGGAAATCCGACGAGAGACGCGCCTAATTGTTCGACCTATGCGACTAACTGGCTCCACAGGAGCAGTTCAATTGGTAGATACACATGGAAGTGGCGAAATTAGGCAGTTTGTCTTTTATTCCCGAAAGTAGAAGAGGAGTGGTTTTAAAGATACAGCGTAGTTGAGCAGGGAATGCTCTTCTTACCGCATTTCTAAGGCGATGTGTTAGTATCTCATTTGTGTTGTCTCCTAGGAACTGCATCTGTAAGAACAAGGCTTTCTTTGGAACTGTTGGTAACTTGGGCTGTTTTGGTTTCAGATTCATATTCTTATCAATAAACTTTTCAGGATAACCATTCTCACTTATCAACCGTTTAATATTGTTAAGTTCCTCGTCAAGACATTCATCCGAGCAAATCTCTCTTGCTCTGTGGACCAAGCACTTTATCAAATTGAGTTTGTATTTCAAGGGCACAAAGTTGAGTAAATGTGTGTACTGGCCCGATTATGTAGGTTTTTTATAAACACTTCTTCTTATTGTGCCGTCCTCTTTTCTGGTCATAAGGACATCTAAAAATGAAATACTAGAGTCTTTTTCTTTCTCAATAGTAAAATTTATTGCAGGATGTACCTCATTAAATTTATCCAGGATGTTCTTTGCTTCCTTCTCATTTTTAATAATCAAAAATTTATCATCCATCTATCGACAATAAAATTCGAGTTCATTAATAACATCCTTCAAAGGCCCATTTTCTAGTTTCGCAAGGAAAATATCGGCTAGAATGGGTCCTAGTGGTGACCCCATTGCCACACCGTCGATTTGTCTATATATAGTTCCTTAATAAATAAAAAGTGCACATTCATCGAACATTTCAAGAGAAGGTCTTTCATGAAAGAAAATATATCAAAACCCCTGTCTGCAAAGGATGTTCTGTGCTTCTACATGAATATTAGTATTTGAACAAAGCAAGAACTACAGTTTTAGCAGAATAAAGCGGTACTATCTTTTATTTCGTTGCCTTCTCGTCATCTGCTTACAGGGCAAAGACATTATTAAATATATCATTAAATATATATCATGACCCGCGTCGAGGTGAACGTCGCAAAATCGTCCAAAATTATCAATAGGCAAAAGAGCTCAATTCTCCTCAAGCTTGCTGAAGTCATTTCCACCAAGCGCCTGAAAGCTGATTTGTGCGTTCAGAAAGAAGAGGTTATCAATCTTTCTTTGCCAACCTGGTAACTCGGTATTTTTCATCTCTCTTTCATCTGAAAGTGAAATGTTGAAAAGTTTCCATTGTGTATGATTATATATAATTACTGTATGCACATATTGATCGATTAATTTTTTTGTTTGAAATGAACTCTGTGCAAGTATGTTAAAATTTTTTTGTAGATGCATGTATTAATGTCTTTGGCCTGCAACCAGCTGAGCTGATGAGAAGGCAACGAAATAAAAGATGGCACCACTTTATTTTGCTAAAACTGTAGTTGCATTGAGGACTTCATCATGAGCTGACATCAGTTAGAGAACCAATGGAGAACCTGGGAGTATTGGATAGCTGTTTCGTCCTAGTTTGGGACTCTTCAGCAGTACGCACCCACCGCCAAGTTTCAAACCCAGGACCATCTTGTTACAAGGCGATCTCGTAAACAATTGAGCCACTGGGACCCGATCCAATGGCCGGCCCATTAATTCTAACTTCTGCCAATTCACGACATAGCGCGACCATTTCGCGTACTACTGAAGAGTCCCAAACTAGTACGAAACAGCCGTCTAGTACTCCCATGTGGTTTTCCAGTGGTTCTCTAACTGATGTCAGCTCATGATGAAATCCTCCATGCAATCAAACAAAATCCCTACAAAACCAATACTTGAAAATTAATCAGATGCTTAATTCGGGTTTCATCTAAAATCAAAACAAGTGGTGATTCAGCGAAGAGACTCTTTTCAACGAATTTATCATCAAGCTGTACAATCGTATATACACATGTGGTTTTTAAGAAGTTATATCCGGTGAGCGAATTAGGTCAAAGGTGTGAATGCATAAAATAAAAACAGTAGTAGTATGAAATGCAATTAATTTTCTTTCTTCCTTTTCTCTTGCACGAAAGTCACGGTGAGGGGTCTATGAACGATCCGTGACACAACTCTGCCCTGCAGTTGTTGTCCCTTATCAACACGAGTCTGTATACTCTACATTCTCCTGTTTACTTCAGCTATGTTATCTTCTTCTCCTTCTAACTCTGTGGCCTCTACTACGGATCATGCTGACGCCTCCTGTCCGGCATCCCCTTTCTCTTCTTCCCTTCCTTCTACACCCCTTTGCCATGTACCGCCCTCTTTTTCGGCTCCTCTCCCATCCGATTCTCCCGCCTCAGCTGGTTCCTCCAGCTCTCCAACAGCCTTAAAGCAATCCATTAGCTGAAGTATCTCCAGTTCTTATCTAAAAGACTCAAGGAACGTTATCCCGTTTTGCCAAGCAAAGGTAACAGTGCATCATTACGGAGTGCAGTCATTGAACATATACTCTCAACACTAGCTGTTCGATATGTGAGGAAAGCTCATTGTCTTTTCTTCTATACTACTCATTATAGCTAGCTAGCTAGTATTAAGTAGTATATATATCGTGGTAGATAGTTGACCTAATGTATTTTGGAATTATTACAGCATGTCATTTAACCAGAATATATATTTTTTCGAAAATAAACCTCGAGGTCAAATGGATGAAAAGTTGATTTTTTTTAAAAAAAGAAGCATAAATTAGTATTCCATGAAGAATGGAATTTTCGACACATTCGTGGATGTGAGTGTGGCTGTGTGTGTGTGTGAAATGAGGTCAAAATGTAATCAAAGCAAAAACAAAACAGCATCAATCAGATGAGATGAAAATTTCACAGTGTAATAAAAAATAATTAGGTCCTTTATTTTTTACAACCATACAAGTCATTACATAATAATTATATTGTAGAAGAGAGCAGTATTAATAAAAACAATGGTGACAAAAAAAATTTCACCACAATGGAATCAGTTCACATCTGATCGATATATATACACATAAATTGTATTAATACCTCCACCTTCAAAGTCATCTACAAGGCAAAGAGTAATTTACCGAAATCACTACAGACCCAACTCATCTGTATTGCTGAAGCAGCTTTGGCTATCGAAACAGAAAAACCAGATCTCTGTGTGCAGAAAAAGTTCGTTCAACCCCTCCAACTTTCACAGTCCTAATCCCCCTATGCTAATGTACGGTAATACCCAATCATATTATTGCTCTACCAATTTTTCACTTTGTCTATTCAATTTATATACTCTTCGTTTATTATGTCAATTGTTACTATTACTATCCCAACTCTGAACTGTCCCCGGTATTATTTCACTTGCCATTCTAAATCAGTTCTGTCTTGCAACGTTAAATTCTATGTTATCGGATTTCACACAATGTTGCGTAAAGTTTTCACTTAATTCGATTTGCCTACTAATCCTATAATTGCACATTCCTTCCAAGTTCTATACATCCTATGAATTATTCTATATATGACACTAATTTGCATTGCCATCTAACATTTAACAATGATTATAATCACAAATATTTTAATTGCATTTCATACTACTAGTATTAACCACTGTGCAGGGTGATGTTCGGAAATTCGACGAGAAACACGCCTAATTGTATGGCCGTTTGTATTTCAAGGCCATCTTGTCTCACCTTGTGGAGACAGAACACAAGATTGACATTAACCATGCTTTCAGGGTCATTTACCGGATACCTACGAATCTCAATTTCGCCTTAAGAGTTCGACTACTAAATATTGCTGAGGCTGTAGGGGATCCACATTAATAAGTCTAATTTATGTGTTCAAAAGAAGCTAGTTCAGACATTATCCTTACTTTGGCCACCCAGGTTTGAATAATCCTGAATTTTTGTGGAATTTCCCTAATTTTAGTTGATATTCTATTCGCTATTATATCTTTATTATTACAATTTTAGCATCTTTAATGGACTGTAATTCCACTATGATCTTAATTTACAAATCGATATTATTTAAAAAACGCACTAATATTGTTATTGACTACTATTCTAGAATA
Organism: Trichobilharzia szidati; assembly: GCA_944472155.2. NCBI lineage: Eukaryota > Metazoa > Platyhelminthes > Trematoda > Strigeidida > Schistosomatidae > Trichobilharzia > Trichobilharzia szidati. The sequence goes on from OX235273.1 coordinate 152,162,287, forward strand.
TTCTATGTATATAAACATATATACGTATATAATTGTGGAGTCAGAAGAGGAATTTACCGAAAAGAATACTCTTTGCTCCATTATTTTGTGTAATAAATTCGTTGTTGGCGGGAGTCTCTTCGTTGAAGAAGAAGACGAAGAAGATATACAAATGCAAACAGGATCTTTTTAAAAAAATAAAAAATCGATTCTTTCTATTGATTTTATTCAAATACAAAATATGCATAAGTTATATCAGAAATTAAAAAAAGAAAAAAGACAAAACGAATAACTGAAGTCATCATCACCATCATGAAATTGGGATAGAAGTTAGCAATCATACGCGCATAATCGATAAACCATGAGTCTAAAATATGCATTTCTGCTTTAGGCATGAGTACACTCTTCAACCTGTAAGTAGTCCATGTAAGCGTTCGTATAGACACACATTTCAAAAATTGTATAAGAAAAAAGATGGCGTAATCAATGTATTTTGTGCAACTCAATCTGTTGGAATCAATCAATCACCGTCAGGGTCGGGAGAGACTCAAACTCACACTATTATATTGGGGTTAACGTGAACGTGCAATTTCAGCAAAATAATTTTGTAAATCATTCACCGTGAATTCTAAGCATATTCCTGAATCTGGATAACATTGTTGAATTAAATTACTAAAGCGTAAACATTGAGTCATAAATTCTGTTTGTATTGAACGCCATACAACCTGACAGAGAGAGGAAAAAGGAGAGGGGGTATTAGTGTGATATATATAAAAGTGGCCTGTTTGAAATTTTGACCTACAAGCACCCACCACCAAAAACAACCTCCGTCATTACATATTGCAAAGACATTCTATTATTCAGTTGGTTTAAATCTAGCACCATATATTGATTACTCTGAGTAGTATTAAAAAACACATTTAAAACCTGTTGATTCGCGAGTTTCTACAGTCTCTGTTATATTTCCTGATGACCACGTTTCGAGCACAATTTATCATTGCTACTCATAGTAGTCGTATCAAGATCAAGGCACCACTACTCACACAACTTTCTAACTTCCTTTATATAATTCCATCATTATTTCAATTCATCGCTTCACTTGACCGGATGATTGCTAGTAGTAGGGGTATTTTCCATTTTCATGTCTCCAGTGTGAGTGAGTGATGAGCTATTGCATCCTATTGCATATGTTCCATATGTATGTAGACTCGATGAACAAGGATTCAGTGATCAACCTCTCTCTATCTCCACCTACATACCAACCTGTATTACTTACTTCTTAGAATTTTAACCCTCTCATTCCCACCCTGTTGTGTGGGTGATTGTGTCTTGTTAATGCATGCAGTGCAATGTAGTGCTGAGGTTTGTTCTAGATTACTTATCTTCGCGATTGGGGTCAACCATTCTTACCTTAGCCACTAAATCTTTATCTTCTCACAGACAATGTGACTACCCCATCCGATCTACTAGTTTCACCCATGTAGTTAGTAGTTGACCTAACTGACAGTCATTGCAAGGTATTTTGTAAATTATATTATTTTGTTTGACTGGATCAACCGACAGGGTTCTTTAACTTACAGAGCTTGTCTTTGAGTGATTTTGTAGGCTTAAATGCCACCAGTCTAATTCCTGCTTTATTAAGAATCCTACATAAGGTTTCATATGTCCCCTCCTTATATGGTAGAACCACTGTAGATGCCATATACTCTTTCTTATTTGTGTTATCATTACTAGTTTCACAATTATTTTTCTTTTTCTTTTGGCCTTTTTCAATCTTCCTAATGAATTTTATAGGATAGTTATTTAACACTAACGCCTCTTCTATCTGTTTCGTTTCATCATTAAGGTCTTTTCTTGTACTATTTAGTGCTACTGCTCGGTTACACACTGTTAGACACACTTAACTAAGTCTGGCCTTCACACATAGATAACGACGGATGAGATGAATTAAAGTCTACGTATCTATTAGCAGAATGTGTTGGCTTTTTATAAACGCTAGTGTGCAGTGCAGTTTACCTTCTTCTATTCGTTTTATTTTACAATCCAGCAGTATAGGTAATTCTCCTTGTTCATTCATTTTCCGATTCAAACGTGAATTTTATTCCCTCTACTAGTGAGTGAGTTATTAGTAAATATTAGTGTATAGCACACTGAGACTTTATCAAGATAAATTTTTGTAAATATCTACTTTCTTTTCAGAGCATATTTCAAGAAACTTATGCTTAAAAGGATAGATTATCAAGGGAAAAAGCAAGGCGGGGAACTTACAGGGAATAAATTCTCTTCATCGGATAAATGTTTTTCAACTTTTTTACATAAACTCTCTAAACCACGTTTAACCTAAAACAATATTAAAAACAAAACAATACAAAAAATTAATGCTCATATTGTGAAACAAGAAAACAAAATATAATCGATACAGTCTAATTGGTGAATGGTGACTAACAGTGAAATCCATCCAGGATAACGCGCATTTCGTTCTATTTGGGACTTGTCTGCCACTGGATGTACCTGCATTCCCCAGTCAGCGAGTGATGATGTTTCCACCACCGAGACTCGAACCCAGTGACCATAGTTTCAAACACCAGCCAAAGCGTCGTTATCCACTAGACCACTTGGGCCACGAGAGCCACCGCCTCTTGTGCAATGGGTCATATTAATTATTATTTAATTGAATTTTAGACTTTCCCGTCGATTGCTAGTCACCATCCACCAATTAACTTCTAATTACATGCCCAGACATTGTCGAAGCATCTGCATAAGAAGCCGACAGACATGTAAACCTGAGACCGAGCACTTCGGTCCAATCAGTCGACGGGAAAATCTAAAATTCAATTAAATCAATACAGTAATTGGGTAACGAATTAGTTTATTTATTGCTTACACTAACTTTGGTAAAAAAAATAGTGGAGGTATTCGGTTTGTCAAGATGGATAACTTTAATAGGCATCAAATATCAAGTGCCTGGCGATGGCACTGTTTAAAGCATTTGTTCCCTTAAGACATAAGCTTTTTGGTACATGTTCAGAAAATCGTAGATATGCCCTTCTTTCAGTGCTTCCAATGTAACTGCTCCCGCAGATACATGTAAATTTGTTATACAGTTGGAGTTAACATGAGAAGGATATCTATTGCACCAAAGAGCAAGTTGTTCGATAGACGGGAACGAGCTTAGCTGCAGGATAGGCTCTGGCTAGTGACGTACTCAGCCTTCTGTTGATCATCGCTGCAATGTTTTCACCTTTATAATCAAGCTGAAAGTAGAGTGGCTTTTTTCCTACTGTGATTTAGTTTATATTTGTGACTTCAGATCTTCCATACTTGTTGATGAACCTTTGAGGGTACCCATTGCTCTTCAATATCTTTTCAAGAAACTCAAATTCTTCCTCTAATTTCTCGATAGAGCATATTCTTCTCGCTCTATAGTACAGAGTCTTGACTAGTCCGCGTTTAAAGCTATTTAGACAAAAGCTATTAATGTAAGTATTGTCTTTCCTTGGGCTTTGATAAATTGACTTCTGAAGACTACCGTCTTCTAGGCGTTGCATGGCAATGTCGAGGAAGTGGAACTTTCCGTCACTTTCATGTTCCATAGTAAACTCAATATTGGTGTGTGCATCATTGAATAATCTGAGTAAGTGTGAAGCATGACTTTCATTGTTGTACACTACAAATGTGTCATCAACATATCGACAGTAGGTAGGAAGTTGTTTCGTCGATTCCATGCTTCAACTTTGTTCTTTCAAGGTTGGACATGAATATATCTGCTAAAACAGGGCTAACAAGGGACTGCCCATAGCTACACCATCTATTTGGCGGTAAAGAGTGTTGTCAAATTGGAATTGCACATCCATGGTACACATAAGCAGTAGGCGTTTGAATTCCGACTCTGGGAGTGGAAGAAGATCAGACTGCTGAAGTTCCAGTCAGCAGGTGGTTCGTCTTGTAACTTGAATATCCAGGGTTCAGTCCTTGATGTAGTCGTGAGTAAGTACTGCTACGGAGTCCCAAACTAGAACGAAATGGGTGTCAAGTGTTCCTGGTGTCAATCTGTCAACTTGAACTTCGTATAAGTTACTCAATATTTATCTCACAACGTTAAATCAGTACATTAGAGAAGACGATAATACGTAGGCATGTATAACACATGACCCAACCACGTTAACCATCAACTTACTCCACTGCAAAAGAACAGGCAAGCAATTGGATATTGGAAAAGATGCACAAATTCCTTGTGTGTGTATGTATGTGCACTGTAATCGATACGTTGCGTAGAATAGGAAAGCGAGCGATGTCACCCGACGTTCTCCACAGTGTGTGTCCGACGCGTCTCCATTTTCTCCGGCATACTTGTTGAGCAATAGGTTCTTGACTGATTAGTTCCCAGAGTTTCTTGATGCCATTTCCTCTACTAGTCATCTGATTTTCACCACGGGAAGAAGGTGGCTGTCGATAAAAGTCTGAAATGCTTTTTGTGACCCGTGTGTCAATTTTCTGACCCATATTGGTTGGTGTTGAAAATCCGAATCTTGTTCTTTATGCTGTCTGAGTGCAGAAGATTTTCAAAGTGGTTTCAGAATAATGAAGATTAGCCTTGCCTTTCCGACTCTGGTTTTGTCATCCTCATCCGTGACCCCACCACACACACCTGTAGTTGAATCGATGTTGCCTAGCCAGATAAGTGAAGGAAGTGATATTAACTGATGACGTTTCGAGCACAAACTATTGCCACTCATAATCATATCAAGTTACTCACACAACATTTTTCTTCATTTATATACATGTGTGGAATCGATTAGATATTGGAAGATCAGTAAAGGCCAAAGCAAAATAAAAATAATTGTGAAACTAGTAATGATAACATAAATAAGAGAGAATATAAGGCATCTACTGTTATACCATATAAGGAGGGGACATCTGAGACCCTACGTAGGATTCTCAATAAAGCAGGAATGAAGCTGGTGGCATTCAAACCTACAAACTCACTCAGAGACAAGCTCTGTAGGCTAAAAGACCCGGTTGACCCAATAAACAAAATAATATAATTTACAAAATACCCTGCAATGACTGTGAGGTCAACTATATAGGTCAAACTAGTAGATCGGGCGGGGTAGTCAGATTGTCGGAACATAAGAATTTAGCTAAGGTAAGAATGGTTGACCCCGAGAAGATAAGTAATTTAGAAAAAAGCTCAGCACTACATTGCAATGCATGCATTAACACACAACCACACAATAGGGTGGGAGAGGGTTAAAATTCTAAGAAGTAATATAGGTAGGTGGAGAGAGAGGTTGATTACTGAATCCTGCCTGGTTCATCGAATCTACACCCAACACAACACATGCAACAGAAATGACTCAATGCAAATACCAGAGATATGCATGGAAGATATTATTACCACCAGTCAGTCAAATCAGAAGAGGATAATAAATAATCTTAAAATTCTATTTCAATTCACGTACATCACAACATTCTAACAAGTTACTTATTTATTTTGACTATAAAAACACTCGTCTTATTTCCCATCTGATTGTATTTGATTGATAACACTCATATTATTATTTCTGAATGTACATTATCTTATATTGATTTTAATCAAATGTCTAATCAATTTTCACTCATGTATATAAATGAAGCAAAAAAGTTGTGTGAGTGATTGACTTGATATGATTATGAGTGGCAATAATTTGTGCTCGAAACGTGGTCATCAGTTAATATTACTGTACACCAACACTGTGTGATTTATCAAAATAAAATCTTATCCATAATGCAGTTATACTCTACCACCACAGTGACCAAGTTTCATACTTATCCGACGGAAGTGACCTCTTACAAATTTTTATTCCATTGAAGGCGATTGGTTCTTGTTGTTGGTTGGTTGGTTGGATATTTTCATATTCCCCGTCTTCTCTATATTCACTTAAAGTACTGTCCCTTTGCTGCTTGCCTCATCTGTCAACATTGTTAGTTTTCGCCTTTAAACATTGGAGAACAGAAAAGGACGCACAATACCTCTGTGAGTGTGCATGGCTGTACACATCATATAGGAAAGGAAAGTGAATACAACAGAACTTACTTCTTTCCCAGGATATTCTTTAATCACTTTACGTAATTCTTGTTTACTAAAGGCAAATTGATAACTGACAACTTCTGGTCGAACGCCAGCCTCTAAAGCGCTTTGTACATTTTCAAAGAAACTCTGTAGATGTTTATATCAAGAGAAAAAAAGAGCATGAAATTCGATGTTTTTAAAGCAATTAGTTCCCCTAATGAATTTCGAAAAAAGGACAATAAGAAGACGTAGTTTAGATATGATGGAGATTTTTATCTCAACAAAAGACATATACCCCCAAGCCGACCTATCAAATCAAAGACCCCCAAGGAAAGCACGAAGAAAATCACCCTAACATATATAAAGGACATCTCAGAAATCCCTGAAAGATTCTTCAAACCTCTAGGAATTGACGTCGCACACAAACCAGCAAAATCACTTCACTCAGCTGGCTTTATGTCAACCAAAAGACTCAACAACGAAAGAAGATAAAATCAACATCATCTACAAAATAAATTGTAGCAATTGCGAAAAACACTACATCGGCCAAAGTGGACAACGTCCCAACTGATACCAATCTAACATAAACACCCTTCACTCCACGGCGCCATATTATATGCTGACCACCTCTACTGCTTTCCACTCAGTCCCAGGAGTAGCAGAAAGCGAGAGGTAGGGACATTCGTGATACATGTCCAAACCGCTGAAGCAGGTGTTTGCAAATGACGACACTCAATGAATGGTGATCTCCACTGTGTTCAAACACACACTGCCTGATCTCAGAATTATTCACATGATATAATGTCATAGGAGGTAACGATGATCGAATACACAGAGCCGTCGCATATCCTCAGCTCAGAGGGGCTAGAATCTGCAGGTGTGGAACAAGACTGTACACACCAAAGCATTGTAAACCCAACATTTGATAGCCAGGTTGTGCAGCACTCCCTGGCGGTTTCCAATGATCTTTCTCACTGATGTTGGTTCGTGACGAAGAAATCTAACCATTGAAACATAACATAAACAAGTGTAGAGTACAGTAGAGTATACACACATACAAATAGACTTACAGCTAATTTTTCTAAAGGACGACCCATACAATTTTTAGTATATTCTTGTAGTGCTAGTGTATATCGATTTTTTGCATCTTGACGATATTCGTCTAAACCGGACATTTTTAGTCGGCGGAGAATATCACATAATCGATGATAATTTTCTGAAAAATAACCGAAAATAACCAAAAATAGTAATAATAAAAACAATAATGTTTTCTTACATATTTGTTACTTATATCACAACTTGCAAACACTGAGAAAAGGTTACAGTACTACATTTCAAAGACTACACGCAATACGTGAGTGTATTTCAAACGTTTGATCATAAGCTGACATCAGATAGAGAAGCTTTGAAAAACCATGGAGTACTGTGACAGCTGTTTCGTCCCAGTTTGAAACTCCTCAGAAATACGCACCCACTGGGTTTCCACCCAACTATCGTTGACCGCTCAGCTACTGTGACTCAATATAATGGGTTGTGTATTGCAACTTTTGACAACCAATTTCGAGTGAAACATACGGTTTCAAGCCCATGAATTCGCCGTATCAGTAGTAAAGTTGTCGATGTGATGAGATCGATCAGCTTCTCACATTCCTAGGCGAACTATCGACTGATAAGCAAGGCGAGGATGAAGACAACATTGACGGGAATCAAATCAATTACAGCTGAATTTGAATATATGACGTACAACTTGTGGAATGTTGATTTAAAGGCAAGAGGCGGCATCCACTGAAAAGTTCGCCTCCTCAGTGAAGTCAGTCTCAAGCTGTACACTCACACACACAAAAATATAATACATTGCCTTAACGACAAAAAGGAATGTTTTCAAATATATGACATTGAAATGAGTTCTAAATAACGAGAGATTCTAAAGAAAATTACGTTGATGTAGAAATACGAATCAGATAGAGACTAAGGTAAGAATCAGTAAATAAATTGAGTGACATAACCATCACTGACAGATGGTCAAGTCAAGATTACTGTTGTAAGGAATAGATGCATAATAGTATGAAAATAGGTCAAATAATTAGACAAATTAGGTCTATTCTAAATTCAATAATTGAACAAATATCTTCTGAATGTAGAGTTTAGGCTTAAAAGCACATGCACTGTACTATAAGCTTCAGTGCTTTGAAGATGTTTGGTACGTACGTGTAATCTTCAGTGAGTGATAGTGCGCTCCTACTGATGTGGTGACAGCTGTCTGCTAGACAAATTGGTAGACAGTAATTTACGTCAATGTTTACGCCCCCAATGTTGGTCATGAGAAAAATAAGAACAAAGACTGATTCAACAACCAATCACAGCACACTTTGCGTAGGCAGATACAATTTGCAGATAGATAATCTGAACTTCAAGAAACGGCCACAAAGAGGTGAAAGATTAACTTTCAGCGAGAAATAACCAATCAGAAGACTGTGTTTGTTTGCTTACAATAATCTATAATAATGTACATGAAAATCTATAAATATGTGTTGATTTCGTAAATAAACGATCTGTTGCCTGGCCCTTGTCTTCTGTTATTACACTGAGACAAGAACCGCAATACTCATCGTTTCAATTTCTGGAATAGAACTTAAATTTCTGATGTATATTTGAAGTTGAAACGTATCATAATACATAATAAACAAATTGAAACAATAAGCGCAGCACTCAGTTTGGGCCACACGGAAACTAACATCACTCTCATTTGGGATGGCAGGCACATCCACTAGCTGATGAGGTCCTAAAATAGGACATCTACTAGATTCCACTGATAGTCACCAATTATCCACTAAGCAGGCCTTAGGTTATAACGGACAAAGTTCAACTCTTCATCAGTACGCACCCACCGGGGTTCGAACCTCGCCTTGCAACCAGAATGTCCTAGGTTCGAACTCCGGTGGATGCGTACTGCTGAAAAATCCAAAACTAGGACGAAATAGCTGTCCAGCGCTCCCAGGTCTTTCAGTGGTTCTCTAACTGATGTCAGCTCATGATGAAATCCTCCAACCAATCAAACTACGTCCCTACAAAACCAATACTTGAAAATAAATCTGATGCTGACTAACGACTGGCCCTCTTCAAGGCAGTGACCTGGAGTTCTAGTGGGAAGCGGTGACCAGTAGGGTACAGCAGGTTGAAGATGAGGCAGTAAGCCATCGAAGAAGACATTGCGAAATGGTCACGCTATGTCGTGAATTGGCAGAAGTTATGATTCATGGGCCGGACACTGGATCGGGTCCCAGTGGTTCGATGGTCTACGAGCTAGCTCGCCTTGTAACCAGAAGATCGTGGGTTCAAACCGTGGTGGTGGGTTCGTACTGATGAAGAGTCCTAAACAAGGACGAAACAACTGGTTTTCCAGTGGTTCTCTAACTGATGTCAGCTCATGATGAAATCCTCCATCTGATCTTGAATTCCATAGCTATTTCAACACCTGAACTCCTACCTCAAAACTGATATTTCTTATTGACTAACGCGCACCATCCCCATATAATGGGTATAATTTCCGATGTACTATCTTTAAACGGTTATATATATTAGTTTAGAGGCATAAAAATGAGGAACTAATTGAAAACCCTAATTCCTCGGATATTTTTCTCCCTTCTAAACATTTTGAATGGGGAGTTTTTAAACTCATTTTGGCACTACTGAATGAATCAAATCTAATTTACTTTACAACTTAAATTAAAATTATTCTGAATTGATTCTCATTGCCTTAGGCAAAGTCAAGTTATCTTATTTCAATATCTTGTATGTATATGTGCAAACTAAAAATACGGAACGAATTTGTATTGTTTGGAGATTCATTTATTGATATTAGATGGTTAGAGGCAGTCGGCAGGAAACTCTAACGGACCTAGGTTTCATGCTAGTTAGCACTCACCAGTTAACAAGGAGTATCTGCAACTTTGAAGGAACTTATATCCCTCCTTCTGAGATTCGAACCCGCGTCACCCAGTGCCGCATGCAGTCAGTGACTAGGGTAGTGTACCTAGTCCTTTATTTGGTGCAGACTGAACTCCATCAGTCAAGTTTGCAATATGGCCAGCTCAGGGGTAACATCTATGACTGCAGACTGCACCGGGTGACGCGGGTTCGACTCTCAAAAGGAGAGACATGAGTTCCTTCGAGGTTGCAGATACGCCTTGCCCTGACTGGTGAGTGTCAACAAGCCCAACACCTAGGTCCAAGGCTTTCCTGTGGCCGATTGCCTCCAACTATCTAACATCAACAATCTTAGTAATCCTTGGTAGTAAGACTAAGAATGGATTAAAGTAGAAACTATCACTCATTTAGACAAAAACAAGAATTTTCCATAATTCGTTTGTAAGGGTTAGTTTGTTTTTACGAGTTGATCACGGATTGATATCACTTAGAAAACCAATGAAAACCAGCCTTGTAACCGGGAGGTCCTGGGTTCGAACCCCGGTGGGTGCATACTGCCGATGACTCCCAAACTAGGATGGAACAGCTGTCCAGTACTCCCTGCAAGTTTTCCAATGGTTCTCTAACTGATATCAATTCATGATCAACTCGTAAAAAAAATAAACAAGAATCATAGTAACAGTCTGCACTAATTCCTCATATGAGGTAGGGTCTCCGAACGAAGACTGATGGCATTTATATGCCACTATAGAATATCCAGTGAAAAAGAGATGCAAGAATAAGGTAGCAACACACTGAGAAGAATCGAATAATAAGATGTCATGGACTTAGGAGTTTGAAAGGAGAGATGCGAGTGCCCTTTTTGAAGGATATTGGAGCTCTCAACAAACTAGTCGATATGTGCAGCAAAAGAAGAAATCAAAGCTGGTTACAACAGTTCCTGTGAAGCTGTTGCGCAGAGACATCATGGGAGGAAGTTGTTGGGCAGTTGGTTTCAGTGTCCGACACAGAAGGCATTGAATAAATTAAGGAGTCCTCGGGGTTTGGTTAAGTTGAAGATTCGCTGGTTGGTTCTGTTACTAACACTAACGAATTTCCTGCGACGTGAGTTACAAGTCTTCGACAAAGATCTAAAAGTACAGCCGTTAGCTTAACGATTCATGGAATGCATCCCTGCAGCTATCACATCCATCAGCTAGTGTTAGTAGATGTGTGGTGACAGCTGTCTGCTAGCCAAAATTGGTAGACAGCAATCTACGTCCCAAATCTTGATCATGAGAAAAAAACAAGAACAAAGACTAACCTTGAGGAACTCAACAACCAATCACAGCAGACTTAGCGTGGGCGGATACGATTAGCAGATATATCAACGGACTGTCTAAGAAACGGCCACAAAGAGATGACAGAATAACCTTCAGCAAGAAAACAACCAATCAAAAGACGTTGCTTCTCTGCTAACAATAACGCTAATAATAATGTACATAAAAATCTATAAATATCTGTTGATTTCCTCAATAAACGATCTGTTGCCTGGCCCTTGTCTTCTGTCGATACAGATGCAGTTCAACCTATGAACATGGACAAACTGTTGAAGATCACAAAATGTTCCTCCCAACATATTACTTATATGTCTACAAGTAGTAGACACTACAATAATACTAATACCCATATCTGTCTTTTGGAAGTGTGTGGGCGGTTGATACTTCCCAGCTGCCCACACCGTGGAAGTTAATTGATTCTTCGGGTACCTGGAACAGAAAGAGGATTAGTGTGGCGTGACCGCAGAGCCCAGGGGACAACTGCTTGAGACCGGCCGGCCACACACGGCCTGTATGAACTGGTTTCTTGGATTGCTTCCGTATTAGTAAACTTACCGCCGGTTACGCACCACCGTAGGGTAGGTCGAGATGTACAGTTGTTGGGGTCGGCTTTTTCTAATCCCTTCCCTCCAGAGTGGAGAGACAGCATAGCTGGCTGGCATACTGGTCGTCTGAGGGAAACACCTTACTGCCGTCACATTCCTGTTCCCCAGAAGTACGACTTTTCCCACAGACCCCCAGCATAGTGTAAAAAAGAAAAATTCTTACACTAAGCCGGTAACTGCTTTTAGTCTAATCGCTATCGTAACAACCTTCCTGGCATGGTAGGACCTGCAGGAACATTGGCTACAGCCAGTGTAGCTTGTTAGGTCATCGGGATGTGCAAGGCCGACCACCACGTCAAGGTAGCAGCTATCGGTCAGGAATACCCATATCACAAAGTATAAGGTAGAAATTTTGAAGTGTACACATAAAACCTTTTGAAAATGATAAAAAAATATCAAGAAAAAGAAACACATACCTAGTTGAACTACTTCACCGGGTGTTTTAAAACTTTCTGATGCCACTCGATCAATTTCTGTCATCAAAGAGCGGACTAGCTCACCATGAGCACGTTCTAAGTCAACTAGACGTGAACTTGTTGCAAACACGGTGATAGAACATTCTGCAAATTCAATATACGTTCTCACGATAGTGAGAATACCACATCGAGCTTTACGACTTGGTTTACTCATTTTAAATGTCATAATTAATCGTTCCTGTGGATAACAAAGAAGAGGGGGACAAGAAATAAAACAGCATTAGATTTAGATGAATAAGATTCAGATTGTCGACAATAATGTTAAATTAGTCCTTCTAAGACAAGTCCTTCAAAGAGACTTGACGTGTTGCCGAAAGTATTTCCGGCAGTCTACTGACATCTGCCTTTACTTGACCTAGAAAACGTTCACACACGTGCATTTTTGCATGATTAATTCAATGTAGTTTATTTAGATATGATGGAGAAAATTTGTAGCTCTGGTGGTCGATTTTGATGTGGTTGTGTTCTGTGAGCTAGCTGGATAGTTACTTTGCGAAGCTATCATCACCCTACTAGGCAATGTCTTCAGCGCATACTTCAATTTGAATTGAAGTGAGCCTTGAGATTTTTCCACGAGTTTATTAGTCATCTCACCTGGTGGTGACCTTGGACGTGACTCTTTGGTTGTCTCTGTGTGTGTTTTCACACCTTCTAGGCTACTCGTATTGGAACTGATTGTTTCTTTGACTTGAACGTTGACCCTTTGTGTGTGAGGCTTCCTTCTCATTGGTTGTTAAATTTTGTCTATTTCGATGTGTCCGTTGATTGATGATTCACTGGAATACCAGACAGGCTTCTAAACATTCTCTAGCATTCTTGGTCTTTCCTCCATCTAATATTTGAACACTGGTTGTCCTAGTTGAATTGATATCCGTGGTTGTCTGTATGCAGTGAGGCGATATGAGTGAAGGAGTGGATGTCTTGTCTTTTGACGGCTAGCTTATATTCATGGATACGAAGACGAAGGGGACGTCCACTTTGGCCTCATATCACTGCATACAGACAACCACGGACATCAATTCGATTGGGACAACCAGCGTTCAAATATTAGATGGAGGAAAGACCAAGAATGCTAGAGAATTTTTAGAAGCCTGTCTGGTATTCCAGTGAATCGTCAATCAATAGACACATCGAAATAGACAAAATTTAACAACCAATAAGAAGGAAATCTCACACACAAATTGTCAAAGTTCAAGCCAAAGAAACAATCAGTTCCAACACAAGTGGCCTAGAGGGTGTGTGAAACCACAGAAAAACAACCAGTCACATCCAAGGTCACCAACCAGGAGAGATGAATAATAAACTCGTGGAGAAATCTAAAAGCTCACTTCAATTCAAATTGAAGTATGCGCTGAAGTGACGATGTTGTCCAGTAGGGCGATGAAAGCTTCGCAAATTAACTATCCAGTTCAGAGAACACAACCACATCAAAATCATCCACCTGAGCTACAAATCTTCTCTATCATATCTTAAATGGAGATGAATCGGACAGGCACACACACATTGAGTAGATTGCTGAGTGAGTTGAGCGTTCAACCTCGGGGTGACATGGAGAAGACCTTGTACAGAGGAGATGAGAGATAATAACAATCAATAATTTTTAAAAAAAAGCAGATATTATGATAAATACATTCCCCATTTTCACCGGAAAAAAAAAACTGGAGCATAAATGTCTTTCAATACTCTCACAATCAATAAAGAATAATTTTATGAGAAGGCCACTTACAATAAGACGATTGAATGCTCTCTTGGTTTCAACAATAAGTCGTGATAAGAAATTACCAATAAATGTCACTTGTACTTTGGTCACATCTGATGATGCTGATTGTTGTGACTGTAACTGTTTCGGATTGCCACCAGTCATCTCGACAATTCCACTATTCTGAGCGGATTCATTCTCTGTGATACGTGAAATTGATATAAGTAATGGCATAATAAGAATCGTTAATAGTTGTTCACAATTTACAACTAAATTCAGCACATCTTGTTCAACACCATCGAATAACTGGAACATACAATCCAATAGGCTGGGTAGTTCATCCCCGGAATAGACCTTGTGGGTATTAGGCTAAGGGGAAGAATGAGAGAGGGAAAAAAAGCATTTCGGGTGTTAATAAGGTGTAAAATTGAAGCCATAATAAATATACATACATAATGTGAAATTGCATCATCCTGGAGAGAATAAAGCACGAACTGGATGAAGAATCCCACTACACGGAGTAGGCGGGATTCAGGAAAGGCAAATCATGTGCTGATCAAATTGCAACTCTATGCATTGTCATCGTCATCACGGAAGAAAGCATAGAATGGCAGTCAAATATCAATCTACCTCAGCTTCCTTCATCGACTTCGAAAAGACCTTTCGACGGGCAGCGTTAACCGAGAAGTAATTTGAAAACACTACGGCGTACAGTGCCCCAAAGCTTCAGCCACAGCTGACTGTATGATAATGCCACGTGTCAGGTAATCCACAACGGAAAACGGAGTGAGGCGTTCGAAGTGAATACAGGAGTAAGACAAGGTTGGTTGCCTATTATCAACAATGATATTCCTAATTGTGGTGGACTGGATTATGCGTCAGACTGTTGTACATGGGGAGTGAGGAGACAGGAATACGTTGGACCACAGATAAGAAGACTATAGAAGATCTGGATTTCGCGTGTGGATGATTCGTTTTCAATTTCAGACAAACTCCAAGACTTACTTACAGGCGAAAACCAACAAACTGGCTGGAGAAACTGACAGCGAAGACATGACACCAGGTGGATATAGAGAAGACGGAGGTGATGAAGATAACCCCGACCAACAACAATAAAAACCAGCTTCAATCGCCATCAACGAGAGAGATTTAACACAGGTTGCCACCTTCGCTAATTTGACCAGGAAGCATCCTTTCAACTACAGGCGGAGGGAACGGATGAATATGTCAAAGCCCGTCAGAATCAGAAAGGCAAGATAAGACTGCATCAACCTGAAATCAGTTTGCAAATCTTTTGCACTAACTCAGCAAAAAGAACAAGATTCGGATTTTCAACACCAATGTCAAGTCGGTCAATTCTTCCATACCGATCAAAAACTTGCACCGCGTGTCACGAAAATGATTTCCAACAAGTTGCTGCAGACTTTCATCAACAGCTGCCACCTTCGATGGGTCCATACTGAAGACGAAACGTTCCGTCAGAAAGAATTAGTGACAAGAAACAGACTGGCGACAAACCAACAGGCGAGAGCAAATATGTAGGAGAAAGTGGAGATGGAAAGCTGAAGCATATATTAAGGAAGCCGTTGAATGACACTGCGCCCAATACAGGTCATCGCTCGAGTGGGATCCAAATGGGAAGCACGTGACGAGTGGGTCATCAGTGCGAGGATGACAAGGAGGAGAAGGAAACGAGAGATTATGGTCAATCACGGACCCAGCTGAAGAGGACAGCATAAAATAGAACAAAGTGGAGATGCATTGTTGAAGCCACATAGTTCACTCGGAACCCAAGGAAATATTAATAAAAATATAGATACATACATAAATATGTATATTAGCTGCGGAGGGATGGATTTAGTGAACACGGTGCTTTTGAAAAAGCATGAAAGAAAGACAAAGAAGTACAACACGAAAGGTTTGTGAAAATTGTGATCCTGATGGATGGTAGACATATTTTGCCTACTTAAGTGTATCGAGTTGTCAATCAACAATCCCGTTACCTAATTCTTTTGTCTTCTTCTAATTCTTCAGACTTCAATATCCCCATGAAAAATAAGATCCGAATTTTCAACTCCAATGTGAAATCAGCGCTACCATACGGATCAGAGACTTGTCGCGTCATAAAGGGCACTTCGAACAAACTACAGACCTTCATCAACAGCTGTCTTCGCTAAAATACTATTCAAGATCAGATGGCCGGTCAGAAATGATCACCAATAGTAAGGGATTTGTGGGAGCGAACCAACCCAGCAGGAACCGATTGTGTAACAAATAAGCAGGAAGAAATGGAGGTGAATTGGTCATACTCTGAGAAAACAAACTATCAAGTGAGTGACATCACATGCCAGGATCTCTGTGTCTCAAGTGGAACCCGAATGGGAAGCGGCGAGTTGGTCGTCAGTGCGAGGGTGACAAGAAGGAGAAGGTTATGTGAAGAGGAGATGAAAGCATGTGAGCAGATGTGGAGCCAGGTGATGAAAACGTTGGCAGAGAACCGAACGCAATGGAGACGTTGGGGCTGAAGCCCTATGTTCATCTAGGAACTAAAGGAAACAATAATATAATAATAATATCGCCATTTCCAACAAGGCTGGAAAAAGTGTTGCTGAAGGCCCTAACATGTCAAAAAGATGGTTGGGATAGCGATCAGAAAAAATGCAGTTACCATCCTCTTAGAAGTTTTCTACGCAATTTTTGGCGGGGGGGGGGTTGGGAGAATTTGTACTGTTGATGAATAGGGATGTCACAGCAGTAAGGTTTTGCCCTGACATGACTAGCATGCGTAAGGCAGCGTAAGAAAAGGTCGATCCCAAAAATTGTAAATCCCTCTCAAATTTTATCGACGGCCTGCTTAAAACTTGGCCTAGCACCATCTACCAAAAAACAACCTCCATCATTGCATATTGCATCAAATCAAGACTAGTTAACATCTCCAACGATCTAGAATCATGACTAAAGACCACCTAAAAGTAATTAAACGTCTCTTAAGCAATGAAGATATTGTTATACTGTGAACAGATAAAAGTTCAGGCGTGATAATGTTGAAAAAGGCTGACTGAATCCAGAAAGAAAATGGAGTCCATTCTCAATGACACATCGAAATTCAACATTGATAATCACAAGAAGGATATAACGGATTTGACAGAGAAGAAAATGATTGACGACCACAGACACACAATGAATTTAAGCCAAAGGGATCTCACCTACCATATATGTATAGTTTACCAAAGATACTTTCAGTGGTGACTTCATCCTACTACAAAATTGCTCGCTAGTTAACTGATAAGTTGGAACCTGTCAGACAATGACTAGCTAAAGTTGATCTGAAAATCTCGTTCCAATTCGTTGGAAGAGTGAGTCAACATAATGTATGTGATAAACAATTCATAGAGTCACCTTCGAAAAGACTTCTTTATTCACACAGGTCCTACTGCAACATGATGATCGGCTTTCACTGCCAAAACTAGAATTTTTCCAACTTCTCAAGGATATACAATTCCAGAATTAAAACGAGCAGCTTCCAAATTATCAATTCTGAGACTGCTCTAGCAAACCTGAGCTACACTCAAGTATTAACTGAATCATTATTTCATCGTATTCACCACATACAGTGATGATGAGCTTTATACATGAGTTTTGAAATCACAGGAACGTTGGTGCTAATTTTTACGAAGTAAAGTTGCTAGTTATATACATCCATACTAGGTTCAATTTCAGTAGTTTGAAAAATTGTGGGCATTGGGTGGCACATGATATTCATTATAATAAAGGTCTTTTGTATTTCCCAGTGAATGTAAAGGACGAAACGATAATGTTGTTGTGTTTACTGACGTTTCGCTATTTAATGCTGTTGCTAATAGCTTTATCAAAGTATTATTAAACCAGGATTTACAAAATCTCCTCAGCTTATACATAACAACTTAACCATCGTTCCTCAAGCAATATAATTACCCAAAAAACTATATCAACAAAATCGACATTGACATTAAGTATGTTCGAAAACGTATTACGAAAACATGGACCTCAACAGCTGCCATTCCACATAGAGCAGAGAATTCATATGATATCAGAAGAGTACTCAATAAATATAACCAACGTCACAGTTTTCTTCAAAACATCAGACACACTGCGAAAGACCAAATCCCTAAAGATTCTCAATCTAATTGTGTCTGTGAAATAAAATGCTTGGAATGTGACGCGATATACATCGGACAAACATAGCCAGTGAAAAATCGAAATAAGAAGTAATGAACACCGTTGAGCATCTGTTCGACCACCAAGAAATGCAGTTGAGCTCAAAAAGCTTGGATAATCATCAGCCATAGGTCGTCTACACGCTACACTATCGCATCAGACTACAAAATTGATTTTGACAATATTGAAATCATCATCCAGAAAAAGCATTTCAAAAATCACAGAGAACGACTAGAATCATCAGAAGCACTTCATATCATCAGATGGAATCCAAATCGTCTGGTGAATAGGAATGAATTGTGGACTAAAACAGAATTTGACCTGGTTCCAACACCTCCCTTCTGCCCCATGAAATGACAAAATCAACACGAATATGATAAGCAATTTCATTATGTAAACACACGCTGCTTTTATAATTTTACACACTTATCAAATCCAACAGTAATCTACACCTGATTTTGTTATGTTTACCAATTGGCCAACTGGTCAATGCGAAAATTCCACCATGCTGAGGAACGATGATTAAGTTGTTATATATAAGCTGAGATTTTGTAAATTCCGGTTTAATAATACTTTAATAAAGCTATTAGCAACAGCATTAAATAGCGAAACGTCAGTAAACACAACAACATTGTCGTTTTGTCCTTTTCATTCATTGGGAAATACAAAATAAACCTTAATTATAATGAGTAAAGTTGCCAGCCGTGAGTTCAACCTTTCTCCTTCACTCGAGTTTATCTACCACCTAGATAAACCTCAGAAGAGTGTCAACAGAGGAACTAAACTTGGACTTACCATTGAACACCACACGTCTACACAGGAATATATTATAAATAACAACTTCAAAATAAATCAATAAATAAAAAAACTGTCTTCGTCGACTCACTGATTTATCACTTGGTGGATGTAAATTAAAACCGAAAAATTGATTTACAAACGCCTGTTCTGTACGTATTACTGTCAGAATTTTATCGAAACAATTATCAAATATCTAAAATGGGAATTAGGAATAAAATAAATAGATAAAGAAGAAATAAGTAACATTAATACTTTTTTTCTATAGTTTGGTTTGTAAGGGTTAGTTTTCTTTTTACGAGTTGATCACGGATTGATATCAGCTAGAGAACCATTGAAAACAACCAGGGAGTACTGGACAGCTGCTGTTTCATCCTAGTGCTTGGGAATCATCGGCAGTACGCACCCACCACAGTGGGGTTCGAACCCAGGACCTTCCGGTTACAAGCAAGCCAGCTAGCATACCACTCAGCCACTGGGACCCGACTCCTCAATGGCCAAACGCATGAATTCTAACTTCTACCAATTCGTGATTTAGCGCGACTGGCACCAACCATTGTCGTAGGTGGGACATCCATCCTCACACGTGACATCTGGATGGACTTCACTGGTCACGACTTCTCACTAGAACTCACTGCAGGAAACTCTATCCTGCAGAAAGTCACTAGCGAGCCTCAGATTAATTTTCTATAGTTTGGTTTGTAAGGGTTATTTTTGTTTTTACGAGTTGATCATCGATTGATATCAGCTAGAGAAGCATTGAAAAGTCATTTAAAATTCGCTTCATGGTTGATTGCCTTAAGGCTTTTCTATCCTTTTCAGAAGCTCTCCGACATGATGTAAGATGATGCGATACAGGTCTCGACTGGACTACATTGACTCACTCCTAGCTTAAAGATAAGCAGAACTGAAGTATTGAGTGGACCGTGTTAACCAACCTCAGGGGGTTGATCGCTCACGAAATCTCGCCATAGATACAGAAGGATCGTATGACAGTTGACGTCAACTTACAACATCTCTAGCTTAATAGACGTGATATCCTGTTGGCTATCGATCAAACGACGTGTGTACTGCTCAGCAACAGTTCGCTCTGTCCTTCTTAATGACTGTGAATGACATATGGCAACTGGAAGCGGAAGATACGAAAAGGCCGGTTAGCTGTCTTTGAGCATAAGCGTCTGCCTTCTACCTCCCATGTGTCAGGTGGTAGATACAATAGGGTGAGTAATATTGAGGTTAGAAGCCGGTCGAGTGTAACGAAAGAAGGGGGAACCAATCGACGAGATTGTAAAGTTACACCGAATGAGGCTATGGTTAGGACATCTGTTACTCATGCATTCCTAGCCATCGCCTTGCTGGACGAGCAATGTTAGCTGACATAAAGTCGATCAGGTTGGAAAAGAGCCAGTGACGGTCAAGCCAAAACATGGGATTAGTCAATGAAATCCACAGCAGTTAGTTCAAGTCGGCCAGTCGGCTACGTAGAGGAGGTGTAGACTTCCTGACTGGTTGCTTTCTTCGGGATGATAACAACCAGTGAAGGCTGGAGACAATCGGTGATATGGCTGAAAATCGTCGTTCTGGGTGGTGGTGTTGGTAAGGATGCATTCACCCTTTGTGATTTATAATATCCAATACAACTCTGTCGTTCTTCCCCATTACAATTCTCACTCACACTTTTATTTATTGTGTCTTTTTTTAATGAACCACTCTTTACTCTCTTCTCTTGGTCTGTGTGGTATATGGAGGGAGAATGGCAACTTGAATTGCTGCAAATCTGTGCAAGGTTCTACATTGAATCTAGTCAATCAGTCAATCATTTCCGTTCCGATTGGAACGTATGTCTGTCTGTTTTCGACATAGAACTTTATACCGATGTCCACCAGTTCGAGTCGCCACATTCCATTCCTTGTAGCACACAAAGCAAGAGAAGAAAGTAGAAGAAATGTAAAATACCGACAGTAGATAGGGATATGAGACAAATGGAACAGTAATAACGAAGAAAAAAACAGTTTAATTGGAAATCATGAGTCACAAGGAGTGCATGCATCTGCGCCTGCCATTGAGAACGATTTTGAGCCATATCACCAATTGTCTCCAGCCTTCATTGGTGTTTACGTCCCGAGGACCCCAACCAGGAACTCTACACCTTCATACGTGACTGGCTTAAACTGTTGTGGATTGCGTTGACTGATCTGACCATGTTTTGGTTTGACCACCACGTGCTATCTCTTTTCCAGCCTGACCCTATGCCAGTCAGCTAACATTGCCCGTTGTCGAGGAAGGTGATGACTAGGCATACGTAACGCACATCCTAACTATCTCAGTCGATGTAATTTCACAGCCTCGTCGATTGATTTCCCCTCCTTACCTAGTACTCAACGCCTAACCTCAATATTGCTCACCTTATTATACCACTTCACACGGGAGATAGAACGCAGGCACCTATGGTCAAGGACAACTAATCTTTTCATGTCTTCGACTCTCAATGGCCAGGTCTCACAGCCATAAAGGAGGACGGGGCGGAGTGCTGAGCAGTACATTGGAAAGTATGCCTACTTCAGTAGACCACCTCTATTTCATTCGGTTCTCTTGAAGTCATTTTAAACTGGCTTCACAATTGACTGTTTATAAGCTTTCCTTCCGTCTTCAGAAACTCTCCCATACGTTGCGAAATGATCCTACAGGACTGGACTGGACTACATTGACTTAATCATAGCTTAAAGATAGGCAGAAGTGAAGTGGTTAATCGAGCGTGTTGACCAACTCCAGAGGGTTGATCGCTGACAAAGTCTCAGTACGGACACAGAAGAATCGTTTGGTATTTGTCGCCAATTTACGACATCTCTGACTTGGTAGACGTGATATCCGGTCGGTTGTTGACCAAAGGATATGTGTACTGCTCAGGAGTTTGCTTTGTCCTTATTTACAGCTGGCTGTGAGTGAGAAATGGCCAATGAAAGTGAAAGACATGAAAAGACAGACTAGCTGTCTTTCATCATAGATGTGTGCATTCTATCTCCCATATGAAGTAGTAGAAAAGGGTGAGCAATATTGAGGTTAGGCTTTGGTTGAGTAGTAGGTAGGAGGGGAAATCAGTCGAAGACGTTTAACCGATTGAGACGATGGTTAGGACATGTGTCACGCATGCATTCCCAGCTATCGCCTTCCTTGAGTGGCGATGTTAGTTGATATAGCATAGATCAGGTTGGAAAAGAGGCAGTGGTGGTCAAACCAAAACATGGTTAGTCAAATCCATAATAACAGTTAGTTTAAGCCAGATACGTAGGGAGATGTAGACGTCCAGGGGTTGGAAATGTTCTTTTCAATGCACCTTAAATTGTACCTTTTTATAAGCTAGATAGATAAACTGGTTTCTTTTCAAATATGTCGGGTTTCGGTCTAGGTGGTTTTTCCTTCCCATATTATGATATGAACATCCAAGAATATCACCTTTCGATAAGGTTCTTTTCTATGCTTGCAAGTTCCTCTTCGATATTATCTTTTGAATACAACTTTCTAGCTCTGCTGAAGAGCATTTTCACCAGGCTCCATTTATAGCCCATCAAGCAGATACCGTGATAATTCAAGTATTGGCTAGTTCAAGTGTGTTTCCTGTAGATGGATTTTCTAATTGACCTATCATTTGTTGTTTTTTTAAGTTGAGATCTATGAAGTCGAACTGATCGTCACTTTCACGAATGCGTGATTCATACGATTGCAAACCACAAACGTTTTGAAGAGAAACCACGAAATAAAAAAGTCGTATTATCAAAACTGCAAATATGATCGTTCTTTCTTTAAAAAAAGTACACATAATTGCATGATGACGGATGTAATGACATGTTTAATATCCAAAATATGATGTACGCATTTACCGAATCCGACGGAAACCAATAAGTTCTACTATCGATCAAACACAGGATTGAAGGAAATCATATAAGTAAACGTATCGCTATAATAATTCACCCCTCGGCATACCGATGCATTATCTAAAGGAGCTGTTACTACTCTGCACCTTCAACGTTAGCCGACTGTTTTGTGGCCAGCCTCGAAAACAACCCCTTATCATCAACTATCGACGACCTTCATCTCTAAAAGAGATACATTGGTGATACTTTCATCATTTGTGATGAGAAGCTGGACCTTGAAAACTTACTTCAAATCTTCAACAACGCCCACCCAAACATCGACTTTACACTTGAGACCGAATCCGACGGAATGTTCCACTTCCTGGACGTCCATCTGACAAGAAATGACAACAACTCTTTGAAATGGTCCATATACAAAAAGCCTACATGGACTGGACAATTTATCAACTTTCAAAGCTTCGTACCGCTAAGCAGAAAGAGAAACCTGATATACGCTCTTTCCTCGAGGATTCGGAAGATATGCAGCGAGGAAGTGATCGAAGAAGAACTGCGTTATCTCCGAAAAACCCTGATGGAAAACGGTTTCTCACCCAGGTTCATAGACAAGAATCTGAACAAGTCCAATCCGTCCCAAAGAAAACACTTCTCCTTAATCTACAATTCAAAGGTGATATTGAAGCAGAAATCCTTCGCAAACGCCTCTCCAAATCGCTGATGAAAACATACTTCGCCGTAAGCCTACGACTGACGTTTTCTTGCAAGAAACTGTTCAACCAGAACGCGAAAGACAAGCTGTCGCATTGGGCCACCTCAACGTGCATATACCAATTCACTTGCTCCTGTGGAGCTGAGTACATCGACCGTACCATGCGCCAACTTGGAAAACGCGCTCGTGAACACTACCCAGCCTGGCTAGTAAAAGAAGAGCAAAAACGTGTATACAGTTCAGTGACAGAACATCTGGTCAACTCAGGACATTCAGTGCCTTTCGAAAAGTCCTTCAAAGTAATATACGAAATTCAATCAAACCTGTCAAAGGGAGTGAAATCAAGACATTTGGGCATAGCTGAGGCGTTAGCTATCCAAAAAGTCAAACCCACACTTTGTA
The DNA here is from genome assembly GCA_944472155.2 of Trichobilharzia szidati. Classification (NCBI taxonomy): domain Eukaryota; kingdom Metazoa; phylum Platyhelminthes; class Trematoda; order Strigeidida; family Schistosomatidae; genus Trichobilharzia; species Trichobilharzia szidati. The sequence continues at coordinate 152,186,316 of OX235273.1, forward strand.
TCCAAAAGAAATACGTCCAACCCCTGTCCCTGCCATGGCCATCGTAAACAGGTAAATATTTTAATAATGACCATCCCATCGCCTTCCTTATCCAGACTTCCTGTTTATTCATGTTATTTTAAGTTTTCTTAATCCTCGTCTACACTACCATATTTTCACATCCACACTTCCTGTTTATTTTGTCATTTTACTATTTCTACATATTTAATCCCTGATTGCATAAACAATTATTCATCACACTAGTTTTTTATCCAACATACTGTATATTTTGTTATTTTTACATTTCTAACCCCAATTGCACAATGTCAATCTTCTTAGTTATTATGCTACTTTGTTTGAGTTTTACCCATCCCCCTGTTTATTATGGCATTCTAATTCCTAATTGTAATTTTTATTAATTTAACCCCTAACCAGAAATTATTCTGGAACTTTCCCATCCATTTGATATAAATACACGAATGTACAGCCTAGATGATGACTTCGTCGAAAAGAAAATTTTCTTCGCTGCAACTGTCTTTTTATTCCCTATGATCAAATGTGTATATCCCGCAAAAATTGCTAAATCTAATGATGCTACTTACTACGATAACAGTAGTACCGTAAATATTTACAAAATAAAAGGAAATATCATCGTGCGTGTGATAGGGACAATACACTTAAGTGAACCCACTTACATTTTCAACTTGAGAGAGAAAACTTGAATCAGAAACTTGCAATGACATTACACTGCCAACATCAGATGGCATATTATCAAGACGTTGTGAATCCTTAGCTAGATTTAAAAAAGAAAAAAAACAAGAAAGAAAAGGTGATTGAATATGAATCAATCGAAGAGGAAGTCGAAGGAGGTAAAGAAACATTTCAACAAATGAAAAAGATGATTTGGAGTCAACAATTGTGGTTTCGATAAATTCTCCCTCACCCCAGGGGCTCTACAATTATAAATTCATGAATATTAGAAGAATACAAACATCTATTAAAGGAATGTTAAAATTGCATCAGAAAATGTCTGTATCCGGGTGGGGTACATGTATAAGACAGAATGAGAGTCCGTCGGTTAATATTGTCAAATGAACGTGTATAAAGTGTTCAGTCAGTCATTCATAATAAAAAGATAAAGTGCGAATATACAAATGGGTGACATACTAATGTATTTATAGTCAACAAAATGTTAGCTTCATTGGAGGGTGGGGTTGAGTTATACTCAATGGTGTGCGAGGAAAATGATCACCACAGAATACACACGAACAAATACCAACCACAAATGGGAAACACTGAATGTAAGAGGTCAAGTAAAAGCTGAGAAATATCAAGCGTGGTGGTAAAATAAATAGGTTAAATGGTGAACTGTAATAAAATACTAAAGACATAATAAGCTTAGTGTATATTACAAAATTATTATTATTGTTTCCTTTAGTTCCTTGAGGAATATACGACTTCAGCCACACATCTCCATTGCGCCCGGTTCTCCACCAACGTTTTCATCACCTGGCTCCACATCACCTCCTCCATGTCACCTCCACACTGACGACCAACTCGCTTTCCCCATTTGGGTTCCACTCGAGCGATAGCCTGGCATGTGATGTCACTCACTTGGTGGTTTGTTTTCTCAGAGTATGACCAGCCAATTCACATCCATTTATTCCTGCATATTTCTTGCACAATTGGTTCCTGATTGGTTAGCTCCCAGAGATCCTTTACTATTCGTGATCATTTCTTGCCAGCCATCTAATCTTGAGTATTGAATGAAGACAGCTGTTGATGAGGGTTTGCAGATTGCTCACATTTGACTTGAAAATCCGGATCTTATTTTTGATGCTAAGTGCTGTTGACCTCCACACAGACTTGAGAGTAATGAAGGCTTGTCTTGCTTGCCCTATCCTCACTGCTTTGATATCCTCATCAGTTCCGTCTGCCTGTAGTTGAAACGATGCTTCCCAGGTAGGTAGGTCGGTAGGTAAAGGAGATTGCTTCTTTCAGATTTATCTCATTGATGCTGATTGCTATCTATTGTTGTGGTTGCTGTTGCTGTTGGCGAGGAATTTTCATCACCTCTGTCTTATCTGTGTTCACATGAAGTCCTATCTTTGATGCTTCCTCTGACAACTTGTTGCTTTTCACTTGCGTATCTTCCACTTTTGCTATCTCAACCAATTGGCCAACTTGACAACGTAAAAATTACCTCATGCTGAAGAACGACGATTAAGTTACTCTATGCATAGGCTGAGATTTTGTAAATTCTAGTTTAATATTACCAACTTGACAGCAAAACGTCCGTCAGAGCAACAACAGTATCTTACCGAGTTGGTTTGTAAGGATTAGATTTGTTTTTACAAGTTGATGACGGATTGATATCAGTTAGAGAACCATTGAAAACAAGCAGGGAGTACTGGACAGCTGCTGTTTCATCCCAGTGCTTGGGAATCATCGGCAGTACGCACCCACCACAGTGGGGTTCGAACTCAGGACCTTCCGGTTACAAGGCAAGCAACCTCGTATACAATTCAGCCAGTGGGACCTAACTCTTCAATTGCTAGTCCATGCATGGATTTTAACTTCCACCAATTCGTGATACATTTAGCGTGATTGACACCAACCAATGTCATCGGTGGGAAATCCATTCTCACACTTGACTGCTTGGACCTCACTGGTCACGACTTCTCACTAGAATTCCAGGAAACTCCATCCTGTAGCAAGTCACTAGCGAGCATCAGATTAATTTTCACAAGTTGGTTTGCAAGGATTAAACTTGTTGGATAGATTTCCCACCGATGACATTGATTGGTGCCAGTGACGCTAAATCACAAATTAGTAGAGGTTAGAATTCATGCATAGGCTAGCCATTGAGGAGACGAGTTCCAGTCGCTGAATGGTATACGAGGTAGCTTACGTTGTAACCGGAAGGTCCTGGGGTCGAACTCATGTGGTGGGTGCGTACTGCCAATGAGTCCCAAGGATTAGGATGATTCAGCTGTCCAGTACTCTCTGGTTGTTTTCAATGGTTCTCTAACTGGTATCAATCCGTGATCAACTCGTAAAAATAACAGTATCGTTTAGTTTTTTTCATATATTTGGAAATACAAAAAGCCTTTTTACAATATAATGAATATCAAATACCCAATGCCTAAATTTTTTCAAACTGTTAAAAGTGAATTTGGTTTGGACATATGTAACCTTCTTTATTCCTTTATGTTCCCCGTGGAACATAGAGCGCCTTCAAGCTAGAGGCTTGAAGTTTCGGTAACAGGGCTGTGGTGTTTTATTTTTACGGGATGGGTTTGCTAGCCTCATGCCTAGCCTTCCTTCTTTACCAGTCCTAATTACTGGCTTAGCGGGGTAAAGGAGTGCGTCGGTGGCCGGGGATCGAACTCCGGACCACCTGCATGGCTGGCGAGCATTCTACTGCTGTTCACATTTATAATAGTATTGATTATTCAAAATAATCTTTAAAAATGCACTAAAATATAGCCAGATCAAAGAGAAAAAAGATCTGATTAAATGACAACTACTCACCTTTACTTGGGCGTACAAGAGCTCTTATAGAATCTTCAGTGAATTTCAATACTTCTTGAATTTGTCGTCTAAAGAAACTTTGTGATTTTTTAACATACATCTATATGAAATGGAAAAAAAAACGTTAATGAGAGATAGACAGTCAGAGAACAAGAAAGCGATATTCAACAATAAGAAAAATGCGAATATGATAGAAATTAGATATGTGCTTCGTCCCAGTCTTAGACTCTTCAGCAATATGCATATATAATAATAATCTGATATCTGGGCTTAGAAGATCTGTCCGAGTGAAGAGAAATATAGATTTCAGAATTACGATGCAGTACCACAACTTCATAAAGAAACTGATGACTGAAGGAGAGACAGCGAAAAGTTAGGACTTTTCAGAATTCCAAATTAGCTATGTCTGATTGAACATAGAACTTTGCACAGAAGCGCAACAGTCCAAGTTTCCAAAATCTGTATGCACCACACGAACGTATAGGAAACAGAGGGGGAGAACACACTTAGAAGGACCACAAGAAGAAGTTTGCAGGAGAAGGAAAAATTTGATTTAATGTACCTAGGAGCACCATTCAGAACGACTCTGAACCACATCACCAATCGTCCTCAAGTCATTGGCTCACAGTACCCAGGGGACGCCGAACAAGTAGCCTACACCTCCCTTCCTACCTGTCTGGCTGAAATTAATCGTCAAAGACTGCAAGAACTGATGCTGGGTTTTCGTTTAACCGCCAACTTAATCCTATTTCACCTAATATTTCTCGAAAAGAAAGGCAGTGACTCAGCGTGCACAGCACGTGTCCAAGCTATCTGAATTGATATGACTTCACAATCGCACAGATTGATTTTGTAATACAACTTATTGTTTTTTTGAAAACAGAGGCCCAGTTTTAGGTCCCGAATAGTCAGTGATTTGGCTGTCTGCAAAAACAACGTATTCGAAGTTCTTTTTGTGCTATATTTTGGGGAACTCTATGTATCCCTGTGAAGCCATCATGCAGGGGTGTCGACATCCAAAGTTAACAAGGTGGTTTCGAAGATATAACTACTGGTATTTCCTTTTGAAAAGAACTTGTCGAGAAGAATATTCGATGAGACTATTCAAGATGCTCTTCGAGTAACATACTGACATCGATATTATTATTATATTATTGTTTCCTTTAATTACTAGAGGAAAATAGGGCTTCAGCTGTGCGTCTCCACTGCGTTCGGTTCTCTGCTAGAGTCTTCACCTGGTTCCAAGTCTGCCCATACGTTTTCATCTCTTCTTCACATGACCTCCTCCAAGTCACCCTTGCACTGACGACCAAATCGCCACTTTCCTTTCGGGTAACACTCGAGCAATGGCCTGTCGTGTGATGTCACTCACTTGGTGGTTTGTTTTCTCAGAGTATGGCCAATCCACCTCCACTTGTTCCTGCATATTTCTTGCACAACCGATTCCTGGTTGGCTCGCTCCCAGAGATTCTTGTTGCTGATCTTTTCTGGTCGGCCATCTGATCTTGAGTATTGAGCGAAGACAACTGTTAATGAAGGTCTGTAGTTTGTTTGAGATGCTCTTTATGACGCGCAGTGCAAGTCTCTGATCCATATAGTGAGTAGCACTGACTTCACATTGGAGTTGAAAATCCGGATCTTATTTTTGATGCTGAGTGTTGTTGACCTCCACACAGACTTGAGAGTAGTGGGAGCTTGTCTTGCTTTTCTGATTCGTCTTTGATATCCTATTCAGTTCCGCCCTTAGTTGAAACGATGCTTCCCAGATAGGTAGGTAAAAGAGGTTGTTTCTTTCAGGTTCCTTCAATTTATGCTGACATTGATATAATCGATAATAACTGGAGGTGAAACACGACTCTAATTTCCTCCAGACTCCTTTATAGCTGTAAGACAGGACCATTGAAGGTGGAAGATATGAAAAGACTAACACTGTTCTCGATTATGTAATCTAATGTAAAGTGGCATAGTATGCTGAGTAATATTTAGATTACGTGTAGAGTATTGTGTTGTATTATGTAATGCTAAACTCCACAGTTTAAAGTCTTGATAAAGGCGCAAAGTTTTTTTTTCAAGCCTCCTTTCTAGACTACAAGTGCTGCTTTTGATAATTCTGTACCTAGGACACTTTTACCAAGTAAGCAAATTTCAGCTGGCATTGAGTCCTGGGTGGTCACAAGGTGGCTGTCTTCTTAACTTTTTTTGGATAGAAAACAAAGCACCGTTTTATGAAGTAGAAAGCGCTCCACTTATTTGCTGAGGGAAACTGGTATGCCTCATTTGGGGCAGTACTCTCTCCATTCCTATTTTATGTCTTCCAAATCTAACTTCATTAAATGTGCCGACGACCTAACCATTTCTGTTTCAGCAGTTCCTACATGACATTGCTCTTATTTGAATCGATTCTTATCTGAAGTTAACAAGTGGTCTCACTTAAATGGTCTTAAATTGAATCCATCTAAATGTCACATCATTGTTGATTTAGTTTAAGACGCGAACAAGACTTTCGTGGACTGAGTCAGTCCCATGCTTTTCGTAATATTGACGGCACTGTTTGATAGAGAGTAAGTCGAATATCTCTTATCTAGGCATCAGTTCCTCTTGGAATCTCCTTCGTTGATCGTCTCACATCTTGTTGATTTCTGAGCACAAAATTTTTCGTTTGACTTATTACTACATAAAGAAGTTGAGACTTTATGGCATCATAACTCCACCTCTTCTCTTAAATTTTATTAATTTGATTGGTTGGAGAATTTCATCATGAGCTGATATCAGATAGAAAACCATTGGAAAAGCAGACAGTTGTTTCGTTCTAGTATGGGACTCTTCGTCAGTATGCACCCACCGCTACGGTTCGAACCCAGGACCTTCTGGTTACAAGGCGAGCTCGCAGATCCAATGGTCAATGAATTCTAACTTCTGCCAAGAAGTTGAGACTTTCTGGCACCATGACTCAACCTCTTATCTTACAATCTAATAGTTCATGTATTCTGCTCGTTCACCTTCTTTATTGTTCACCACACTTATTCTTCCCTGGAATTCTCAAAAGCAACTATTTCATATTACGTAGAACAATGAAGGCTGTAAGTAGGGTTAGTGGAGTGCCATCTTCGATTCAGCTAACTGACATTGTTCTTGGTTGATAGGCACTTCCATTCTCGCAAGCATTTGGCTAAAGTTATCTTGTCTGATACTGAACATCCTCTCTACTTATTCTCAGCTGTCTCCGTGAATCTCTTCGGGGGTGAAACCAGAAGAAAATTCACAAGAATTTATGCTCATACAGCTATTGAATATAAGAATTCTACCATACCACCATATTTAGCACGGCTAGTTTTGTGTGAAGTGAGAGTCAGATGTCAGGAAAGAGCTCATAAACTTTTTAAATCAGGAATCTGAACTGCAAAGTATAAGCAAAGATTATTATTATTACTAAATGGATTATCTATGATACTGTCTACTTATACTTCACTATGTTTCCACCAACATTCTGTTTATAGTGGTGGTTTCATTATTAATATCAATATTATTATTATTACTATTTTAAATTTTATGTATGTACATATTTATGTAAAAGGAGATAAATTGTTGCAATATGTATAAAAACAAAGCGGAAAATTCCACTTTGTGTGATTATTATTATTATTATTATTATTATGGGAGGTTTCTGCTGCTGCTGCTGCTGGATTCAACATAGAACTTGGCACCGAGGTGCAGCGGTTCGAGTTGCCACGTTCCAAATAGCACACAAAGGTAGACAGGAAAATGAGTGAAGAGAATCAATAGAATTTAGATAAGTATAAGAGTGAAACAGAATGAGTAACGGTACAAAGGTATATGAAGGTTAAAGAGATTGAATACATCTGCGCCACTGATAACGATTTTGAGCCATGTCACCTATTGTCCCCAGCCATTGATTCTTAGAGTCCCGAGGGCCCCAACCCGGAAGTCTGCATCTCCCTACCTGACTCAGTTTAACTGTCAGGGATTTCATGCATTGATGGGAGGTTTCTGCTGAGAAGTGAGCAAAGAATAGTGAGATAGGGTAGATATAAGAGATTTGGATATTATGATCGCAAAAACAGAATAAAAGCGGTGTCATTACGCGTGTTGAATGACCATTGATAATACTGCCCAGCACTATAATTGGGGTCACCACTGGGTTTGACTCAGATGTGTTTGTGATTGTAAAGCACACTGAATTATAAACCTTTGAACTGATAAACTGCTGAGAACTTCAACTTGAAACAGTCACGCAATCGGCTGATTTACTTAACTTATTTCAATATAAACTTCATACAATACAATTGTATATTAAACAAGGATCTGTAGTCATGAAATTGATGACGACATATTTGAACAACCTCATCGAATGCCGCACTAATTTGTTTCTATTACAGAATTAATTTGCAGTATTTGTTCGATTCGGATTATGCGTCAGATTGTGCACAGAGAGCGAGGAGTCAGAAATACACTGGACGACCGATGGGAAGACTCTAGAAGATCTGGATTTCGAGGCGGATGATTTATGTTTAGTGCCACGCGAACTCAAAGACTTGCAGGCAAAAAGCAACGAACTGGCTGAAGAGGCAGCGAAAACAGGACTCCAGGTGAACACAGAGAAGACGGAGGTGATGAAGATAACCAACGAACCGCCACAGCAACAACAACCAGCACCAATCACCACCAACGGGAGAGATTTAACAGAGGTTACTTCCTGTCTTCACTTATTTAGGAAACATCGTTTCAACTACAGGCCTGCACTAACTAAGCATAAGGAACCAGATTTGAATTTTCAACACTTATGTCAAGTCGGTTCTTCTATGCGGGTCAGAAATTTGCACTGAGTGTCACGAAAAGGATTTCCAACAGCTTGCTGAAGACTTTCATCAACAGCTGAAACCTTCACTGGCTCCATACTGAAGATCAAATGGCCAGAAAGAATTAGTGACAAGAAATTCTAGCTGGTGACAAACCAACCAGGAGCCAACTGCTCAACAAATATGTAGGAGAAAATGGAGATGGATGAATCGGGTATAGATTGAGGAAACCGTCGAATGACATCGTGCACCAGACAATAGCTCGAGTGAAATCCAAATGAAAATTACGCGACGAGTAAGTCATCGGTGTGAGGGTGACATGAAGGAGATCGTGTAGGGAGGAAGAAATGAGAGATTATGGACAATCGTGAACACAGATGAAGAGGACGCTAGAAATTACAACAAAATGAAAAGATGTTGTTGAAGCCCTATGTTCCACTCGGAAGCCAAGGGAATAACAATAATAATAATAATTTGTTAGATGCATCTGAGCCTAGCTTTGGAAACACAAGTCCAACATTCCATGTATCATCGATCCAAGCACGTGTAGAATTATATCTCAACAACATTATCAGTTCTGGAGATGATGCTTACAGATCATCATTTAGAGACGCCGGGCCCATTAATTTCCATCGACTTTACATCAGAAAAGTCAGATTATTTATTTCCTCTAAAACGACTAAATTGCCTTAGACGTGGGCCGCTAAGGATTTTCTTTTACTCTAACCACGAACCTCCATGACCAAAACGAAAACTATCACCCTCGAGAATGAGAAATAATAGAACAGAAGACAGACCAAACCTTCGAAAGAAGAATGCGAAAGACAAAAAGTGGCAATTCATGATAATCGCATTTATACAGATTAGTTTACATGGATACAATTTTTTAGAAGATGATAACAATTTTCAACTTGATATGAAAGTTTGAAGTTACGAATATAGATTAAAAGGGTCATAGAGACAAGATTGCATAGGATTAGAAAGGTTACAATGTATGCAAAATTGTTATTCGATAACTGGTGACTTTTCCTGCAGTAACTCTAAGAGTGATATTCTCTAGCCTCTTACTACTTCGGAGCAACGGGAAGGACAGACTTCCGCATATGACCACTTAAGTGTGCATATATCAGTTCACCTGCTCGTGTGAAGCTAGGTAGGTACATCGGTCGTTCTATGCGGATCTTATAAAAACGTTTTAGAGAACATCATCCAGCATGGCTGCAAACAGGAGGCACTCGTTCAATCAGAAGCGCAATAACTGAACACCTCGTCAATCAATACCTGTCACAGAATCTCAACTGACTCATCATTCAGAGTCATTTACAAAGTAAACAAAAATCTACCACCAAAGGCAGTGTGTTCCCGACTTCTTTGTACTGCGGAAGCTCTCGCCATATGCATTGAAAAGCCGGGGCTGTGTGTTCAAAAGAAACTAGTCCAGCCTTTACAACTACCATGGAGGCAGTTCGGTTTGTTCTCTTAGCCTTCGGGTTTCTTTCGCTCATCCCATTTTGTTTTAGTTATACGAACAGTTATTTTAATTTGTTTCCATGCTCATTTTGTTCACACCTGTAATTCGTTTTATCCGCGCGTAGTCTTTCGTTTCTAAGCCTCTTGCAATTCATATCAAGTTGAAAATAATTATCACCTTTTATTCGCCTTTAAAATTATTTCTCCGGTTATCAAATAATTATTTTGCATACGTTGTAACTGTCTTTTCTAATCCTAGGCAATCTTGTCTTTAAGCCCCTTGAAATCGATATTTCGTACCTTCAAACTTTCATATAAGTTGAAAATTATTATCTCCTTCGTCACTATGTGGAATTAAATAAAAAAATAATAGATATGATGGAGAACATTAGTAGCTCAGGTGGATGATTTCGATGTGGTTGTTCTCTGAGCTGGATAGTTAATTTGTGAAGCTATCATCACCCTACTAGGTGACATCTTCAGCGAATACTTCAATTCGTTGAAGTGAGCTTTCAGACTTCTCCACGAGTTTATTATTCATCTCTCCTGGTGGGTGACCTTGGACGTGACTCTTTGATTGTTTTTGTGTGATTTCACACCTTCTAGGCTACTTGTATTGGAACTGATTGTTTCCCTGACTTGAACTTTGACCCTTTGTGTGTGAAGTTTCTTTCTTATCGGTTGATAAATTTTGTCTATATCTATGTGTCTATTGATTGATGATTCACCGGAATACCAGGCTGGTATTTAAAAATCCTCCAGTATTCTTGTTGTTTCCTCCGTCTAATATTTGAACATGGTTGTCCCAATCGAATTGATGCCCATGGTTGTCTGTATGTAGTGATATGAGTGAGGGAATGGATGTCATGTCTTTTGACGGATACGAAGACGAAAGGGACGTTGTCCACTTTGGCCAATGTAGTATTTTTCGCAGTTGTTACAATTTATCTTGCAGATGATGTTGGTTTTATCTTCATTCGCTGTTGAGTCTTTTGGTTGACATAGAGCCAGTTGAGTGAAGTGATTTTGTTTGTTTGTGTGCGACGTCAATTCCTAAAGGTTTGACGAGTCTTGCAGTGATTTCTGAGATGTCCTCTATATATGGTAAGGCGATTTTCTTTGTGTTTTCCTTGGGGGCTTTTGGTTTGATAGGTTGGCTCAGGGGTATATGTCTTTTGATGAAATTCCAAGGATATCCATTCTTTTGGAAGACGTCCATGAGATATCTTTCTTCAATTTTCCTTAAGATGGGAGTGCTGCAATGAGTCCTGACTGGCTCTCTTGAATAGTGTTTGTATGCAATTCCTCTTGTGTGCTATTGGATTGTTGCTGTTGTAATTGAGTATTTGGTCTATGTGAGTTGATTTTCTATAAACTTGAGTTTCTAATTCCCCCGTGGTCGTTCGCTTGACACCCATGGGATCGCCAATATCAGAAGCAGTGATGTGAAGACTTGAAAATATATTCCTACCAAAGATCAAACTCTAAAATCTCCTACGTAGATGACTCAGTTGAAATAATCAAAAGAAACGAGTTGGATAAAACTCACAACTTAATGAACACCATCTTCAACGACATCAAATTCACAAGAGAAGAGGAATACGAGGGCGAAGTCCCATTTTTCGATGTGTTAGTCAAGCGAACAACCACAGGAGAGTTAGAAACTCAAGTTTATAGAAAATCAACTCACACAGACTAAATACTGAATTACAACGGCAACAATCCAATATTATAGATAAAAAAAAGAAATAGCACGGTTACAGAACACATACTTACCCTTTTAATTTCAATATATAAATCTTTTCTATTCGTTTGTAACCAATTGCCAATAAGTGGTGCTAATTGTAACAGACCAGTACGTTGTGTTGCGTACACCTCTGAGGCGACATGAAACGAGTTGGAGATAATTAAAGAGTGTTTTTTGTTTTTCTCTAGTGTACCGCCAACACCACCTCCAGCAGTAGTAGTAGTAGTACTTCCATTTCCAGGACTACCAGATACTCCTAACGAGGATGCTGAATCATTATTCAACGATGGTAGACTGACACCAGTATTCACGATAAAGCCAAGTTGACTAGCAAATCGTAACATTGTATCATTCACGTAACCGGAGAGTTTTACTGCAAAAGCATCACGTAAATTTCTCAGCTCTCCCATTCTTTCTTCTACCGCTTGAAGATGTTCTTGACCTGTATTTGTTTGGGGGGGGAGGGTTGAAGGAATAACAAATTTGAAAATGAATGAGCTTATTAATTTCATTTTAGGGAAAATACATATATATATATGTCCAAACCAAGTTCACTTTTAACAGTTTGAAAAAATTTGGGCATTGGGTGGCATATGATGTTCATTATAATAAAGGTTGTTTTTTTGTATTTCCCAATGAATGCAAAACAAAACGACAATGTTGTTGTATTTACTGACGTTACGCTATCTAATGCTGCTGCTAATAGCTTCATCAAAGTAGTGCTGTTAAACCAGAATTTACAAAATCCACTCAGCTTATACATAACAACTTAATCATCGTTCTTCAGCATTCAGTCATTTCTGCATTGTCAAGTTGCCCAATTGGTAAAGATAACAAAACCAAGTGTAGTTTACTGTTGGATTTGATAAGTGTGTAAAATTATAAAAGCAGCATATGTGTTTACATAATGAAATCGCTTATCACATTCGTGTTGATTTTGTCACTTCATCGTGGAGGGTAGGAGGGTGTTGCAACCGGGTGAAATTCTGGTTTAGTCCACAATTCATTCCTATTTAGACAATTCGGATTCCATTTGATATGGAGTGCTTTTGATGATCATCCCATCATGTGTCAGTGAAAATAGGATTGGTGAAAT
>OX235273.1:152199454-152221710 GCA_944472155.2 Trichobilharzia szidati
GTCAACTATATTAGTCGGTTGGATAGATAAAGAAAATTTATTTTGTACATGATATAATATAATAATATTACACCCTTTTTATTCCTTCACGTTCCCAGTGGAAAATAGTGCGACCTCAAGCTAGAGGCTTGAAGTTTCTGTAGCAGTGTTTATTTTACAGGATAGGGTTGCTTGCCTCATGCCGATCCTTTCCTCTTTACCAGCCTTAGTGTGGTAAAGGAGTGCGTCTGTGGCCAGGGATCGAAACTCGGACCATGTGCATGGCCGACGAGCGTCCTTACCGCTGCGCCACCGACATAAGATAAAAAATATTACACCTACCCATATGAAACTCTTTAATCTAGCGTTTATAGCTAATGGTTTGTATATTTCTGTATAGATTACCTTCTCAGTATAATCGATAAACTTCAGAGCGTATTTCGATCCGTCCTTACCTTTCTATTCCTACGCTTTTCCAGGCGAAAAGAAGAGTTACTTTTCGCTGAACACCTTTTCTTTCATATAACTCAATATGAATCTTTGAATTCTTATAATTGTCATTTTATGGAATAAAGTGATTAATTCTCAAGTTTTGGTTTTGTAGGGATTTTTGTTTGATCGCTTGAAGGATTTCATCATGGGAAGCGGTGACCAGTAGAGTACAGCAGGTTGAAGATGAGGCAGTAACTCATCGAAGAAGACATTGCAAAATGGTTTCGCTATGTCGTGAAGTGGTAGAAGTTAGAATTCAAGAACCAGTGGATCGGGTCCCAGTGGCTCAATGGTCTACGAGCTAGCTCGCCTTGTAACCAGAAGGTCCTAGTTTTCAACCCCGGTGGGTGCGTACTAATGAAGTGTCCCAAACTAGGACGAAACAGCTGTCCAATACTCCAAGGTTTACCAGTGGTTCTCTAACTGATGTCAGTTCATGATGAAATCCTCCATGCAATAAAGTGATTATATAAGTATTAAAGTTCAGCTTTAAATGAAACAAAACGCTTGGATAAAATGGTAACAGAGTTTGTTACATAATAAAGATAATGAGTAACTAGCAATTTGAGAAATAGAACCATGAGTACAACTCAAATCATAGAAAGAACCGACAAGTATAGTATATAGTATACTAAAGGCAAAGATTACGCAATCCATCTAGACGGAGTAAAGGCATCCAGTTACCATGAATGCACTTAAAGTCAGATAACTGCTTCTTTCTCAACACATAAATCAGATTTCAGACATTTGATAGCAACCACTTCAGCGAATTTGAGCAAAACTTTATGAATTTTTCTATTTATAACTATTAAAAAAATGGTTGCACCAAAGAAAATTTTCTTTTCGACGAAGTCATCAGCTAGATAGCTGTACATTCGTGTATTTATTGATAATAAATGGGTAGGAAAGTTCCAGAATAATTTCCGGTCAAGGGTAAAATTAATAAAATTACAATTAGGAATTAAGATGACGTAATAAGCAATAGGGGAGGAAGAAAAAACTCAAACAAAGTAGCAGTAGTAATTCTTTCAAGAGTGACTATCCCATCGTTTTTCTTATCCAAACCTCCTGTTTATTCATGTTACTTTTAAGTTTTCTTATTCCCTATTTACACTACCATATTTTCATATCCGAACTTCCTGTCTATTTTGTCATTTTATTATTTCTACATATTTAATCCCTAATTGCATAAACAATTATTTGCCATATTAGTTATGATCCCACTAGATTTTTTACCCAAACATCCTTTTTATTTTTGTTATTTCTACATTTCTAACGCAGAATTACACAATCAATGTCAATCTTCTCAGTAATTATGATGCTACATTGTTTGAGTTTTATCCATCCCCCTCTGTTTATTATGACATCTTAACAGTCAAGTCCATTGAGCCCCCGAATTCGAAAAGGAAATTAAGACAGTTTTTGGGGAGAGCGGCTTTCTACAGTCGACTCGTGAAAAGCTTCAACAAAGTAGCGGCCCCGCTCTACCAGCTATTAGGCGAGACAAAGTTTGTTTGGTCCGAAGACTCGCAGAGAGTTTTCGACCACATCAAACAGATGATGGATCACCAGAGAATGACGCTGTGACTACCGATACCGGGAGAGCCGTTCATAGTGTCTACCGACGCTAGCGATTACCGAATAGGTGCAGTACTCAGACAGGGTGACGGAGTCGTCGAGTACGCCAGCCGTGTTTTAACGCACACAGAACAGAATTATTCAACAATCGAGAAGGAGTGTATGGCGATTGTGTGGGCGCTAGACAAATGGAGACCTTATTTACTGGGTCAACGCTTCCACGTAGAGACTGATCATAAGCCGTTGCAGTGGCTGAAAACCGCCAAAGACCCACGAAGGAAGTTGTCACGATGGATGCTGCGCCTGCAAGAGTACGATTTCACGATCTCTCATGTTCCAGGAGAAGAGAATGTGTTACCGGATATTTTATCTAAAACAGAAGAGGTAGAGTTACCGGAAATAGCATATGGTGTAAATGCCTTAGAGCAGGACCCAGCAAGACTTGTCCAGATTCAAAGATCAGACGACACCTTGAAAACTGTCATACAAGTGATAACTAACGAAAAAAAGGTGAGTCGGCCCACAGCGAACCGTGAACTAAATCTTCTACTCAAACGAAAAGACCGGCTAAGCTTGAATGCCTGCGGAATGTTGACGTGGCGGGAGGATGACGGAAGCCGCTTAGCAGTAATACCTCAGTGTCTGCGCCAAGAGACGATACAGGAATACCACCAACTAGCTCACACGAACGATCTCCTGCGAAAAAGCATGTACTGGCCAGGTATGAGAGAAGACGTCGAGAAGTACGTAACAGCGTGTGAGTAATGTCAGCTGATGAAAGGTGATCAGTACATACGACCGTCACCGCAGTCAATCCCAGTGACAGCAGTAGGCGACCTGTGGTCAGTAGATGTAATGGGACCTTTTCCACAAACGTCCAATGGCAATCAATATCTTCTGGTCATGACAGAACATGCCACACGATGGCTAGACGCAGTCGTGATCCCTGATCAACGAGCAAAAACGGTCACAGAAGCAGTGGTGCGACATATCGTTGCAAATCACGGTGTGCCAAAAGAGATATTGACAGACCAAGGTTCGTGTTTTGGAAGCGAAGGGTTTAAGCCCCGGCTGCAAGAGTTAGGTATCAAGAAAATTAGAACAACGCCATATCATCCACAAACAAATGGACTGACGGAGAGAAATAACCGCACCCTGAAAGAGTGGCTGGCCACAAAGGGCGGTAACTGGGAGACAGAGCTTCCACTGATTCTGCTAGCACATAGTGCGTCCGCGCAAGAAACGACGAAGAAAGCACCGTTTCAGTTGATGTATGGGAGGAAACCACGACTACCGAGACATAACAAGACCTGGCCCCTCCATCAGCATTGGAGTATGACGAGATGGCGGACGGAGCGGAAAGAAGCCATCAACAACGTAAAACGAAAGCAGAAAGTGGACGCTGTGAAAGCCAAACTGAGGGTAAAGGAGGAGTACCCCGCATTCGAGATGGGAGATCAAGTCAAATGTAGAGATAGGCGAAACACCGGCGGATACGCGCCAGGGTCGCGGAAACTGCTACCAAAGTGGGAAGGACCATACACGGTCACCGCGAGACGGGGGCACGTATATACCATCAAAAATGCAAAGAGAGAGAAGCGGGTGACCATCAGCGACTTTGAGTTTTATCCATCCACCTCTTTTTATTATGGCATTTTGATTCATAATTGTAATTTTATTAATTTGACCCCTGACCGGAAATTATTCTGGGACTTTCCCATCCCTTTGTTATAAATACACGAATGTACAGCTCTAGTTGACGGTGACTTCGTCGAAAAGAAAATTTTCTTCACTGCAACCGCCTTTTTAATAATTCCTATGATCATCCAATGTGTATATTCTATTGATAATTCTGAAGCATTCATCTCACGATATTCACTGCTTGGCCCGTACTGACAAGAAACATGGCAGAGGCATTACTGGAAGCATTTGTTCCCGTGAGATGTTGAGTTTTTGTTAAATATCCTGAAAATTTAAATTGTTTAAACCCTGTGTTTAAATCTAAGAAGAATTTCATTGGAAAAATATCTTCATTTCAGAAAGCCACCAGATAGACAATCTCAAGAAGATAAAAATGTAAACTTGCGTATTATGATTGGACACTAGTAACTAGTGTGACGTTTCTAGTCCTTTCTTTGGTACAGACTGAATTCTATCAGTCAGGTTTGCAATGTGGCCATCATGCCACCAAGTAGCTGGCCATCACGGTGCACATTGATTTGATGATATTAGATGGGTGGACGCAATCGGTCACAGGAAGCCTTGGACACATCTAGGTTTCGTGCTAGTTGGCACTCACCACTGGTCAGCAAGGCGTATCTGCAACCACATTGAAGGAACTCATGGCTCTTCTGAGATTCGAACCTGCGTCACCCAGTAAGTGCTGCAGTCAGAGACGTTACCACTGAGCCAGCTATTCGGGCTCGCGACTGACCTCGTGTAGGACTGTAGTGGGTATTTTGATTGGAAACTAGTAACTAGAGTGAATTATCATATCATCAAAGTGCGTATTACTTGAAAAGAGACTAGGTTAGACAGATAAGTGTGTAAGCAGCTTAGTGATTCGTTGATCAATAATTTCAAAATGTTTGGTCCCATGTAATGAAGCTGGTCTTATACAGAGACACGGAGGAATGAAAAAAACCTTCTAGATAGAGAAATAGAGACAGATTAGTTCATTAAAAAAAGAATTTTAATTTTAAATTAAATTAAATTGAATTATCAAAGTTTGAAAAAGTTAAACTCATCGAAGAGATCTCAAGAAACGCATCCACTTATCATCTTAAGAAAATTTCCCTTCACGAAAATCTTATCTAAAGATACTCACTGACACACTAAGAGAGTTTGAAAGCGATATTGGTTTGCAATTAATAGTGTTCTCTAAGCTGGTTGATTTTGTTGCTCAGCTTTCGTCGTCCCCATTCTGGACAACATCCCCTTCAGCGCAATTTTTAGCACAAAGTGAAATGATTTAAATTTCTTCATGATTGATAGAATCGCGTCTCCGGGTAACCATCTTTACATATGTATTGATCACTTTTTCTTGACTTGGATTTTTAACTTTCTCGTCACCTGATTTACTTTTTATTAGTTGGTATATTTCGTCTATATTAACTTGTTTGTTAATTGCATATTCGTTTGATTACCAGGCTTCTAGGAATTCCCTGACTGCACTTTTGGTGTTTCCTCTGTCTACGATTTCGACATTAATTCAACCAAAAATCTGGGTACCTTACGTTGATGATGCATTTGTAATAATTAGGAGAAATGATTTAAAATATACTCATAAATTAAAAAACAACATATTTGAAGACATCAAATTCACAAGAGAAGGAGAATTAGATAACAGAATCCCATTTTTAGATATCTTAATCAGGAGAACCAACACAGGAGATTTAGAAACACAAGTATATAGAAAATCAACACACACAGATCAAATACTCAACTATACTAGCAATAATCCAATTACTCACTCACAAAAGAAGCTGTGTGCAGACATCGTTTAAAAGAGTTCAAACACATTGTAGCACTCCAGAGTTGAAAAGAATCGAAGAAAAATACCCTACAGACGGTCTTCAAAAAGAATGGATATCCACAAAATTTCATCAAAAAGTGTTTAAAGTCGAATCAAAACACCAACAAGAAACCATCATCAAAGACCACAAGAAAATTCATCCTACCATACATGAGAAATATCTCTGAAATGGCAGCTAGATTACTGAAACCGTTTTATATAGATATAGCACACAAGCCAGTCAAATCGCTTAATTCGATATTATGCAAACCGAAAGATCCAACAGAAAAAGGAGATAAAATTAATACCATTTACAAAATAAATTGCATGTATGAACTGTAACAGACATTACATCGGCCAAAATGAGTGTCCCCTTCGAATCAGAATCCAGAATCACAAATTAACCGTGAAAGACGTGATATATATTCTTTTATATGGATGTATGTATATAATTATGGACATCAATTTGACTAGGATAATGTCGAAATTTTAAACGGAAGAAGCACCAAAAGTGCCACAGAATTCCTAGAAGCCTGCTTGGTACCCAAATGAATATGCGATTAACAAACACGTTAATACAGACGAAATATACCGACTAATAAAAAGTAAACCATGTGATGAGAAAGTTCAAAATCCAAGTCAATAGAAAATGATCAATACATATGTCAATTCTATCACTCATGGAAAAATTTAAATTTGTTCACTTTATGCTAAATATTGCGCTGAAGGGGATGTTGTCCAGAAGTGGGACGACGAAAGTTCCGCAACTAAGCCAACCAGCTCAGAGAACACTATAAATTGCAAATCATCCACCTGAGCTACAAATCTTCTCTATTATTTCGAAGTGATATTGGTGCCAAATCCTCTGTAAGAGTTACAGAAATCACAGCCGAATTTAATGTATGAGATCAGAGACTACACCTGTTGTTTGTTTTGCCTCTATTTATCATTTCAGATAATAATAGGAACAGAAGTCATGACAAAAGTCGTCAAACAAATAAGAGTCGTTCGTATATTGCCTACGTGATGATTGAATGAACTTTTTCACTTAATAAACAATATGTCAGAAACCATCAAGTTTTCCAAAGTGGTTGAATCTGACGAGACTATTTTGGCATTGCTGGATTGTTTAGTAAACAGAAAACCATATGGTAAACTTAAAATAAACATTTTCAGAAAGCCGACAAATTCGGACAGATACGTAGACCACTATTCAGCACACCTCTTTAACAACAGAGTGACTGTGACCAAGAATCTGATTAACAGAGACAAACTTCTAGTTACTGAGGAGAGAGAGATCAGCAGGAAGGCAACTAAAATTGGTTCAGTCCACTCTTGAATCAAATAATTATCCTAAAGCCTTCATAACAAGATATTTAAAATGTGAAGATAAGCATGGATCGAAACGTGTTGCTAAGAAGTGGGTTAGTACTGTGGTGATTCCTTACCGCAATGAAACATCGAATGAGATAAAGTGCAACTAACACCTTACGCTCATCACTGATGAAGGTTAAGGATAAAAAAATAGAAGAAGACAACCAACAGAATTGTGTGTACCAGATCAATTGTGGGGACTGTGATGCTGCTGTATATGTAGGAGAAACTTCCAGACAGGTAAATATAAGATTGGAAGAGCATAAACAATGTCTAGAGGTGGTTCCAAAGACCTCTGCAGACTTGAAGAAGCTAGAAAACAAATCAGCGATTGTACTGCACTCGATAGAAATGGGACATAAAATCGACGTTGATAAGACTAAGGTTTTACAGAAAGGTTTTGGTTCATATAAAGAAAGACTGACTGCAGAAGCCCTAAATATATGGGTGAATCCCAACAGTTTGAACAGACGTGAAGGTGTGATGTGTGTTTGCTGATGCATGTCAAATCCTGACTAATAAATAAATTGGATAAGTTTCAACAACTAGTCACACCTGATCAAATTCCCGATTGTCTACGTCTTTGTATGGAGAGAATAACAAATCTATAAAATTATATTATATTTGTAAAAAACATCTCAATTATTTTGTAACTATCCGGTCAAATCTTGATCACAGCCCATATGAGAATAACAAATGTTTTATGACTGTTCACCCGCACACATACACACACGCACCATTGATACTGCACAACACATATACACATACATTTTAACAAAAGTAGACTAATTTGAAAGTCTGAAGTCAAATTTTGATCACATTTCATATTAAAATTTTGTTTTGTTTTGTTTACTATACCTATTGATAGCTGCTTATTGATTCACATGACTGGACAAACAATTTAAAAGAGATGTACTTTTATATATAAACATACTATTTTATTTATATATTTATTATACATGTTGATGACTGTTGCATGACTCATGATTGGACAAAAATTAAAAAACATGAGTTGTTCCTTTTATATATAAACCTGTTTATTTTAATTCGATTAATTTTCCTGAAGAAGTTCGGACCAGATTCCCGAACGAAACGTTGGAATTAATCATTTCAATTTCGCTGGGATTTTACAAATACAATTTTATAAATGTCTACTTCTCACTCAGTGCTCAATTATTTTGCAACTATCCGGTCAAATCTTGATCACAGTTCATATGAATATGTATGTTTATATACACAGAATATTTTAAATTAGTAGTTATTAACAATATTAGCGTTTTTAAAAAAATAATAATAATATTGCAGTTCATTAAAGATACTTAAATTATAATAATAATAAAGATATAACAGCGAATAGAATATCAACTAAAATTAGGGGAATTTCACAAAAATTCTGGATTATTCAAACCTGGATGGCCAAGGTAATGATGATGACTGAACTAACTTCTTTTGGGTGCATAAATTAGGCTTATTAATATGAATCCCCACAGCCTCAGCAATATTTAGAAGTCGAACTCTTAAAGCGAAATTGAGATTCGTAGGTATGCGGTAAATGAACCTGAAAGCATGATTAACGTCAATCTTGTGTTCTGTCTCCACAAGATGAGCCAGAATAGCGCTGCGAATAGATTTTGTTTGTCCTTTGCTTAACCAGGCAGGGTGATGTTCGGAAATTCGACGAGAAACACGCCTAATTGTACGGCTTGGTCCACAGAGCAAGAGAGATTTGCTCGGATGAATGTCTTGACGAATAGCCTAACAATATTAAACGGTTGCTAAGTGAAAATGGTTATCCTGAAAAGTTTATTGATAAGAATATGAATCTAAAACCAAAACAGTCCAAGTTACCAACAGTTCCATGGAAAGCCTTGTTCTTACAGATGCAGTTCCTAGGAGACAACACCAGTGAGATACTAACACATCACCTCAGAAATGCGTTAAGAAGAGCATTCCCTGCTGCTGAATTACGCTGTATCTTTAAAACCACTCCTCTTCTGCGTTCGGGAATAAAAGACAAACTGCCTAATTTCGCCTCTTCCATGTGTATCTACTAATTTAACTGCTCCTGTGGAGCCAGTTACATAGGCCGTACAATTAGGCGTGTTTCTCGTCGAATTTCCGAACATCACCCTGCCTGGTTAAGCAAAGGACAAACAAAATCTATTCGCAGCGCTATTCTGGCTCATCTTGTGGAGACAGAACACAAGATTGACGTTAATCATGCTTTCAGGTTCATTTACCGCATACCTACGAATCTCAATTTCGCTTTAAGAGTTCGACTTCTAAATATTGCTGAGGCTGTGGGGATTCATATTAATAAGCCTAATTTATGCACCCAAAAGAAGTTAGTTCAGTCATTATCATTACCTTGGCCATCCAGGTTTGAATAATCCAGAATTTTTGTGAAATTCCCCTAATTTTAGTTGATATTCTATTCGCTGTTATATCTTTATTATTATTATAATTTAAGCATCTTTAATGAACTGCAATAGCATTGATCATACTTTACAAATCGATATTATTTTAAAAAAAACGCTAATATTGTTATTAACTACTAATTTAAAATATTCTGTGTATATAAACATACATGTATAATTGTAGAGCCTGGAAGAGGAATTTATCGAAAGGAATATTCTTTGCTCGATTATTTTGTGTTTTATAGATGTCTGAATGAATATTTTCGCAATAATTGCTGTTACTTATTTAGTTAGTTGGAGGCAATCCGCAGAAACAGTTGGACCTAGGTTTCATACTTATTAGCACTCATCAGTCATCAAGACGTATCTTCAGTCTTGAAAGAGCTAATTTCCTCTCTGTGATGTTCGAGCGCAAGTCACTCACTTCTGCAATCAGATACATTACCATTGAGCTATTCAGACTGGCGTTTGAACTCCTATGGGACTGTAGTAGATACTGTCATTGGACATTCGGTAGCAACTCATGTCAAGCAACCATTCCTTTGTTTGCTACAGACTGAATTCTATCAACTAGTCTAATTACATAATCATTTATATTACGTAGACATATTTAACACACATAACGTGAACATAAAACATGTGATAACGAACAATTAATAATTTGCAAAGGTCATATTTCGATGTACATCAAAATGATGCATCAGTAATTATTACATGAATTAGCTAAAATAAATAAATTTGTTATCAGAACTGGTCGTGAAAGTCTCTGCTGTTTGGAGTATTCGGTGCCTGGATACATTTAGCAATTTATTTGATACCCAGTAGATGATAGAGAGAAAAGGATTCTTCAATGCTGGCTAGCTTTGTGGCCGGTTTGGTGCAGGTGGCCTAATACTGAGTTGTTGATGATCGTTTTCACTATACGTTTATTTAGCCACACTGACAGGTGTTCCCTAGAGAGCAGAAAAAATGAAGTTCCTAGATGAACACACCAAGAGTAGCTGAACTGGTCCACCTGGTTTAAACCAACCCCAAACCCAGCCAGCATTGAAGAGTCCCTCTCTCTATCATCTACCGGCTACCAAACAAATTGCAAAATCACCCAGGTACTGCATGCTCGAAACTGTAGAAGCTATCACGATTCGCCTAAGACAACCGGTGCTCTGTGTGCAGAAGAAGCAAGTTCAGCCACTTCTACTACTGCCATGGCAGGCCTTCAGTGGAGACTATAAATTTACGAATTTGTATTATTATATTCAAGTGTTTGTTTGTAGGGATTTGATTGGTTACAGGATTTTCATCATGAGCTGACATCAGTTAGAGAACCACTGGAAAACCTAGGAGTACTGGACAGCTGTTTCGTCATAGTATGGGACTCTTCATCAATACGCGCCCACCGGGATTCGAACCCAGGACCTTCTGGTTACAAGGTGAGCTCGTATACCATTAAGCCACTGGGACCCGATCCAATGGTCCATGAATTCAAACTTCTACCAATTCACGACATAGTTCGACCCCTAGCCAATGTCTTCGGCGAGTATTTGTCCTCACACCCAACCTGCTGCACCCTGCTGGTCACGACTTCTCACTAGAACTCCAGGTAACTGCCTACCTGAATAGGGTAAGTCGCTAGTGAGCATCTCATTGATATTCAGGTGTTGGTTTGTAGGGATTTGATTGGTTACAGGATTTTCATCATGAGCTAACATTAGTTAAGGAACCATTGGAAAACCTGGTAGTACTGGACAGCTGTTTCGTCCTAGTTTGAGACTCTTCATCAGTACGCATCCACCGGGATTCGAACCCAGTGAGAAGTCGTGATCAGTAGGGTGCAGAATGTTGGGTGTGAGGACAAATACTCGCCAAAGACATTGGTTAGGGGTCGCGCTATTTCGTGAATTGGCAGAAGTTAGAATTCATGAGCCATTAAGTCGGGTCCCAGTGGCTGAATGGTATACGAGCTCGCCTTGTAACCAGAAGGTCCTGGGTTCGAATCCCGGTGGGTGCGTACTGATGAGAAGTCCCATACTAGGACGAAACAGCTGTCCAGAACTCCCAGTTTTTCCAATGGTTATCTAACTAATGTCAGCTCATGATGCAAATCTTGTATTATTATCTTTGCTAATTTGTCTGATATTCAGTGTGTAGAGTTATGATGAGATGCTATCGAACTGTAATCTATTGATTCGATGTTATTTAAACCAAACAGTAATGTTGTTCATAACACTAATTCATTCACTACTGTGGATATGTAATTGTACAACCTGATGAAGAATGGTTTATCGAAGAGAATATTTTTTGTTCAGTAACCATTCTTCTGAAAAAGAAATTATTACATAAATCAGAAAATAAGTGAAAATAATCAAAACAAAATACAATTGAAAGCTTCAAGTGTTGGTTTGTAGGGATTTGATTGTTTACAGGATTTTCATCATGAGCTGACATTACTTAGAGAACCATTGGAAAACCACCCAGGGAGTACTGGACAGCTGTTTTGTCCTAGTTTGGGACTCTTCATCAGTACGCATCCACCGGGATTCGAACCCAAGACCTTCTGGTTACAAGTTGGCGAGTTAGCTCGTATACCATTAAGCCACTGGGACCCGATCCAATGGCCGGCCCATGAATTCTAACTTCTGCCAATTCACGACATAGCGTGACCCCTAGCCAATATCATCGGTGACGAGTATTTGTCCTCACACCCGACCTGCTGCACCCTACTGGTCACGACTTCTCACTAGAACCCCAGGTAACTAAATAACTGAATAGGGCAAGTCGCTAGTGAGCATCTCATTGATATTCAGGTGTTGGTTTGTAGGGATTTGATTAGTTACTGCTTACTGCTGAAGAGCCCCAAACTAGGACGAAACAGATGTCCAGTACTCCCAGGTTTTCCAATGGTTCTCTAACTAATGTCAGCTCATGATGAAAATCCTGTAAACAATTGAAAGCTCTTTCTGTACACCAGTACCACTGAGAATTAAATTGGCTCTATGGATTCGTGAAGCAGCTGCCGATTAGTGTGCATGTGTGTGCGCGCACAGAAGAGATTTTTTCAATCTCTCATTCTGTCGAAATTGCAAACTACTTCTGATGCTTCTTCGATATGTTTTTTGATTCTTTAGCGTTGCAAGTGGAATATAGGGCTTCAAGCATATGCTTTGAAGTTTTACTAGGGATGAGATTGACTGCGTTATGCCCAACTTTCCTTCATTCACCTGGCTTACTACTGGTTAAGCAAAGTTTAAAAGTGAGTCGGGCGAGAATCAAGCCCTGGACCATAGGCGTAATTAGTAAGCATTCTGCCAATCAACCACTGACGCACCTTTCTGTTTTAATCTTGGGAAATAATGTCTTGTGTGAGTGCATTTTCCAACGGTTTTCTCACTGATGTCAGTTCATGATGAAATCCTCCGAATAATATGTGCATTTTATCTTCATCAGTCAGTGAAATGTTTTTTTTGCTGCAAAATTACAAATGACTTTCACCAGTGGCAAGTTGTTCTCCACCTATGTAAAAGATAAGCTCCCCCACAGACTGGCTGCCTCCATGTGCATCTATGAGTTCACCTGCTCTTCTTGTGGAACAACCTACATTGGCAGTAGCCAGAGAACGCTTTCCACACGGATACGAGAACATATTCCAGCATGGTTTTACAAGAGAGGGGGGGAAGAGTGTGCGAAGCTCTATTCTAGAATACTTGATCGACTCCCGTCACTCTACTAACCCTGACCATGATTTTAAGATCATCTACAGAATCCATGCTAACTTGTAGGCGGCGTTTTCTTCGTTATAGACTTCTAAAGACAGAGGAGGCCTTGGCCATTCATAACTTTAAGCCAGACCTTTGTGTACAAAAGAAGTATGTACAATGCCTACTTCTGCCTTGGCCGTAGAGGGATAGACATTTATTTATTTTGTTTATTTAGTTATTCTCTGTACTTTCCCTTGTTACTACGATTATTATTATTATTATTACTATTCTCACTCTGAATTGTTTCCACTTGACCCACTTGTCATTGTAAACCCAAAATTATTAATTTTTATTTTTACAATATTGAATTCTATCTTATCAAATTTCACACCATGTTATGTAACATTTTATATTCGTCTACTAATCTTATAATTATGCACCCCTTTCCAAAATTCTATACACCTTTTGTATTTTATTATATATGACATTGATTGTTTTGCCACTTGACATTTAACTATGATTATAATCACAAATATTTTAATTGCACTTCATACTGTTACTATTATTATCTCATGTATTCACACCTTTGATCTGATTCCCTCACCCGATATAATTTCTTAAAAGCTATAAGTGTGTACAGATACGATTGTATAGCTTGATAATGAATTCGTTGAAAAGGGTCTCCTCGCTCATTATTTGGGAATTATTGAATAAGTCATCACAACTGACAGAAATTGGAGTTGAACCAATCTACTTCACATCCAGTAACAATTATCAATATGTCAATTTTGAAACTGTTATATCCACAGTTTTGTTGCTTATCGCGTGCTTTTATTTCGGCTATCTTTAGAAAACACTCCTGAATACGACAATATCAATAAATGTCAAGAAGAAGATGAACTAACTAAGTTCAGGCTTCACAAAGTTTAACTCAAGTCAACGCTGACAGTTTATATAGATTCTTGAAATATTAGAAAGTTGGTGGCAGTCGGCAGGAAGCCATATCTCCAGGCCGCCATAATTATCTGCATGCCTTGATATGAAACAATATATATCATGTCTTTTCACAGCTAATTTCTGCTCCTGGATTCGAATTAGAAGGGGTTGGTCGGTCGGTCTGTTTTCGACATGGAACTTTGCACATATGTGTGGTAGTTCAAGTCGCCACACTCCCTCCTTGTAGCACACAAAGCAAGAGAAGAAAGTAGGAGAAACACATAATGTAGACAGTAAACAGAGGTGCGGGACAAAGGAATAGTAATAACGGAGAATAAAACAGTTTAATTGGAAATCATAAGTCACAAGGAGTGGATGCATCTGCACCAGTCATTGACAACGATCACTTTGAGCCATGTCACCAATTGTTTCCAACCATTGGTTTTTACCGTCCCGAGGACCCCAACCAGGAAGTCTACATCTTCCTACGTGGCTTAGACTAACTGTTGTGGATTTCATTGACTGGTGCCATGTTTTCGTTTGACCGCCGCTAGCTCTTTACCAGCCTGGCCCTATATCAGCTAACATTGCCCATTGTCGAGGAAGGCGATGACTAGGCATACGTAACACATGTCCCAACCATCTCAGTCGACGTAATTTCACAGTCTCGTCGATTGATTTCCCCTCCTTACCTAGCACTCGACGCCTTACCGCAATATTGCTCAGCTTATTATACCACTCCACACGGGAGATAGAACGCAGACACCTATGATCAAAGACAGCTGATCTTTTCATGTCTTCCACTCTCAATGGCCAGGTCTCACAGCCATAAAGGAGGACGGAGCGGACTGTTGAGCAGTACACATGCCCTTTGGTCGATAGTCGGATATCGCGTCTACGCCAGAGACGGCGTAAACTGGCATATGCGAACCTAACCCTCTGTATTCGTGCTGAGATTTCGTCGGAGATCAACCCGTTGGGGCTGATGGTACTTCCCAAGTAAGTGAAGCGGTCAATGTGCTCTACCACCTCACTTCCTATTTCTAATCTAGGGGTCGGTGAAGTCCAATCCTGCAGCATCATCTTACATTTTACAGGGGCGAATCGCATACCGAACATACGAAGATTGTTACTCAAGGTGTTCAGTAGACTCTGCATTTTGTCAGCGTTCTCGCCTAGAAGGACTATATCGTCCGCATATTCTAAGTCGACGAGATTATTCCCTGGTAGCAAGTCAATCCCTGAGTCGCTGAAGTGTGTTAGGGTTAAGTCCATTAGTACGTCTATGATGAAGTTGAATAGGAAAGGGGATAATGGGCATTAGAAGGGGACACCCATTTTGGTCGATATAATGTCTGTTACAGTTAATGTATGCTATTCATTTTGTAAATGGTATTATTTTATCTTCTTTTGCTGTTGGACCTTTCCGTTCGCACAATATCGGATGAAGTGATTGTGCTGGCTGACTGGCTGGCTTGTGTGCTATGTCCGTTTCGAACGGTCTTAATATTCTAGCTGTCATTTTAGAGATATTTTCTATAAATGATAGGATGAATTTTCTTGTAGTCTTTGATGACGGTTTCTTGTTGTTGATGCTGTGACTCGATTTAAAACATTTTTTGATGAAATTGTGTTTGTTAGTAGGCATTTTTCTTCCATTCTCTTCAACAGCGGAGTGCTATACTGTTTTTGAACTCTTTTTTAAACAATGTCTGTACAGAGTTTCTTTTGTGGACAATTGGGTTATTGCTACTAGCAGTTTCTTTTCAGAAATTACCAAGTCTTTTATCTCCTGCCATCACAACAAGGCAAGCCAGTGGTTCATTCACAGTGTGAGAGAAGGTCTCTTCTGCTTCGAATCTAAAGACTCTTCTATCGATTTTCATTTAAAAACCATAGGGACAAACTGGACAGGGGTTACATCATGATTTCAGATAATTCAATAGGTAACCAATGACAAATGACAAATTTCTAAGTGATATTGATTCGAGACAAAATGAACACTGAAATCGACCCGAATTTTCCCAAAAAAAGCTGGCAATTGGATGGACATCGTGAAGCTTTACTACGAAGTCTTCACCAGAGGGGCCCAACATCTGCCAAGGTGAAGTGAACACTAGCCAAGGTGGCACTCTATCACAAATTCACAGAGTCAGAATCTAGAGATCATCAGATTCCAGCTCAGCTGGCTGGATGATCGACGAGCTTCATCTTATAACACTAAGGCCTCAACTGTGATCCCTGATCGGGCCATGGTTGTACAGTATTGCAGAATCTAAAAACTAGATCGAATCAGCTATCTAGTACTCTCTGTTTTCCAATGATCGCTAGATAATATCAGTTAGGAACATTGGAATTAAACTATTGGCGGCTTGCTTAAAACTTTGGCTTCCGAAAACAATCTTCATCAATATACTGCATATTATTATTCAGACTGTTTAAATCCATTAAAGTATGACCTCTACTACTATTGTTTATTCTGGCGAGTATTTAAAACATTTACAACCTATAGTTTCACAAGTTTTTACTAAACATGAGGAGAAGCATTATCCTCGATGCATTGTAGCTTATCTTAGCACATGAGATGACCGTTCCTTGCTTAACAAAATGGACTCCTGAACTATTTATAAGTGGTACATTCAACAAAATATCGTCGTATATTTCACGAAGGAGAAAAGGCAAAGTTCAACAATAGTGTCCCAAGGCATGCGAACACATGAGTGTCCTTGAGCCGACTAATCATAGAAATGAGGCATTTTTGCATGAAAAGTGATGTATATTTACACGAAAATGTATGAAAACACATTAAACAGGGTATCTTTCCCTGACATGACTTAAGAATACATTCCAGTTACAATGAGGAGTATCAGTTACTAATTTAAACTAGTTTCTGTGCATGTTTTCACCGAGGTGGCTGAAGATGAGCTGTTTTTGTGAATCATTTATCTTTCTTATCCTCTTGTACAGTCTTCTCCAAAAGCCTTTGGTTGAATTACTATGGTTTCCAGTAAGAGGATCGACGAATACTTACCTGGAAAATGTGGATAATAAAACAAATTAATATCGATCCTTGGCTTAAACTTAATACTAACTTTAACCTCAATCCTAACCCTCATTACAACCCTTATCGTAACCGTAAACCTGACCCTAATCCTAATTATAACCCTGATCCTAACCCTAACCCCAATACTTACCTTAACCACAATCTTAACCCTAACAAGCTACTAATACATTGTCCAAGCATTACTTAAAAACGTGACCTGGGTGAAATTTGCTGCTTAGTTGGTACATACCGTTGATATTTCAGCTATGATATAGAAAAGTGCCGTTAGCCAATGACTAGCATGCGTTCAAGGTCACTGAGGCATTCACACTCCTGGGACGCTATTGTTGAACCTTCCCAGAGAAAAAGAAGAGATATCATTATAATGATGGATTGGTTTGCACTTCAGGTCAAATAGGTCAAACTGTATCACACTGTCAATCAAATCTTTGATTTGAAGATCCTGAACGAAGACGGAATATCATGCGATAAACTCCGCTAAAAATGCATTACTTTATATTAGTATAGTTTAGAATAAAGCTATTACTACTGCTATTATCTAAATCAATAATCTAAACTCTTATTCTGTTTATTGGCCTAGAAATCTATCGTTTAATTCCAATGTACTTTCTTAGGAGAAGAAATTCACCCGATTACTAATTGACTTCTCTTCTCCTAATAATTTCTCCCCCTCCCCCCAAACAAAAATAGATAAGATCAGATCAGATTGAATGATTTAATGAAACAAGTGAATAGAAATGTATAAGTAAATATGTAGTGTGACCTTGAATGACCAATCACAGCACTTCACAGGCAGGCAACCAATCAAATGTTAGCAGTTTCTCTGAACTACATCGGCTGATGAAATATTTCGACATATAAAGCACAAAATAATCGAGCAAAGAATATTCTTCTCGATAAATTCCTCTTACAGGCTCTACAATTATATATGCATGTTTATATACACAGAATATTCTAGATTAGTAGTCAATAACAATATTAGTGTTTTTTAAATAATATCGATTTGTAAAGTCAGATCAATGCTATTGCAGTTCTTTAAAGATGCTTAAATTATAATAATAATAATAATAATAATAATAATAGTAATAATAAAGGTATAACAGCGAATAGAATATCAACTAAAATTAGGGAAATTCCACAAAAATTCTGTATTGTTCAAACCTGGATGGCCAAGGTAATGATAATGACTGAACTAACTACTTTTGGGTGCATAAATTAGGCTTATTAATATGAATCCCCACAGCCTCAGCAGTATTAAGAAGTCGAACTCTTATGGCAAAATTGAGATTCGTAGGTATGTGGTAAATGACCCTGAAAGCATGATTAACATCAATCTTGTGTTCTGTCTCCACAAGATGAGCCAGAATAGCGCTGCGAATAGAATTTGTTTGTCATTTACTCAACCAACCACTGTGCAGGTTGACATTCAGAAATTCGATGAGAAATACGCCTAATTGTACGGCCTATGTGACTAACTGGCTCCACAGGAGCAGTTAAATTGGTATATACACATGGAAGAGGCGAAATTAGGCAGTTTGTCTTTTATTCCCGAAAGCGGAAGAGGAGTGGTCTTAAAGATACAGCGTAATTCAGCAGCAGGGAATGTTCTTTTTACCGCATTTCTGAGGCGATGTGTTAGTATCTCACTTGTGTTGTCTCCTAGGAACTGCATCTGTTAGAACAAGGCTTTCTTTGGAACTGTTGGTAACTTGGACTGTTTTGGTTTTAGATTCATATTCTTATCAATAATCTTTTCAGGATAACCATTCTCACTTAGCAACCGTTTAATATTGTTAAGCTCCTCGTCAAGACATTCATCCGAGCAAATCTCTCTTGCTCTGTGGACCAAGCACTTTATTAGATTGCGTTTGTATTTCAAGGCCAGTACACACATTTTCTCAGCTTTGTGCCCTTGTATTTCACAGTGAATGAATGAAAATCAAAACGATATTGTTATTACTGACGTTTCGGTATTTAATGCTGGTAATAGCTTTATCAAAGTAGTATTATTAAACCAGAATTTACAAAATCTCCTCAGCTTATAAGTAACAACTTAATCATCATTCCTCAGCTTGAGGGAATTTTTCCATCGTCAAATTAGCCAATTGGTAAAGATAACAAAAACAGGTGTAGACTTTTGGACTTGATAAGTGTGTAAAATTGTAAAAGCATCATGTGTTTATATAATGAAATTGCTTATCACATTCGTGTTGATATTGTCATTTCATGGGAGAAGCTGACATTAAGTATGGTCGAAAACGTATTCCGAAAACATGGGCGTCAACAGTTGTCATTCCATATAGACCATCAGATTGGTCAGACTATATATATCAGAAAAGAACTCAATCAGCTCGACACCAGAGTTTTCTTCAAAACATCAGACACACTGCGAAGCAACCTCATCCATATAAAAGACCAAATCTCCAAAGATTCTCTATCCAATTGTGTCTATGAAATAAAATGTTTGGATTGTATGTGATGCAATTGACATCGGACAAACATCACCAGAGAGAAATCAAAATCAGAAGAAATGAACACCGTTGAGAATCTGTTCGACCACCGAGAAATCCAGATGAACTAGAAAAGCTTGGAAAATCATCAGCCATACATCGTCTACACGCTACACTCTCGAATCTGGCCACAAAATTGATTACGACAATATTGAAATCATCACCCAGGAAAAGCATTTCAGAAATCACAAAGAACATAGTATAATAATACCTGAAGGACTTCATATCAAGTGGAATCCAAATCGTCTGGTGAATAAGAATGAATTGTGGACTAAAAGAGAATTTGACCTGGTTACAACACCCTCCTGCCCTCCACGATGAATTGACAAAATCAACACGAATGTGATAAGCAATTTCATTATGTAAACACACGCTGCCCTTGTATAATTTTACACACTTATCAAATCCAACAATCTACACACACTTGGTTTTGTTATCTTTACCAATTGGCCAATTTGACAAGGGAAAAATGACTTCATGCTGAGGAACGATGATTAAGTTGTTATATATGTGCTGAGATTTTGTAAATTCCGGATTAATAATACTACTTTGTTTTCTATAGTTTGGTTTGTAAGGGTTAGTTTTGTTTTTACGAGTTGATCACAGATTGATATCAGTTAGAGAAGCATTGAAAACCAGTACTGGAATACTGGACAGCTTTTTCATCCTAGTTTGGGAATCAATGGCAGTAGGCACCCACTGGGGTTTGAACCCAGGACCTACCGGTTACAAGGCAAGCTATTTGGCTCGCATACTACTCAACCACTGGGACCCGATTCAATGGCCAAAGGCATGAATTCTAACTTCTACCAATTCCTGATTTAGCGCGACCCCAAACATTGTCTTAGGTGGGACATCCATCGTCACACATGACATCTGGATGGACCTCACTGGTCACGACTTCTCACTAGAATTCCAGGAAACTCCATCCTGTAGGAAGTCACTAGCTAGCATCAGATTATTTTTCTATAGTTTGGATTGTAAGGGTTAGTTTTGCTTTTACGAGTTGATCACGGGCTCGAACTGTAGCGGGTGCGTACTGTCGATGATTCCCAAACTAGCATGAAACAGTTGTCCAGTACTCCAATGCTGTTTTTCAATGCTTCTCTAACTGATATCAATCCGTGATCAACTCGTATATACTACTTTGATAAAGTTATCAGCAGTAAGTAGCGAAATGTCAGTAAAGACAACATTAATATCGTTTTGTTTTTCATTCATTCACTGGGAAATACAAAAAATCTTTATTCTAATAAATATTTCGATAATTGGTAATTTGTATTTTCATAGGAAAGTTTTGTTTGCATAAAAGATGATTGGCGCAATTCATTTTTTACGCTTGAATGATTTTTTTGGAATAGGATAGTTAAGTTGGGAAAATTTGTTTTTTTTACGATGATTGCATTTTGTAGTAGTTCACAGAGTAATCACAAGTTCAGAGGTTTGATGTGTGCGTGACCAGAGTCATTTCCAACGCTTCAATGAATAATTTCATCAACAGCTTTATTCGCCAACTCGATACTCAAGATCCGATGACTTATCTTAAGGGATTAGCAACAGTGGAACCTATTACATACCAAATATGCCGACAAAAATGGAGATAATTCTTTAGTAGTTAAATGTCAAGTGGCAAAGCAAATTAATGTCATATATAGAATAATTCATAGAATGGATAGAACTTGAAAAAGGTGTGCAATTATAAGCTCTTGCGGAGCTAGGTATATCGGTCGTTCGACACGAGTTTTGTCCAAGAGGGTGCAAGAACACTATCCTGCATGGTTACGAAAAGGTGGAAGTGGAGCAATAAGAAATGCGATCATTGAACATCTGGTCGATAATGATCACCCTATCTCTATAGCCTCCATCTTCAAAGTCATCTACAAGGCAAAGAGTAATTTACCCAAATCCCTACGTACCTGACTCATCTGTATTGCTGAAGCTTTGGCTATCGAAACAGAAAAGCCAGATCTCTGTGCACAGAAAAATTTCATTCAACCCCTCCCCTCCAACTTTCATGGTCTTAATCCCTCTATGCTAAAGTATGGTAATCCCCAATCATATTTTAGCTCTACCAATTTTCATTTTTTCATTTTTGTCAATTCATTTTGTAGTCTCTTCCTTACTAAGTCAATTGTTACTATTACTACTCTCACTTTTAATTGTCCCGGTATTATTTAACTTGTTCCACTTGTCATTCTAAATCAATTCCTTTAAGCAACATTAAATTTTATGCTATTAAATTTCACATAATATTACGTAACGTTTCTATTTTATTCGATTTGTCTACTTATCTTATAAATGCAAATCTTTTTTCAAGTTCTATCCATCCTATGAATTCTTTAGTAATTGAAAACATTTATTTCTCGATACGAATTTAAAACAAGAGACAAAGCATTTCAATAAAGCAGGATTTAATTATGGATTAATCGAATTTCGGCAGAATCCGTCAGCTGAATACTCTACATGTACGTATATATATACTACTGAAATTACATTGGGAGATATAAGACTGTTAATCATGCAGAAAGACAGGCGTGAATGTTTTTCAGGTCATGTTCAGATAGATAAGGGGAGAGGAAGTATGAGAGATTGACCAGTCGCCAATCCTCGACACTTCAAACTGCATATATCAATTCCAGTATGTTTGTGAAAACAAATAAATAGGTCGTACAGAAAGACGATTGTGCACTCGCATTG
>OX235273.1:152222190-152257791 GCA_944472155.2 Trichobilharzia szidati
CTAATTATTCATATTACGCTCGAGATTGTTTCTTCCAATGGCCTCCTCTCCAAGCTCGCCATGAAGACATCCGCTGGGAGGAGTGGTCCTAATGGAGACCCCATGGCGACTCCATCCCTTTGGTTATAGATGACATCGTTAAATCTAAACTACACATCTCCAGATAGTTAGTTGGTACTCCAATGTTTATGCATACTAGGTCGATGTAATCACATATATCGCAAGTAGTTTCTATTAATAGTACATTTGTAAATACACAGCAAACACCTTATGAAATCATATGCTTACTGGTCAAATTAATTCCATCAACGCAACTGACGAAGTCACTATCGGCGAAGAGTCCAATTCCGCATTTCACTTCTTAGATGTGATGCTACATATGGGGGAAAGGACGGCACATTAAAAAGATCGATCTACCGAAAGCCAGCATTTACAGGTTGGTACCCTAACTTCAACAATACGTAGGAAGAGAAGTCTTATCCGTTCTCTTTGCTCTAGAATTCGGAGAATTTGCTCTGTAGATACAGTTGACATAGAATTAGAAAGCCTTCGCATAACTATCTCTGATATCCTTAGAAACCTGAAAGCAGCAGAATAGTGAATAATGACGAAATTGAGGCAAAATGAATTATGTCGTATAACATCTTCGGTGATATGTTGACAGTAGCCTGTTGAAGTTATAGTGAACTAGTCAGCTGATATGTCATAGACAATCTCTTGTGTGTGTGCGTGTGTGTTGAAACTATTATTACCAATCTCCCATTGATTATTTTTATATGACAGAAGGGTTCGGTACAAAACGCTTTTACCCTACCTTCAGTTCAACACGATGTTCTAGTCTCAATGGGAACATCTACCATCACTCTAACTAAAGATGTGGATTCATACAGCTGAAAAGTTCCAAAATAGGACGAGATGCGCAGCCTGGATTCCTGGATTGCTAGTCGTCATCATCACAACCATATTAGAGTGTTCATCCTACCCCAGTAAACAGTACGAAGGTGTGTTTTCAACATGATGTATTTTTGCAATATACAGCAAATGCACAAATAGGGCAGGCATGGTGGAGGCATATAGATGACATATTCACTGTACTTAGAACTCAGGACATAAATAGATTTTTTCCAACACATCAACTCAAAGGTGGAGGCAATTCAATTCACTCTATGAATTGGAAAGTCAGGAAGCGGAGTTTCCAGTGTTAGATTCTAATTTGAAATGAAAGGAGATGGGAAGTTAATCATCCACGCATTCAAACAGATATTTGGATTTCCGATCATCTCATCCTATGTCAGTGAAAATAGGATTGGTGAAATGTTTAAGTAATAGAGCACAAAAACTAAGTAGTACCAAGGAAAACCTAAGACAGGAAGTGACGCATATAAGAGAAGCTTTGAAACTCAATAATTACCCTGATAAATTAGTCAGAAAGTATGTAGGGAAATGTAAAAATAAAATAAATAATGATAGTAGTGATAGTGATAATAATAATAATATTAATGACGACATGCATGTCAAACATGCGCAGGATAATGACAACACCAACAATAAGGAATCTAAATCATCAGTAGTAATTCCATACAAAGAAGGAACCTCGGAAACCTTACGCAGAATTCTTAACAATGCTGGCAGGAATAAAAGTGGCTGGCATTCAACACCCACAAACTCAATTAGAAACAAGCTTTGTCGGTTAAAGGATCAATCCTGTGGAGCCTTTAAAACAAAACAATTTAGTTTATCTAATACCCTGCTGAATGATTATCAGGTCAAATACATAGGTCAAACTAGTAGAACAGGGTCAGTCAGACTAGCTGAACATAAAAACTTAGAAAAATCTAGATTGGTTGACCCGAATAAGATAAGAAATCTAGAGAATAGTTCAGCTATAGCACTCACTACATGCAATTACACACAACCATACAATAGGATGGATGGGATAGGATGACAGTTTTAAAATCTAATGTCACAGGGTGAATGGAGGGAGAGATTGATAACGGAAGCTTTGTTTATCGAATCAACTGCAAATCACGTGTAATAGGAATGATTCAACACCTGTCCAGCCGGATATCTGGAAAATTCTACTACCCCACCTACGACGACAAATAGGAGAGAACAAAGAAAACTATAAAACTAAAGTTTCGAAGTTGTGTGATTATAATTGATGATATGATTATGAACAATAAATTGTGTTCGAAACTTTGTCATCCAGTAAACACTAATACTGTTTCACTGACTGTATGATATATCTAATAAATAAATAATATGGAATCTAGCAAAACACCTTTACAGCACAATTTGAGAAGTAGGAAGTTTTGAGTAACACGATATGGCTACTATTGGTGCCAAGTTTTTCTTATCGATGCTGGAGACTACACTTGCAGCGATATCTTCCAACTGCTAACAACAGTGGCATCTAACTGAAAAGCTTGTTGTTATCTCTTTGAAATCCTTTCATTTCAGAGAAAAATCATATGAGAAGGATATCTATCGATTTTTGATTGCACCAAAGAGCAGGTTGTTCGATAAACGGGAACCAGCTTAGCTACAGAATAGACTCTGCCTAGTGATTTCGCCAATCTTCTATTGACCATTGCTGTAATATTTTCACCTTTATAATCAAGTTGAATGTAGATGGGCTTTTTTCCCACTGTGATGATTTGCTTGATATCTGAGCCTTCAGATCTCCCGTACTTGTTAATGAACTTCCAAGGGTAACCGTTGATTTTCAACATCTTTTCGAGGAACATAAATTCTTCGTCTAATTTCTCTGTAGAGCATAATTTCCTAGCTCTGTAGTATAGAGTCTTGACTAGTCCACGTTTAAAGCTATTTGGACAAAAACTATTAAAATTTAGGTATTGTCCTTTCCAAGTAGGCTTTCGGTAAATTGACTTCTGGATACTACCATCTTCTAAGCGTTTCATGGCAATGTCGAGAAAGTGGAACTCTCCATCATTTTCATGTTCCATAGTAAATTGAATATTGGTAGGTGTTGTCGTTGAATAATCTGAGTAGATTGGTGGGAAGCATGATTTTCATTGTTGTACACTACCACAAATATAGACTACAAATGTCGATGGACATTTGTACAATATATATTTCGATGACTAATAAAAATCCGAATAATTCTGCTGAAGAAGCTGTGGCAGGTTACACAGCGAAACGTTCAGAAAACAGATCTTGTTTTGACTTTGTCTTAAACACTCGGATTATGTTAAATAATTTATAATGATTTAATCTAACTCGGCGCTCAAATCATGAGTATTTTACAATTCACGATTAATGACTGTCATCTGTGGAGAACACTATAGTGACTAAACCGAACGTTCGCATTCTACTTCAGACCCAAAAAGATAAAGTACTTTTGCATGCAGACAACTATGGATACTGATTCGACTAGGAAAATGGGAAAATTTTAAAGAGAGATAAATTATACACATGCTAGGGAATTCGGCCATACTCTGAGAAAACAAACCATCAAGTGAGTGACATCACACGCCAGGCCATCGCTCCACTGGAACTCGAATGGGAAGTGGATTTAGCGAGAATGACATGGAGGTGGTCATGTGAAGAGGAGATGAAAGCATATTTGCAGACGTGAAGCCAGGTGAAGACATTGGCGGAGAAACGAGCGCAGTGGAGACATGCGCCTGAAGCTCTATATTCCTCTGGGAACTAAAGGAAACAATAATAATAATAATAATTTACTTTATTCCAAAAACAGTACTTGTGATGCAGAATGGAATTTTCAGCATTAATCACAATATTGCATCTAATTTCTTCAAATTATAAATAAAATTAATCACAGAAAATTTTTCCACATTTACAATAGGGGTAATGTCAAAAAAACATGCAGCATATTAAATGGAAATAATAATAATGATAGCAGCTAAGGTAATGATAATAATACAAGTGGAAATTGCCGTGGGCTTGTTTCACACAGTATTGTCGATGCGGTATACAAATCCTTGCATGATTAAAAATATTGAATATAATGTTCTCTTTACATGATATGGTGAGGGAAAAAACAAAGATTACAGCAGTCATAGAGATAAGTTGGTGTTTGCAGTTATGAAAGTAAAAACAAAGAATCAACAGGACCATAAATATAATAGAAATCATAAAAGTAAAACTTGAAGGTATATAAGGATGGATGGAGGAGATTGTTTATTTACTAGATGAAAAAAGGTTAGTCAATTCTTGCCTGACACTATTTTCATCACATAAAATACGTGCCAAGTATGGTATCATAGAATTTTTATACTTAGACGTGCGAGCATACAGTTTTCTGAAGTTACTTCTTGTTCTACCTGAGGAGATGCAAGGTGAAAGCTGAGGGTGAAGTGGATGCTCCAAGTCAGACAAAATCCCTTTAGCAAATTTACTGCACGAAGTCAAGTGCCTATCGACAACGACGTTAACTATGTGGTCCACTGGGACACCACTCATCCTACTGACAGTCTTCAGCATTCTACGAATTGTGACATAGTCCTTTTTAAGCAAACCAGGAAAGAATAAGGGTGAACAATAAAGAAGAATAGGTAGGATGCAAGAGTTTATGAACTGTAAGAGGAGGGGTTGAGTTATACCCGAGTGCCTTAACTTCTTAATGTAAAATGTCAGGCGGATAATAGGGAATTTGTTGAAGCCTGGTACGTGGATCAATATTTTTAATGAACAGACATATTGACAATGGTTAAACTGATCGATTCATAAAAGTACAATTCATACGGAAAATAGGTCAAATACCAGAACCTGGTTGTCGAGGTCAGCTGTCAATGAAAGAAGTCTGCAGTGACGTCTTGATCACTGTTTCCAACTAGAATTTCACGCGACTTCACCTTGTTTTCACTCGCTAGTGAGTGTAGATTCATTTTCAAATACCGGCAGTGTATCTCTTACACAGACGAAACTTATTAGTTGTTGTTGTCGGTAAGATTGCGTTTTCTAGGCTTTCTATACAACGGTTGACCAAGAACAGGTTCTAGACGAGAACTCATTATGTATTTTCCTGTATATTTCATTGTTGAATCTGAATTATACACTAAAAGTACATGGAAATAAGAAATCTTTCCACTTCGGGTTCTACTTAAGCGATGGCCTGGCTCGTGATGTCACACACTCAAAGGTTTCCTCAGTGTATATCCTCCAATCTATCTCCATTTTAAAACAAGCAACAAAGCAGGTTAATAAAGCAGGATTTAATGATGGATTCATCGAATTTCGGTAGAACTCGTCAGCTGAATACTCTACATACACGATATAATATATATATATACTACTGAAATCACATTGGGAGATATAAGACTGATAAGCAAATAAACTACATTGAATTAATCATGCAGAAAGACAGATGCGAATATTTTCCAGGTCATGTTCAAGTAGATAAGGGGAGAGGAAGTATGAGAGATTGAAATTTAGATAAAATGAATTACGCTTCAATTACATCACTTAGATAAATAATTCGTCATTAGAGAATATATCAAGTATTGCAAACAGTGTAATATTAGTAGTAATAGTTGTAATAATAATAACAATAATAATAGTGCTGAAGTGAGTTAAGATAATCCTACTGATAAAGGATAGTTTTAAATGAATCAAGAATAATAATAATAACAAGAGGTAGAATAATAAGTAAAACGTATTACCATGGTAGATTCAGAGTGACAACCATCTCCTTTTGTACACAGAGACCTGGTTTATAAACTCGAATTGCACAAGCCTCCTCCGCAATTGCAAGCATCTTCTTGTTTCTTTGTCTGCTGACTGGCGACAGCGAATGACTTGACAGCGTCGATATCATGTCCATAGTCCACAAGATGTTTTGTTATTCAGGATTTTAGCACTTTGCACTCAGCTGTTTTCAACCACTTTGGCAAATGCTCCATCACGCGAGTAGACAATCGCCTTTCTGTACGACCTATTTATTTGCTTCCACAAACACACTCAAATTGATATACGCAGTTTGAAGTGTCGAGGATTGGCGACTGGTCAATCTCTCATACTCCCTCTACCCTTATCTATTGGAACATGACCTGGAAAACATTCACACCTGTCTTTCTGCATGATTAACAGTCTTATATCTCCCAATGTAATTTCAATAGTATATATCCGTGTATGTAGAGTATTCAGCTGACGAGTTCTATCGAAATTCGATGAAACCATCATTAAATCCTGCTTTATTAACCTGCTTTGGTGCTTGTTTTAAATTCGTATCGGGAAATAAATGTTTTTAATTCTTAAAGAAGTATCTCCATTTTTTTCGGTATATTTGCTGGATAATAGGTTCCACTGTTGCTAATCCCTTCAGATAAGTCATCGAATCTTGAGTATCGAGTTGGCGAATACAGCTGTTGATGAAATTATTCATTGAAGTGTTGGAAATGACTCTGGTCACACACAACACACCAAACCTCTGAACTTGTGATTACTCTGTGAACTACTACAAAATGCAATCATCGTAAAAATAACAATCAATATTCCCAACTTAACTATCCTATTCTAAAAAAATCGTTCAAGCGTAAGGAATGAATTACACCAATCATCTTTTATGCAAACAAAACTTTCCTATGAAAATACGAATTACCAATTATCGAAATATTTATTATAATAAAGGTTTTTCTGTATTTCCCAGTGAATGAATGAAAAACAAAACGATATTAATGTTGTGTTTACTGACATTTCGCTATTTAGTGCTGATAACTTTATCAAAGTAGTATTTACGAGTTGATCACGGATTGATATCAGTTAGAGAAGCACTGAAAACCAGCATTGGAGTACTGGACAGCTGCTGTTTCATACTAGTTTGGGAATCATCGGCAGTACGCACCCACCACTGGGGTTCGAACCCGTGATCAACTCGTAAAAACAAAACTAACCCTTACAAACCAAACTATAGAAAATTAATCTGATGCTCGCTAGTGACTTGCTACAGGATGGAGTTTCCTGGAGTCAGTTCTAGTGAGAATTCGTGACCAGTGAGGTCCATCCAGATGTCACGTTTGAGGATGGATGTCCCACCTAAGGCAATGTTTGGGGCCGTACTAAATCACGAATTGGTAGAAGTTAGAATTCATGGACTGGCCATTGAATCGCGTCCCAGTGGCTGAGTGGTATGCGAGCTGGCTTGCTTGTAACCGGAAGGTCCTGGGTTCGAAACACATTGAGGTGGGTGCGTACTGCCGATGATTGCCAAACTACGATAAGACAGCTGTCCAGTGCTCCCTGGTTTTCAGTGATTCTCTAACTGATATCAATCCGGGATCAACTGGTAAAAACAAAACTAACCCTTACAAACCAAACTATAGAAAACAAAGTTGTATTATTAATCCGGAATTTACAAAATCTCAGCTTGTATATAACAACTCGATCATCGTTCCACAGCATGGGGGCATTTTTCCATTGTAAAATTGGCCCATTAATAATTATAACAAAACCAGGTGTAGATTGTTGGGTTTGATAAGTGTGTAAAATTATAAAAACAGCGTGTGTTTACATAATGAAATTACTTATTACATTCGTGTTGATTTTGTCACTTCATGTGAGAAGGTAGGAAGGTGTTGTAACCAGGTCAAATTCTGTTTTAGTCCACAATTCATTCCTGTTCAGACAATTTGGATTCCATCTCATGAAATGAAGTGCTTCTGATGATATTAGACGTTCTATATGATTTCCGAAATGCTTTTTCTGAATGATGATTTCAATATTGTCGAAATCAATTTTGTAGCCTGATTCGATAGCGTAGTGTGTAGAATACATATGGCTGATGATTTTTCAAGCTTTTCTAGTTCAACTGGATTTCTTGGTGGTCTAATAGAGGCGGCTCTATGTTGTTCATTTCTTTTGATTTTGATTTCTCTCTGGCGGTGTTTGTCCGGTGTATGTCGCATCACACACAATGCAAGCACTTTATTTTGAAGACAGAATTAGATTGAAAATCCTTTGGAATTCGGTCTTTTATATGGACAAGGTTTTTTCGCAGTGTGTCTGATGTTTTGAAGAAAACTACTATGTCGAGCTTATTGAGTAGTCTTCTGATATCTATCGTCTGACGAATCCGATGGTCTATATGGGATGACGTCCATGTTTTCGGAATATATTTTCGACCATACTTAATGTCAGCTTCTCCCATGAAATGACAAAATCAACGCGAATGTGATAAGCAATTTCATCATGTAATCACATGATGCTTTTATAATTTTACACACTTATCAAATCCAACAATCTACACCTGGTTTTGTTATCTTTACCAATTGGCCAATTTGACGATGGAAAAATTCCCCCAAGTTGAGGAAGGATGATTAAGTTGTTACATATAAGCTGAGGAGATTTTGTAAATTCTGGTGTAATAATACTACTTTGATAAAGTTATTAGCATTGAATAGTGAAACGTCAGTAATAACAATATCGTTTTGATTTTCATTCATTCACTGTGAAATACAAGGGTACAAAGCTGAGAAAATGTGTGTACTGGCCTTGAAATACAAACGCAATCTAATAAAGTGCTTGGTCCACAGAGCAAGAGAGATTTGCTCGGATGAATGTCTTGACGAGGAGCTTAACAATATTAAACGGTTGCTAAGTGAGAATGGTTATCCTGAAAAGATTATTGATAAGAATATGAATCTAAAACCAAAACAGTCCAAGTTACCAACAGTTCCAAAGAAAGCCTTGTTCTTACAGATGCAGTACCTAGGAGACAACACAAGTGAGATACTAACACATCGCCTCAGAAATGTGTTAAAAAGAGCATTCCCTGCTGCTCAATTACGCTGTATCTTCAAAACCACTCCCCTTCT
This sequence comes from Trichobilharzia szidati, assembly GCA_944472155.2. Classification (NCBI taxonomy): domain Eukaryota; kingdom Metazoa; phylum Platyhelminthes; class Trematoda; order Strigeidida; family Schistosomatidae; genus Trichobilharzia; species Trichobilharzia szidati. Next base: position 152,230,989 of record OX235273.1, read on the forward strand.
GCGTTCGGGAATAAAAGACAAACTGCCTAATTTCGCCTCTTCCATGTGTATATACCAATTTAACTACTCCTGTGGAGCCAGTTACATAGGCCGTACAATTAGGCGTGTTTCTCGGCGATTTTCCGAACACCACCCTGCCTGGTTAGGCAAAGGTCAAACAAAATCCATTCGCAGCGCTATTCTGGCGCATCTTGTGGAGACAGAACACAAGATTGATGTTAATCATGCTTTCAGGGTCATTTACCACATACCTACGAATCTCAATTTCGCTTTAAGAGTTCGACTTCTTAATATTGCTGAGGCTGTCGGGATTCATATTAATAAGCCTAATTTATGCACCCAAAAGAAGTTAGTTCAGTCATTATCATTACCTTGGCCATCCAGGTTTGAACAATACAGAATTTTTGCGAAATTTCCCTAATTTTAGTTGATATTCTATTCGCTGTTATATCTTTATTATTAATATTATTATTATTATAATTTAAGCATCTTTAATGAACTGCAATAGCATTGATCATACTTTAAAAATCGATATTATTTAAAAAAACGCTAATACTGTTATTGACTACTATTTTAAAATATTCTGTGTATATAACATATATATAATTGTAGAGCCTGGAAGAGGAATTTATCGGGAAGAATATTCTTTGCTCGATTATTTTGTGCTTTATATGTTGAAATATTTCATCAGCCGATGTAGTTCAGAGAAAATGCTAACATTTGATTGGTTGCCTGCCTGTGAAGCGATGTGATTGGTCATTCAGGGTCACACTACATGTTTACTTATACATTTCTATTTACTTCTTTCATTAAATCACTCAATCTGATCTGATCTAATCTTTTTTTGGGTGGGGGAGGGGGGGAGAAATTATTAGAAGAATAGAAGTCAATTAGTAATCGAGTGAATTTCTTCTCCTAAGAAAGTACATTGGAATTAAATGATCGATTTCTAGGTCAATAAACAGAATAAGAGTTTAGATTATTGATTTAGATAATAGCAGTAGTAATAGCTTTATTCTAAACTATATTAATATAACGTAATGCATTTTTAGCGGAGTTTATCGCATGATATTCCGTCTTCGTTCAGGATCTTCAAATCAAAGATTTGATTGACAGTGGGATACAGTTTGACCTATTTGACCTGAAGTGCAAACCAATCGCTTCTTCCTCTCTGGGGAAGTTCAACAATAGCGTCCCAGGAGTGTGAACGCTCCAATGACCTTGAACGCATGCTAGTCATTGGCTAACGGCACCTTTCTATATCATAGCTGAAATATCAACGCTATTCACCAGCTAAGCAACAAATTTCACCCAGATCACGTTTTTAAGTACTGTTTGGACAATATGTTAAAAGCTCGTTAGGGTTAGCATCAGGGTTAAGGTAAGTATTTGGGGTTAGGGTTAGGATCAGGGTTATAATTAGGACTAGGGTCAGGTTTGCGGTTAGGATAAGGCTTGTAATGAGGGTGATTTCTGAAGACAGCCGAAATAAAATCACGCAATCATCAACAAAACTATGGGTGTAATAGTTTCAAAATTGACACATTGATTATTGTCAACTCCAATTTTTGTCAGTTGTGATGAATAATTGAATAATTCCCATTGTAACATTAATAACAAAATATTGAGCGAGGAGACTCTTTTCAACGAATTCATTATCAAGCTATACAATCGTATCTGTACACATGTGGCTTTTAAGGAATTATATCTGGTGTGGAAATCGCATCAAAGGTGTGAATACATGAGATAATAATAGTATTATTATGAAATGCAATTAAAATATTTGTGATTATAATCACAGGTAAATTTCAAGTAGCAAAACAATTAATGTCGTATATAGAATAATACATAAGATGGGTGGATGGATGTATAGATGTTGTTGGGAGGGGGTGCATAATTATAGGATTAGTAGGCGAATATAAAATGTTACATTACATGGTGTGAAATTAGATAAGATAGAATTCAATATTGTAAAAATAAAAATATAAAAATTAATAATTTTGGGTTTAAAATGTCAAGTGGGTCAAGTGGAAAAGATTCAGAGTGTGAATAGTAATAATAATAATAATCGTAGTAATAAGGGAAAAGTACATAGAATAACTAAATAAACAAAATAAATAAATAAACGTCTATCCCTCTACGGCCAAGGCTGAAATAGGGATTGTACATACTTCTCTAGTACACAAAGGTCTGGATTAAGTTCATGAATGGCCAAGGCCTTCGCTGTATTTAGAAGTCTATAACGAAGAAAATGCGGCATCCAAGTTAGCATGGATCCCGTAAATGATGTTAAAATCATGGTCATGGTTGGTAGAGTAACAGAAATCTACCGAGTGTTCTGGAAGAGAACTTCACATACCCTTCCTTTCTCCCCTGTAAAACTGTACTGAATTATGTTTTCGTATTCGTGTGGAAAGCGGCGTTCTCTGGCTAAGACCAACACACCTTGCTCCAAAAGTGCAGGTGAACTGATAGATGCATATGGAGGCGACCAGATAAGGGTGCTTATCTTTTACAGAGGTGGAGAAAAACTTGTGGCTTGTGAACGTCATAAATAATTCTCCAGCAAAAGAAAATTCACTGACTGATGAAGAAAACATGCACATATTGGTTGGAGGTTTTTATTATGAGCTGACATCAATGAGAAAACCGTTGGAAAATGCACATATAAGAGATTACTTCCCAAGATTACAACTGAAAGTTGCATCAGTGGTTCATAGGTAGAATGCTCACCAATCACACACTATTCGTCCAGGGTTCGATTTCTCAACCGACACATCCTTAAACTTCGCTTAACCAGTAGTAAGCCAGGAAAATGAATGAAAGTTGGGCATAACGCAGTCAATCTCATCCCTAGTGAAACTTCAAAGCCTATCCTTGATTGACAGTGTGACACAGTTCTATATGATCTGAAGCACAAACCAATCCACCATTAAGATGATGATATCTCTTCTTTCTCTGCTTCTAGAAATACACGACGACATTTTGTTGAATGTGCCTTTTAGCAAAAGTTCAGGAGCACATAATGTGAAGCACGGACACCACTCAGCAACGGTCCTCTCATGTGCTAGGATAAGCTACCATGCATCGAGGAAAATGCTTCTCCTCATGTTTAGTAAAAACTTGCGAAACCACAGGTTGTAAATGATTTAAATACTCGCCAGAATAAACAATACTAGTAGAGGTCATATTTTAATAGATTTAAACAAATTAAATAGGGGAAATTATATGCATTATATTGATGGAAGTTGTTTTCGGTAGCAGAACTTTTAAGCAGTCCGCCAATAGTTTTAATTTCAAAGTAGCTTCTGTTATGAATTGACATTATCTGGCGATCTTCGAGAACCAGAGAGTACTGAACTGCTGATTCGCCCAAGTTGTGAGACTCTTCGACACTGCACAACCATCTCTTAAATGTCCTTCTATACAACATCTTCAGCGTGCCTGCTTCAGAGTGAAGTGATTAGAGTTTGCGGAATTCTCTATGGTTCATACAACTGTCTACCATGATAATCTTGGAGTTTTAATGAATGCACTGAATTTCGGTAGAGCTCTTCAGTTGAACACTCTACATGCAGTGGCATAATGGTCTATGAAGTCGTCTCGTAATCTGAAGGTCCTGGGTTTGAACCCCAGTGAGGTAGGTGCATACCGACGAAAAGTCCCAAACTAGGCTAGCGAAACAGCTGTCCAGTACTCCCCGTCAGTTCTCCAGTAGTTCTCTTGTCGTTGTCAGCTCATAATGAGCTCCTGAAATCAATTAAATCCCTGCGAACTAACAATTGACCATATATACATAAATTGAGTGTGCATCGGTGGCACAGCGGTTAGAACGCTCGCCGACCATGCACATTGTTTGGAGTTCGATCCCTAGCCACAGACGCACTCCTTTACTTCGATACGTCAGAATTAAAGCAGGTAAAGAGGAAAGGATAGGCATGAGGCTAGCAAACCCATCCTGTAAAATAAACACTGCTACAGAAACTTCAAGCCGCTAGCTTGAAGGTGCCCTATGTACCACTGGGAACGTGAAGGAATAAAAAAAACATAAATTGAAGGAAAGTTGGGCGTATTACCAGTTTGAAGGCTGATGTTCCGCTCGAAACGCTAAGGAATAAAAAAAAATTTCAAAGAAGCAAGAGAAGTAGTTTGCAATTTCTACAGAATAAGAGATTGAAACAAAAAGTTTTTCTGTGCACACACATGCACACGAATTGGCAGTTGTTCCACTAACTACTAGCACCAATTTAATACTAAGACTGGTAGGCAGAAAGAGCTTTCGATTGTATTTTATGTTTTGATTATTTTCACATTTTATTGAAAGCAAATTTATTTATTTATGTTCACGTTATGTGTTAATTATGTCTACGTGATAGAAATGATCATGTCATTGGGCTGGCTGATACAATTCACTTTGCAGCTAACAAAGGACTGAATGTATGACTTTACTTATTACTTAGTTTTCAATGAAAGTATCCACGATAGATAGTCTTACAGAAGGTCAATTGTGAGCCCAAACAGCTCAGTTATAACGTCTTTGATTTCAACACTGGTTGACGTACGCTCAAATATCAGAGAGGATGTGAGTTTCTCCAAGACTGAAGCTACTCCTTGATGCCCAGTAAGTGCCAACAAGCATGATATCTGGGTTCAGCGTTCCCTACATTTTGCCTCCAACTTACAAACAACAATTAAACAGACTGTCTAACTGACTGATTTCACCTCAGTCAATAAGTCAAAATAAACATTTAAGTAATTTGTTTGATGGTGACTTACAGTGGAGTCCAGGGATATGAGTTTCGTCCTTTTAAGGACTCGTCGACTGTCCGCTCCATGTGAGACTGGAACATATCACCCATCAGTGAAGCACTGTAAAAGCCCCTATACTTAAGGCTCACAAGTCAATATAGATCGAGTAATAAAAATCAATTAACAGGAAGGCAAAAAGAACTTCAGAAAACTTGAGTAGTTAGACAGATTGATCCGAAAATCTTCAAATTAGGAATTCCGTATAAAATAACATGAATTGAATAACATTTGCTTTCCTACTAACGATTACAACTTTTGATGAGATTTAATGTGAATGATTCATACATAACTCATACATGCTCAAAACTTAGCGAAACCAAAACCAGTGAACGTAACTGGAGCTACCAAAACCTTGCCATATGACCTGGCTGCAAACCAGTCAACAAGCCACTGACCAACAGATATGCCAAAGGAAATGCAGTCATATTGTACACACACCAAGATGGTTGTCAACTGACATCATATTTCAGGCAGGTCGCCGAGTGGGACTTGGATGAGAAGCTATATAATCCCAACTGTGATATTCTTCAGCAGTGTGCGCCTACGATCCCACGAGAAATTCTGAATCTTATTTCAATGACTAGAGGGTCAACAGTTTCACCTTCTGTTGTGACAACCGTGGATTCGATCCCCTGTGGATGCGGATTGCTTGAAGACTTATGAACTAGAACGAAACAGCTCTCAAGTTCACTTTAACTGATTCCTCTTCGTGACGTAACGTACAGTGAAATTAATGAGAAAATCTCTCGAAAATCTAAAATCAACGTTTCATTGATCGGTGTAGGATTATAAATAAATGAAGAATAATATATATATTCATCTTTACGCACCGGTGACACAGTGGTAGAAGGCTCGCCGACCGCGCATGTGATTCGGGGTTCGATCCCCGGTCACCGACGCACTCCTTTACCTAGCTAAGCCAGTAATAAGATTGGTAAGGAGGGAAGGTTGGGCGTGTCATGAGGCTAATAATCCCATCCCGTAAAACTAAACACCACAGTCCTGATACAAGAACTTCAAGCCTCTAACTTGAAGGTGCCCTATGTTCCAGTGAGAACATAAAGGAATAAAGAAAATCATTCGCATTTTGTGTACCTGAGGGACGCCAGTTTACAGGCATCATCAGTGAGATAAATAATATATACATGGAGTTAGCATATTTAAGATTATTAACTTACACAGGATATATTATTAATCCTATGGGTTTCAAGTGGAATATAGGGCTTCAACAACACATCACCACTTTCTTCTATTTTCTACCATCTTCTTCAGCTGGGTCTACGGTTGCCCGTAATCTCTCATCTCCCTCTCCTCCTCCTCCTCCTCCTCCTCACCATGCGATTTCTTCCATGCCACCCTCGTACCGACGACTCACTCGTCACTTCCCATTTGGATTCCACTTGAGGCATTGTCTGGCGCGCAATGTCATTAGACGGCCTCCTCAATCCATGCCCGATCTATCTGTATATTCTCCTAGATATTTGCAAGTATTGGTTTTGTAGGGATTTGGTTTGATTGCATGGAGGGTTTCATCATGAGCTGACATCAGTTAGAGAACCACTGGAAAACCAGCTGGGAGTACTGGACAGCTGTTTCGTCCTAGTTTGGGACTCTTCAGCAGTACGCGCCCAACGGGATTCGAACCCAGGACCTTCTGGTTACGAGGCGAGCTCGTAGACCATTGAGCCACTGGGACCCGATCCAATGGTCCTTGAATTCTAACTTCTGCCAATTCACGACATAGCGCGACCATTTCGCAATGTCTTCTTCGTGAGTAACTGTCCTCATCTTTGACCTGCTGTACCCTACTGGTCACGGCTTCCCACTAGAACCCCAGGTTAACTGCCTGAATAGGGCCAGTCACTAGTGAGCATCAGATTAATTTTCAAGTATTGGTTTTGTAGGGATTTGGTTTGATTGCATGGAGGGTTTCATCATGAGCTGACATCAGTTAGAGAACCACTGGAAAACCAGCTGGGAGTACTGGACAGCTGTTTCGTCCTAGTTTGTTGAGAAATCGGCTCTTGGTTGGTCTGTTGCCAACTAGAGTTTCTGTTGTTGCTAATTCTTTCTGACCGGCTGGCCATTTGACTTTCACTATTGAGCCAGCGAAAGTAGCTGTTGGTAAAAGTCTGTAACTTGTTACAAATTCTTTTCCTGATATGCAGTGCAGGCTCCTCACCTGTACAGAAGAACTGACTAACTTCTCATTTGTATTGAAAATCCGGATCTTGTTGTTTATGCTGGCTGAGTTAGTTCAGAAGATTTGTAAACTGACGAAGTCAGCTGAAACAATCACAAACAAGACGATGAAAGAAACAGCAAAGGTAGTCAGACAAATGAAAGAAGTAATTGGTAAGTCAAAATGGTTTGAAATTATGCCAAAATCATGCAATATACCTAGAATATATGGCAAGATAAAATTGCATAAAGAGGGATATCCAATAGGACCGATTGTAGATTTAGAAACACACCGACGTATATGCTATCGAGATTTCTCTCGACAATACTAAGACCAACAAAAGACAACTCAAAAGCTAGAATAGTAGATTCATATGAATTAGTGAAGCCACTAAAAACCACTAAAATAGAGGAAGATGAAATACTAGTCAGCTTTGATGTAAACAATCTATCTTTATACTAAAATATCCATTCATCGGATAGCCATGAATGCATTGAAAACGAGACTAAAAGAAGATAATGGCCTAAAAGACAGAACACAGTTATCCGTAGCAGAGATAATAAAAGGGGTGGAATTCTGTCTGACAACACCATATTTTACATTTGAAGGAAAAATATACCAACAAAATGAAGTAGTGGCCATGGGATCGCCTATCTCACCAATAATAGCTGACACATTCATGGATTTTTGGGAAGAGAATGCACTTAAACCATTCATGTGATCACTGAAATGTTGGTGGAGATATGTAGACGACATACTAGTAATAGGGAAAAAAACGATATTGAGAAACTCTTCTCACAAATAAACAGTCATGTCGACTCAATAAATTTCATTATAGAAATAAAGAATGAAATTGGGGAACTACCTATGTTAGACTGCAAAGTACAAAGAGTAACAGATGGTAGCATAAAAACGACGCTATATAGAAAAACAGCACACTCTGAAAGATTCCTTGATTATCGCTTAGCTCATCCACTCACAGTAAAACAAGGATTATTAATACAATGTCTTGCAGATAGAATACGTAGGCGACTTACAACAACACCAGGGGACCAGCGTAAAGAAATAAATTTCCTATTCAAAATGCTACTCGAAAACAACTACCCAAAAGAATTTATCAAAGTTAAAATAAAAAAGAGAAAATAGAGGGTAAAACCGGAGAATGACAAGACACAAGAATGCAAAAAAAACAGTCGCAATACCAAACAAAAATGGTACATCAGAGGTAATTCAAAGAAACCTCAAAAATATTGGCATTCACACAACTTTCAAACCGACAAATCTAATCATAAATAAAATAAATCAACTGAAGGATCCTATAAAAATTATGGATAAAAACAACTTGATTCACAAAATATCTTGGTTGTCTGTCCAACTAAATATGTGGGGCAAACGTCCCGATCACTCAAAATAAGAGTGAATGAACATAAACGCCTAACCAAAGGTCAACCAACAGGAACACAAGCCTACAAAAATCTTGAAAAAAATTCGTCTATATCTGCACACGCAGCATGGGACAAAAACCACAATATCGATTGGAACAATGTTTGTATTGTAAAAACTAACATTAACAAATGGAAAGAAAGACTTATAACAGAATCGATATTCATTAAAGTCACACCGGATACATATAACAAGGGTGAATCAGTACAACTATCAACAACTTGGAATATAATTGTGAATACAAAGACATGAATGAACGTGGAATATAACTCAAATACAAAAAAAACATGAATGAGCAAAAATAATGAACTATATGTATGAGTACAAATCATAAATGTGTGAATCAAACAATTCCAACAGGGGTGTGAACACGGGCAGTAATTTTGCTCGAAATATTACCAATAACAAAACTTACCATTGTGTGTAAACTATTGAAATATAATTATACTTTATTTGTAAACTGATTTCAGGTTGATGAAGGAGTATCCTGCCGTTCCGATTCTGGCTTGTTCTGACATCTTCATCCATTCCTCCTGCCTGTTGCTGAAACTATGCTTTCTGGCTGAATAATTGAAGGAAATCACCTCTGTTAAATCTCTCCCGTTAATGGTGATTGATGAAGGTTGTTGTTGGTGGTGGTGGTGCATGGGTATCTTCATCACCTCCGTCTTCTCTGTGTTCATCTGCAGTCCTGTAAGCTTGTAAGTCTCCGAGTTTGTGTGACATTAGACATTTGTCATCCACACGAAAAATCCAAATCTTCTTGAGTTTTCTGATTGGGTTATGCAAAAGATTCCTGTCTTCTCACTTCCTGTGCACAGTCTGACGCATAATGCTGCATTCACTTCTAACTCTTCGATGAGTTTCCCGTTGTGGGTTATATATATAGAGGAAAATGTAACGGAACAGTGTCAGTGAGCTCACTTCATATAGGTAAAATCAATTTACATGATATAATCTTAGGCACCATTATTGTTGTTTGAATTTGTCGCAAACGTTGGTGACAACTGAAGGATTCCTTATATGTGGCGAATCCGGTGAGTTGTATTTAAGAGTACAAAAATGACTTGTAACACGTTAATTAGTTTATCGACAATAATTTTTTCAGCAGTATCATCTGCAAGAACCTCACCACAGGAGTTAGTATCCAGTTAAACATGTGAAGAAGTATTGATTTATTATTATTATTTCCTTTAACTCCTAGAGGAACATAGGGCTTCAGCCGTGAGTCTTTATTGCGTTTGGTTCTCTGCTAGTGCCTTCACCTGACTCCAAGTCTGCTCACACGCTTTCATCTCCTCTTCACATGACCTCCTCCAAATCACCCACCCTCGCACTGACGACCAACTCGCCTCTTCCCTTTCGGGTTCCACTCGAGCAATGGCTTGTCTAGTGATGTCACTCGATGGTTTCCTCAGAGTATGGCCAATCCATCTCCATTTCTTTCTGCCTATTTGTTTTACAATCGGTCCCTGGTTGGTTCACTCCCAGAGATCTCTGTTGCTGATCCTTTCCGGCCATCTGATCTTGAGTATTGGGCGAAGACAACTGTTAATGAAGGTCCGTAGTCTGTTTGAGGTGCTCTTTATGACGCACTGGCCAAGTCTCTGATCCATATGATAAGTAGCACTGATTTCACATTGGAGTTGAAAATCCGGATCTAATTTTTGATGCTGAGTGCTGTTGACCTTCACACACACTTGAGAGTAGTGGAAGCTTGTCTTGCTTTTCCTATTCTCGCTTTGATATCCTCGTCAGTTCCGCCTGTAGTTGAAACGATGCTGATCGTTGTCTGTTGTTGTTGCTGCTGTTGGTGGTGTTGCCCAGGAATCTTCATCATCTCTGTTTTCTCTATGTTAACATTAAGTCCTTCCTATCTTTGATGCTTCTTCTGCTAGCTTGTTGCTTTTCACTTGCATATCTTCCAGTTTGTGGGAAAATCAGACATATATCATCGGCGAAGTCTAGATCCTCCAAGTATTTTGTGTGAGTCCATTTTATGCCTGTTTCCTCATTACCCGCTGTTTGTCGCATTATCCAATCTACTGCAATCGAGAAAATTATTGGCGATAGTAGGCAGCCTTGTCTTACTCCTGTCCTCACTTTGAAAGATTCCGTATTTTTCCCGTTGTGGATTACTTGGCAGGCAGCATTGTCGTACAGCTGTTGGATGAGATGTATAATTGTTGGTGGCACACCGTAGTAGCGAAGTAGTTTCCAAATCACCTCTCGATCGACGCTGTCGAAGGCCTTTTCAAAGTCGATGAAGTTGAGGTAGAGAGGTGACTGTCATTCCAAGCTTTGTTCAATGATGATCCGTAATGTAGCGATCTGATCAATGTATGACTTGTTTCTCCTGAATCCAGCCTGTTCCGGTCAAAGAAGTATTGATGAATTACCATAATCCGCATCCAGTGAATTTTCTAATTCATTTCGATCAGGAACCAGAAAGACTGCAAGCTAATCCATAAAAATGAGGAATGAAGCATGCTGAAGCTGTATATTAGTATAGAATGACTCAGTGGGATTCCAAGTGCAACTGTCAGCATATATATTCATTAGTTTTTAGGTATCCTGATTAATTGGCGCTGTATCGGGGTAGTGATTTGGATTTGTCAGCATGATCAGCATTCGGATGAATATCTAGATGTATACTGCAGCTTGTCTGCCGTGCAGATTTAGTTAATTCCATTTTGGCGTTCGGTTTGACTACCCTAAAATTTTGAAATGTGGATTTATATAATTCCTCACCACTGAGGATAAAATATCACCACATTATTTTAAGAAAGTAGACTAGTTGGTGGGGTATAAATAACGTCCGTCTGTCTGTCTGTCTGGAATCAAAATAGAACTTGGCACCGAAGTGCAGCAGTTCCAGTTGCCACCTTCCAAATAGCACACAAAGGTAGACAAGAAAATGAGTGAAGAGAATCAATAGAGTTTTGACAAGTATAAGAGTGAAACAGAATGAGTAATGGTAGAAAGGAATATGAAAGATTACAGAGACTGAATACATCTGCGTAAGCCATTGACAACGATTTTGAGCCATGTCACCTAGTGTCTGTCTCCAGCCATTGATTCTTAGAGTCCCGAGGGCGGGCCCCAACCCGGAAGTCTTCATCTCCTTACCTGACTCAGTTTAATTGTCAAGGATTTCATGGACTGATGCCATGTTTTTGTTTGGCCACCACTTACTGTTTTCCAACCTGCGCCTATATTAGCTAGTAATGCCCGTCGGGGTGGGGGAGGCGATGGTTAGGCATGCGCAGCATGTGACCTAGCCATCTCCATCTATGCAACTTTATAGCCTCGTCGATTGATTTTCCCTCTTTGCCCAACACTCTACGCCTAACGTCAACATTACTTACCTTATTATGCCACCTAACGTGAGAAAGAGATCGTAAACATCTGTGGTCAAAAACAGACAATCTTTTCATGTCTTCCGCTCTCAATGGCCACGTCTCACCGCCATAGAGAAGGACGGAGCGAACTGCTGAGCAGTACACACGTCCCTTGGTTGATAGCCGGATGTCACGCCTACTCCAGAGACGGTGTAAGTTGGCAAAAGCAGCTCGAGCTTTCTGGATGCGTGCTGAGATTTCGTCATCACTCAGTCCGTTGGTGCTGATACAACTTCCCAAATAGGTGAAGTGGTCAACGTGTTCTATCACTTCACTCCTTATCACTAAGCTAGGGGTAGACGTAGTCCAGTCCTTACATTTTACAGGGGCGAATCTCATGCCAAACATATGAAGATTGCTGCCCAAGGTGTTCAGAAGACTCTGCATTTTGTTAGCATCCTCCCCTAACAGGACTATGTCATCTGCACAATATATAAGTCCATAAGACTATTCCCTGGTAACAAGTCGATTCCTAAGTCGTTAAGTTCAGTTAAGGATACTTCCATTAGCATATCTATGATGAAGTTAGACAGAAATGGGGGAAGTGGACATCCCTGACGGACGCCACTGGTTGTTATCAATTCAGATGACAAAGCCCATAAGCCCTTATATGGCTTCGTGAGTTTGAGTAGAGAGTTAAGACAACAAGGTATCAACCAACCTTTAGTTCTGCAATTTTTAAACTCCTGTATTTTACCTATTGTACTCTATTGTTCTCCATTAATCTTTCCTGGGCTTTTTAAAAAAGACCATATCATATTACGAAGGGTATTAAAAGCTGTGAGTAGGGCTTGCGGTTTGCCACTGCGTGAGCTCGCCAACACTATAGTCGAGAGACATAAATTCCAGTACAACGTGGGCAAAGGCCGTACTGTCAGACCCTCTGCACCCCCTTTATTCACAACTATCCCCTTGTATCTCATCAGGTAGAACGAGAAGTCAATATAAGAAATTATATGCTCGTACCACTAAGTACAAAAATTCTACAATACCGTATTTAGCCCGTATTTTATGTGATGAAGACTCTGTTAGACGTGAAACATATAAGTTACTATGTAATTAGCATAGTGAATCGACCCTTTCATTGTTCATCTTTCTGTAATTCTATGGTGTCACCATTTCTATCGTTTAATTATAACTTTGCTATTTTTATTTTAGTTGTTATTACTATTATTACTATAATTTTATACTTTATGCGTATTTTTCTCCTTATCGTATACTGTAATTGCTACATAGCTGCTATAAAAACGTTTTGTTATCACTATTATGTATTAATTATTTCGTTTATTTATTTTTTGTTGTTGTCGTTTTTGAGTAAATTAGATGCAATATTGTACTGAATGCTGAAAATTCCTTGCTGTATCATTAATACTGTTTTTGGAATAAAGCAAAAATTATTATTATTATTAGTGCAATGTACTTTCTGGGCACTCCCTTCACAGTCAAACATTGCCATAAATAACGTCCAAGTAACTTATATCTTTCCATTTGATATTGTGGTAAGTTTTACCCTTGTTCTCTCATACTTCACTCGTATGTCTGTTTTCTTCTCACTCACTCTATTATGCGGGAATTATACGAACGACTCTTATTTGTTTGAGAGCTTTTCTCATGACTGCTGCTCCTTTTATTATCTGAAATTATAAATAGAGGCAAAACAAACAACAGGTGTAGTCCCTAAGTTCATGCATCAAATGGACCTATGATTTCTGAAACTCTTACATGGGAATTGGCACTAGTGTCGCTTGCAAACTCTCTTAGTGTGTCACTATGTGTTCTTTAGATAAGATTTTCATACAGAGAAATTTTCTTAACATGATAAGTGGATGCGTTTCTCGACATTTCTTCGATGAGTTTAACTTTTTCAAACTTTGATAATTCAATTTCATTCAATTTTAAATTCATATTCTTCTTTTAATGAACTAGTCTATCTGTCTGTGTCTGTCTAGAATGTTTTTTCATCTTTGCGTGTCTTTCGTGTAAGACCAGCTTAATTACATGACCAAATATTTTGAAATTATTGATTAAATGTTTCAACGAAGAAAATTACAGAATCAACTAATCACTTACTAGGCTTACAAATGATGAAGACTCCTGGCCAATAGCCACGGCAACAACAACAGACAACAGTCAGCCAGCATAAAATGGGAGAAATCTGAAAGAAGCGACCTCCTTCACCTACCGACCTACCTAGCTGGGAAGCATCGTTTCAACTACAGGCGGACGGAATTGATGAGGATATCAAAGCAAAGAGGATCGAGAAAGCAAGACACGCTTTTATTTCTCTCAAACATGCAGGCAGAAATCTAGGTGGCTTGGCAGTACTTTCTCCATTTTTATTCTCTTTCTTTTTGCATGACCTTCCGAACTCACCCAAAGTTAATTTCATTAAGTATGCTGATGATCTGACCGCTTCTGTCCCTGTAGTTTCCACATCGGATTGTTCCCATATGAATGGCTTCTTAGCTGAAGTTAAGGATTGGTCTGGCTCAAATGGTCTTAAACTAAATCCAACTAAATGTAATACTGTTGATTTCAGCTTGAGAAGTGAAAAAGACATGCATAGATTGATCAAATCTCATGATTGCTGTAATATTGATGGTACCATGATAGAGAGTAAGTCAAGTGTTTTTTATCCTGGCATTAGTTTCTCTTCAAACCTTTGGTGGTCGTCTCATATTCTTATAGTTTCTAAGAAAGTTTTCCGTCTGACTTATTACATAAAGAAGTTGAGGCACTCAGGTATAACCCAATCTCTTCTCATACAATTTATTAATTCATGTGTTTTGCCCATCATTCTTTATTGTTCTCCATTACTCTTCCCTGGGCTACTCAAGAAAGACCACATAATACTACTAAGAACATTGAAGGCTGTAAGTAGGGTCAGTGCTATCCCTTTGACTCAACTAACTGACACTGTTTTCAATAGGCATATGAATTCTTGTAAACACTTAGCTAAAGTTATTTTGTCTAATAGCGAACATCCTCTTTATTCACAATTGTTTCCTTGTATCTCTTCGGGTAAGACCAGAAGAAATTTCATAAACATTTATGCTCGTACTACAAAGTATAAAAATTCGACCGTACCATATTTGGCACGAGTATTGTGCGAAGAGACAAATATCAGAAAAGAACTTTTACAACTTTTAAATCATTAACTAAACTATAAAATGTAATGATGCATATTAATGCATGTGTGATTTGTTATATTATTTATTTATTATTCACTATGACCTAGTAATTGGTGTGATTTTGTTGGGTTTTTTATTTTTTCCTATTAACTCTCAATATTTTAACATTTTATACATTTATATAATTATAAACAGAGCTAAACCATTGCAATATGTAAAAGAAACGCTGAAAATTCCATGCTGTAAATTGTTATTGTTGTGGAATAAAGTTGTTATTATTATTATTATTATACTCTGAGAAAACAAATCATCAAGTGACTGACATCACACTGCAGGTCATCACTCGAGTGGAAACCGAATGGGAAGCGGTGCGTCAGTTGGTAGTCGGTGTGAGGGCGACATGGAGGAGGTCATGTGAAGAGGAGATGTTAGCATGTGGGTAGACGTGGAGCCAGGTGAAAACGCTGGCAGAGAACTGAAGGCAATGGAGGTGTGCGGCTGAAGCTCTATGTTCCTCTAGAAACTAAAGCAGACGATGATAACAATAGGCTTACCTTTTTATCTTGTCGAGATTGTCTGTCCGTCTGGATTTTTGGAATGACGGCATTTCTTTCATGAGTTGTCTTTATTACCATTTTTGCTAGTTAATGACAGAAGACTCCAAACTTGGTAATCTCTGCTCAGAAAATTACACCGAAATAGTTGTTGCTGTTTAAACACGTTCGATTTTCGGAACACGTACCAAAATGTCTACTTCTCTAGAGAACACTTGTTTCCAGTAGTGCCTTTGACAGGTATTTCATCAATATGGATCATGAGGTGGACATTATGAAATCCTTCAAAATTATCAGCAGACAGCATGTTGAAGTAGTCGCTATCAAACGTCTGTAAACCGAAATTCTTTGTGTTCAGAAAGAATCACAGAATATACACATTGGATTATAGGAATCATTAAAAAGACGAAGTCATCAACTAAACAGCTGTGCGTTCGTGTATTTATATTGCATTTGTGAGAAAGTTCCAGGATTATTCCCGGTCAGAGGGCAGATTAATAAAATTACTAACTGTAATAAACAGAAGATAGGTAGTGGCACTATTCTAGAAATATTTCAGGTCAAAGGTCAAGTTAAAAATCCCAATGTGTAATAATCAGAAAGATTGGGTAGAAAAGACGAAATAGGATTATAATTACTGGAAAACTCGTCAGTTTGCATAATTACGGGTTAAGGACGTAGCATTAACGAAGTGGGCAGGAGGTTCGGACATTTAAAAATAAAAACAGTAACCAAATCTAACAATCCAGATAAGGATTTAAAACGTAAATATAACAAATAAACTGGAAGGTTGGGCAAGAAATGTGGTAATAGGACAGTCATTATTGGTGAGACTGACTTTTCATGATGGCCACGGTAGGGACAACGGTTGAACGTATTTCCTTTGGATACTTAGAGTTGGATTGAGTTTTTGGATAGCCAGTGCTTTAGCTATTCCTAGATGTCTTGATTTCACTCCCTTTGGTAGGTTGGATCGGATCATGTATATGGTTTTGAAAGACTTTTCAAATGAGGCTGAATGTCCAGAATTCACCAGATGTTCTGTTCAGAAAGAAGCATTTGTCAGTCTTTGCTTGTCTGTCTGGTAACTGTATGCCTTTACTCGACCTCTCTTTCATTTGTTTACATAATCTTTGTCTTTGATATGTGAATTTCCATTGCTTCCGTTTCTGTTTGAAGAATTTCAATTCGTACTCTTTTAGCAAGATTCTCACGTATTCTGTTGACAGCTTTGAAGTTGTTTTGTGGGTTTACTTGGGGTCCTGATTCGATTAGGTGTTCGGCAACTGAGCTTCGTTGGGAGGACCTACTTTCTCTTTTATAAAACCATGAGGGTAATTGTAAAGAATGGAATTTCTAATGTCTTTTTATATAGATTGCAACAATTTAGATCCTTTTATAACTATGTAGATACATAAAATTGAAAAATAATAATAATAAAATCACAAAAAGCTGAACGTTGGCGGAGATATAATGAACTATTATTATTATTATTCTCTTGGGTTCCATGTGGAACATAGGGCTTCAACAATACATCACCATTTTCTTCTATTTTCTGCTGTCTTCTTCAGCTGGATCCACGACTGACCATAATCTCTCATCTCCTCTTTCTTGCCACACGATCTCCTCCATGTCACCGACGACCCACTCGTTGCTTCCCTCTGCGATTCCACTGGAGCGATGACCTGCATTACACGCGATGTCATTTGACGGTTTACTCAATGGCATGTGCCTGTCCATCCATCTCCATTTTCTCCTACGTGTTTGTTGAGCAATCGGCACTTGATTTGTTTGCTGCCAGTCAGAGTTTCTTGTTGCTAATTCTTTCTGGTTGGCTACATGATGTTCAGTTTCGAGCCCGTAAAGTCGACAGCTGATGACAAAAGTCTGTAACTTGTTGGAAATCCTTTCAGGTACAAACTCGCCAAGTTTCTGAGCAATAAAGAAGAAGTGGTTGACAGAACTCTTGTCTGTTGAAAATCCGAAGCTTGTTCTTTATGCTGAGTGCAGAAGACTACAAATAGATAATGCCATGGATAATACATGTAGTAAAAATAATAATCATCTTTGCTTATCCTTTGAAGTTCAGATTATTGATTTAAAAAGTTTATAAGTTCTTTTCTGATATCTGACTTTCTCTATTCACACAAAACCCGTGCTAAATATGGTGCTTTGGTAGAATTTTTATATTTAGTGGCTGTACGAGCACAAATTCTTATTAAATTTCTTCTAGTTTCACGACCGAAGAGAAAAAAGCCAAAAGTTACGAAAAAGTAGAGACGACGTTCGGTATCAGACAAGATAAATTTAGCCAACTGCCTGCAAGAATTAAATTGTAGTGCCTATTGACAATGATATTGGTCAGTTGAGTCACCACTAACGCTACTTAAAGGCTTCAGTCTTCTGCATCGTATGATATAGTCTTGTTTGAGAAGGCTAGGGAAGAATAATTGGGGCGAACAATAAATACAGAAGAATAGGCAGAATACATGAATTAATTAACTGTAAGATAAGAGGTTGAGTTATGCTAGAGCAGTGCTTATTTAGTGTGGAGTTTCCTGCCAAATAACCTCATGAAACAATTACAAGTTAAAATTGTCCTGCAAATAAACTTAATAAAGATTCCTCAGGGGTAGTGACAATGTTATAACTAGGGTTAGTTGTTGATGCGTAACAACAGAAGACAAGGGCCAGACAACAGATCGTTTAATAAGGAAATCAACACATATTTATAGATTTTCATGTACATTATCACAGACCATTCTTAGCTGACGAACACAGTCTACTGATTGGTTGTTTCTCACTGAACGTTAATCTTTCATCTCTTTATGTCTGTTTCTTGAATGTCAGATCATGTATCTGCTAATTGCATCTGCCTACGCAAAGTCTGCTCTCCGTCTTTGATCTTGTTTTCATATGACTAATATTTGAGACATAAACATTGACGTCAATTACTGTCTAACGATTTGGCTAGCAGACAGCTCTCACCACACTACTCCTCCCGTCAAATAGCTTCGCGCGCAGGCGTTCCAACCTTCTAGGTGATGCATCCCCTAGTTGATGATTCTTACGGACCGGCTTGTCCCAATGCACCCATCGTTGGATTTGACTGGCGTTAACTCCTTTTTGTTTGTCACCTTTTCTGATAGTATATACTTGACCCCGTCTTTTTGTGACTGTGTATGGTCCTTCCCACTTTGGGAGTTTTCGTGAACCTGACCCGCATCCAACTGCATATCTTCTGTCTCTACACTTCACCTGGTCCCCGACTGCAAAGGTAATGCACTGTGTCTTTTCTCTCAGCTGAGACTTCACGACATCCCTCCGCTGCTTCTGCATTACATTCTTGACTGCCTCTTTCCGTTCTGCTTTTAATTTCGTCGTACTCCACTTTTGGTGAAGGGGAAAGGTCTCGTTGTGTATCGGTAATCGTGATTTTCTACCATACATCAGTTGAAAGGATGACGTTTTCGTTGTTTCCTGGGTGGTGGCACGAAGTATTAGTAGAATCAGTGGCAGCTCCGTTTCCCAGTTACCGCCCTTCGAGGCCAGCCACTCCTTCAGCGTACGGTTGTTTCTCTCCGTCAGGCCATTCGTTTGTGGATGGTATGGGGTCGTCCGGATCCTCTTGATGCCAAGCTGTTGCAAACGGGAAGTAAATTCTTCACTTTCGAAACACGGACCTTGGTCTGTCACTATTGTCTTTGGTACGCCATGGTCTGCAACGATGTGTCTAATTACTGCATCTGTCACGGTCCTTGCGCGTTGGTCTGGGATTGCTACGGCGTCTACCCATCGTGTCGCGTGTTCCGTCATCACCAAGAGGTACTGATTACCATTGGATGTCTGAGGAAATGGACCCATAACATCTACGGACCACAAGTCACCTATCGCCGTAACTGGAATCGACTGAAGTGGTGGTCGTATGCACCGGTCGCCTTTCATTAGCTGGCACCGTGGACATCCAAGTACATATCTTGCTACGTTTTCTCTCATACCTGGCCAGTACATACTTTGTCTCAAGAGGTCGGTTGTTCTGGCCACTCCGGTATGTGCTAGCTGGTGGCATTCTTCTATCATGTCGTGGCGCGACGATTGAGGTATGACAGCTAGCCAGCTTCCGTCGTCCTCTCGCCAGGTCAGAGTCCCGTAGGCGTTCACTCTTAGTCGATCTCTCTGTCTGAGTAGTGTGGTTAGCTCCTTACTCGCTGTAGCTGGATCCACTTCTATTCCGTTAGTGATCACCTGTATTACTGTGTACAGCGTATCGTTCAACCTTTGTCTGCGTGCCAGTCTTAGTGAGTCTTGTTCTACTGCATGCACTCCGTATGCGACCTCGGGCAACTCAGACTCGTCTTCTGGTCTCGATAACAAATCTGCCAAGACATTTTCATTTCCAGGAACGTGTGAGATCGTAAAATCGTACTCCTGAAGACGCAACATCCACCGTGACAATTTCCTCCGTGGGTCTCTCGCTGTCTTCAAAAACTGTAGTGGCCTATGATCCATTTCGATGTGGAACCGCCGGCCGAGTAAATAAGGTCTCCATTTGTCGATTGCCCATACCACTGCTAAACATTCTTTCTCTATCGTTGAATACTTTCGCTCTGTGTGTGTCAAAACCCGACTGGCATACTCAAGGATTCCGTCGGTGAGAGGGTGACATGGAGGAGATCGTGAGAGGAGGAGGAGAAGGAGGTTAGAGACGACTGTCAGTCGTAGACTCCGTTGAAGAGGACAGCAGAAAATAGAAGAAAGTGGAGATGTGTTGTTGAAGCCTTATATTCTACTCTGAACCCAAGGGAATAATAATAAAATATACATCACCAGTTAACGTCTGACTGCTCTTCTTCATGGAATATTTTTTTTAATTTGTGTATATATGACAATGAGCTTAATGACACCTGTAGTTCTTTTCTTTCAACCCCTTGTATATTCAGTTGCGTGATATTCACTAATGGTTGATACCTAAATAATTAATTAAATCATTCAAGTATTGGTTTGCAGGGATTTGATCCGATTGGTTACAGGGTTTCTTCATGAGCTGACATCGGATACAGAACCATTCGGAATCCTGGAAGTACTGATAGACACCTATTTCGTCCTGGTTCAGACTCTTCTGCAGTACGCAACCACCACAGGGGTTCGAATCCAGGATCTTCCGGTTACAAGGCAAGCTCGTAGACCATTAAGTCACTGGGATACGACTCAGCGGCCACCCTATGAATTCCAACTTCTGCTGGTCTAGTGTGAGGAAAGATACTCACCACGAATAAAATTGGCTCGTGGATGAGCAGAAGTTGGAATTCATGGGGCATTAGATCAGACTCCAGTGGTTTAATGGTCTATGAGCTTGCCTTGTAACCGGAAGATCCTGGATTCGAACCCCTGTAGTGGGTGCGTACTGGTGAAGAGTACCAAACCAGTGAAGAAAAAAACAGTTATCCAGTACTCTCAGGTTTCTGAATGGTTCTGTATCCGATGTCAGCTCATGAAGAAATCCTTTAAGTAATCCAACCAAAACACTACAAACCAACAGTTATTCGAGTCAACTAATACAGATTTTGCTAGATTTTTGTGCTGTGGTAGTCTAACCAACCCAGTTCTACCACTTTTATCTATTTATTTGACCTGACAATCATTACAATAGGCTATTAAATTAACTAATCGACATAATTTGTTTTCAAGTTTTTATGTGTGAATGGAACTTTTATTCCTGCTTTCTTAAGAATTTTACTTAAGGTTTCCGAAGTTTCTTCTTTCTATGGAAGTACTAATGTCCTTATTCTGTACATGTTTCCCATGCATGTCGTCATTATTATTATCATTATTATTGTAACTACCAGTAATAATACCACTATTATTATTATTAATTTTGTTTTAACATTTCCTTTCATACCTTCTGACTAGTTTATCAGGGCAATCATTAATTAAATTTCAAAGCTTCTCTTATACGCCACACTTCCTCTCTTAGGTTTTCCTTGGTACTGCTTATTTTTTGTGCCCAATTACTTGAACATTTCACCATTCCCGTTTTTACTGCTATAGGGGGGATGATCAGAAATCCAAATATCTGTTTGAATGTATGTGGGTTTCCTGTAAACACACACTAGTTTGTTTAACTTCACATCTCCTCTCTTTTTTACACTACAATCTAACATTGGAAGTTCCCCTTCTTGACTTTCCAATATATAAGTGAATTGAATTGCCTCCACTTATGAGTTGATGTGTTGGAAAAATCTACCTATATCCTGAGTTATAAGTACAGTGAATATTTCAACTATATGCCTCCACCATGCATGCCCTACTTGTGCATTTGCTGTATATTGCAAAAATACATCATGTTGAAAACACACCTTCCTACTGATTGCTGGTGTAGGATACACTCTAGAAATCCAGGCGGAACTTTACAGGTATATGCATCCTCATCTTCAGTTAGAGTGATGGTAGGCGTTCCAATTGAGACTAGAACATCTTGTTGAACTGAAGGTAAGGTAAAAGCGTTTTGTACCGAACCCTTCTGTCATTTAAAAATAATCAATGGGAGATTGTTAATGACCGTTTCAACACACACGCACAGAGATTCACAAGAGATTGTCTATGACATATCAGCTGACTAGTTCACTATAACTTCAACAGGCTACTGTCAACATATCACCGAAGATGTTATACGACATAATTCATTTTGCCTCAACTCTTTCATTATTCACTTTTCTGCTGCTTTCAGGTTTCTAAGGATATCAGAGATAGTTATGCGAAGGCTTTCTAATTCTATGTCAACTGTATCTACAGAGCAAATTTTCTGAATTCTAGAGCAAAGAGAACGGATAAGACTTCGCCTCCTACCTATTGTTGAATTTAGGGTACCAACCTGTAAATGCTGGCTTTCGGTAGATCGATCTTTCTAATGTACCGTTCTTTCCCCCATATGCAGCATCATATCTAAGAAGTGAAATGCGGAATTCGACTCTTCGCCGATAGTGACTTCGTCAGTTGCGTTGATGGAATTAATTTGATCGGTAAGCATATGATTTCATATGGTGTTTGCTGTGTATTCACAAATGTACTATTTATAGAAACTACTTGTTTTATATGTCATTAAATCGACCTAGTATGCATAAACATTGGAGTACCAACTAACTATCTGGAGATGTGTTGTTTAGATCTAAAGATGTCATTTATAACCAAAGGGATGGTGTCGCCATGGGATGTCCATTAGGACCTCTCCTTCCAGTGGATTTCTTCATGGTGAGATTGGAGAGGAGGCCATTGGAACAAACAATCTCGAGTCTGCATATATACATAGAAGCGATATATTGACGACACCTTCATCGTTATTTGTGATGAAAATTGTTCAACTGTTGAGCTTCTTAGAAAATTTAATGCTTCTCACTCATCCATACTTTTCACTATCTTAGAAGAGGCGAATTCAACATTTCCCTTCTTTGAATATGCTGCTAGATAGAATATAGCACGACACGTTAAAAAGATCAATCTACCAGAAGACAACTTCCTAAGTATTGCCAACAAACAAAACAACAATGATGACGTTAATTCCATCCATATAAAGAAGGTTGTTAAAATAAATTAATTTCAAAAATTAAATGTCAGTAGCCTGACACGATGCTCTTTTGATTAGTATCTAATCTAATTTTATTTTTACATTTTCCTACAAATTTCCTGATTAATTTATCTGGATAATCATTAATTAAGTTCCAAATATCCGTTTGAATGTGTAGGTTTCCTATAAACACCAGTGTGTGCTTGACTTCCCATCTTCTTTCCTTTTGACGTTACAATCTAATATTGGAAGCTCCTCTTCCTGACATTCCGATTCATAAATCAACTAAATTTCCTCTACCATTTGAGTTGATGCATTCGAAACATTAATTTTCTATCGTGTGTTTTAAGTACAGTGAATGTGTCATCTACATACATACATGCATTGATACCTCCATTATACTTTAAAGATGGAGCTGAATATTTTATTTGTTATTATTATTGTTTCCCTTAATTCCTAGAGGAACATAGGGAACATGGGCCGGACTTTGGATCGAGTCCCAGCGGTTCGATGGTCTACGAGCTAGCTCGCCTTGTAACCAGAAGATCCTAGTTTCCAACCTGACATCATTTCAGGCAGTGTATTAGATAAACTAAATTGTTTTGTTTTAAAGGCTTCACAGGATTGATCCTGTAACCAACAAAGCTTTTTTCTCATTGAGTTTGTGGGTTTCAATGCCACTTTTATTCCTCCCTGAATTGTTCAGAATTCTCCATAAGGTGTCTAAGGTTCCTCTTTTTGTATGGAATTACTACTGATGATTTAGATTCCTTATTGTTAGTGTTGTCATTATCTTGAGCATGTTTGACATGCATGCCGTCATTATTATTACAATCACCATCACTACTATCATTATTTATTTTATTTTTACACTTCCCTACATACTTTCTGACTAATTTGTAAGGGTAATTATTAAGTTTCGAAGATTCTCTTATGTACCTCACCTCCTCTGTTAGATTTTCCTTGGTACTATTTAGTTTTTGTGCTCTATTACTTGAACATTTCACCAATCCTATTTTTGCTGACATAGGGTGGTGGGATGATCGGAAATTCAAGTACCTGTTTGAATGTGTAGGTTTCCTATAAACAACAGTGTGTGCTTAACTTCCCATATTCTTTCGATTTGAAGTTACAATCTAACATTGCAAGCTGCCCTTCCTGACATTCCGATTCATAAATCAATTAAATTTCCTCTACCATTTGAGTTTATGCATTCGAAACATTAATTTTCTGTCGTGCGTTTTAAGTAGGCTGAATGTGTTCCATACATGCATGTATACATACCTTCATTATACTTTAGACATGGAGCTGAATATTTTATTTGTTATTATTATTATTGTTTCCTTTAATTCCTAGAGGAACATAGGGCTTCAGCCGTGCATCTCCATTGCGTTCGGTTCTCTGCTACAGTCTTCACCTGGCTCCAAGTCTGCCCACACGTTTTCATCTCCTCTTCACATGACCTCCTCCAAGTCACCCTCGCACTGACGACCAACTCGCCGCTTCCCTTTCGGGTTCCACTCAAGCAATGGCTTGTCTAGTGATGTCACTCGATGGTTTCCTCAGAGTACGGCCGATCCATCTCCATTTCTTCCTGCCTATTTGTTTCACAATCGGTTCCTGGTTGGTTCGCTCCCAGAGATCCCTGTTGCTGATCTCTTCTGATCGGCCATCTGATCTTGAGTATTGAGCGAAGACAACAGTTAATGAAGGTCTGTGGTTTGTTTGATGTGCTCTTCATGACGCGCCAAGTCTCTGATCCGTATAGTAGCATTAACTTCACATTGGAGTTGAAAATCCGGATCTTATTTTTGATGCTGAGTGTTGTTGATCTCCACACAGACTTGAGAGTAGTGAAAGCTTGTCTTGCTTTCCCTATCCTTGCTTTGATATCCTCGTCAGTTCTGCCTTTAGTTGAAACGATGGTTCCCAGATAGGTAAAGGCGGTTGTTTATTTCAGGTTCCTTCCATTTATGCTGATTGTTGTCTGTTGTTGTTGTTAAGTTTTGTTAAGTTTTCCCGAATCTACATTTGAAGTGAAGGTACGAAAGGAAGAGATTCCTTTCCCGACTTGTGTGTTCTCAATGACATAACATGGGAATTTTTCAAATAGTTCGTGCACTTACTCACAGTAATAATAACAATAAGTCTGTGAATATCAAAATGAAAAAAAATTAATACTGGAGCAATTTGTGATAACAAGAATAATGCGATCGCCGAATTAAACAAACTAATGTCCAGATGGAGGTAGTAGATAAAGAAAGCCTAGTAGGAAAAACAAACAAAATGTTCTGATTAAGTATTGTTCGACTGTAAGGGAACTAAATAAACGATATTTTAATGATGATACTGATAAGATTAAGGACTAACAAAACGCAAATAAAACGGGAAAGCATTATATATTCTTCATATATTCTACACGGAATTTTCTTGGTTTCAAGATTTCATTATAAGATCACCTCTTTAACGGAAGGCCTTGAGTTCGAACCCCTGAAGTGGGTATAGACTGATGAAGAGTCCTAAATTAGGCTGATGAAATAACTGTCTATCAGTACTCCCTGGCCCTCAGCCCGTGAATACTCCAGGAACAAAATTGATCACAATTTTTAAAACATCATTATTACTTATTTACTTGGTTACTAACTGACAAATAACTTCTGACCTCAGTTGTCAATTAGAATTGTATAAATACACAAAGTCCCAGTAACACAACTGTACAGGTTAAAGGTGAAGTTACGGAAAAGCGATAGATACCTTTGCTAAGTGATTTGTATTCTTTTCAAGTGAATGGAAGCAAAACACGTAGTTCAGCGAAAAGTCTCTTCCCGGGCAGCGAATTCATTCACTTAGCTGAACAATCACAAATACTTTTACTTATTTTTGTATGTGTGTGTGTACATTAGCTTTGTCCGATAAGAATAAAAATAAGTTAGAGTTATAGTTGTCAAAACATTTCAAAAAATGTCGTGAATAATCAAATTGCAACTGGAGGAGGGGGATTGAAGATTGGTAAGAAGGTAGTGGTGGTGTGTTGGTTTGCAGGGATTTGATTTGACTGGTTACAGGATTCCATCATGAACTAACATCGGATAGAGGACCATTGGGTCCCTGGAGGTCCTGGGTTCGAACCCCTGTGATGAGCACGTAATGTTGAAGAGTCTCCAGCTAGGACGAAACAGCTGTCCAGTACTCCCTGGTGGTTTTCCAAAAGTACATACTAATGATAAAATCATGTTTAAATACTTCAAGTAGTCCATGGTAGGCGAAGAGACATCATCTTAATATGTACAGAGAATATTAGATTCACCTTCCAAGAGAGGGCATACAAACAAATCAATGGTGTTGCTATTGAGAGCCCTCTTGGGCCCCTGTTAGCAGATACTTTCATGTCGAAATTGGAAAAACAAAGGTAAGGTATGCTTGGCGAATTTATGCTATATAAACGTTATGTAGATGATACACTCACTCATTATTGGTAATAATAGTAAGTCTATTGAAAACTTTATTACCCTATTTAATCATATTCATCCAAATATCCGAGTGACTTCCGAACTCGAATCGAATAACAAACTCGGTTTCCTGGATATTACTATGACTAGGAGAGATCATGGTACGATTCAGCGATTTATTTTTCGTAAACAGACATGAAGTGGACAATATCTTCATTTCACCAGTTTCGTTCCTATCCAGTATAAACGTTCCCTAGTGTGAAATGTTTGTTC
>OX235273.1:152258288-152425314 GCA_944472155.2 Trichobilharzia szidati
CACAGTTATCCTCCTACCTTTCAGAAACAACCTCTACAAGCATAGTGTTTCTGATTCGTTTGAATTCGTCGACTCAATAAGTGATGCTAATGTATCTGGAAAGAAAATGATATACATGGATGTCACTTCGCTTTTCACCAACGTTCCCCTCACTGAAACTATCTGCTTTATATGCAAATTTATTGAGGATAATAACGTGGACGTATGTGTTCCGATCCACTACTTAAAGGAACTACTATTGAGGTGCACCCTAAATGTCCAGTTCAAGTTCAACAATACGATTTATAGACAAAGAGATGGAGTGGCAATGGGGTCACCATTGGGCCCTTTACTTGCGGACTGCTTCTTGACCAGTTTGGAGAATAATATTTTACGGCCTACCATCGACAGTTTCCATCTGTACCAAAGATACATGGATGATACTTTCATCATATGTGACGACAATACCAATATCGAATTGATAACTAAAGAGTTCAACAGCTATCATCATGCCATCAAGTTCACGTCGGAATCAGAGATTAACTCGGAATTCCATTTTTTGGATATTTTTCTAAAGAGGAGATCGGATGGTTCTCTTCAAAGATCGATCTACAGGAAACCAACATGGAATGGTCAGTACACAAATTTCCATAGCTGGGTCCCTTTGAGAAGAAACAGAAATCTGATCCATCCCTTATCCTCAAGAATAAGGAGGATATGTTCAAGTGATACAATCGTTGGAGAACTGGAGTGACTCAGACAAGTCCTCATAGAGAATGGTTATCCTCCAAGATTTATCGAGAAAAACATGAAGCCAAGGGAAAAACCTGAAAGAATACAGACGGTGCCGAAGAAACTACTGTTTATGAGTGTTGAATTTAAAGGTGATACCGCAGCTGAGATCCTGAAGAATCGCTTATGCAGATCACTGAGGAAAGCCTTCTTTATGGCTGAGCTACGTATCAACTTCTACAGCCGACAAATGATCAACGGGTGTGTGAAGGATAAACTGCCGCTTTGGGCCACCTCAATGTGTGTTTATAAATTTAATTGCTCGTGTGGAGCTAGTTATATCGGCCGCACAAAGCGCACGCTTTCCAAACGCGTCTCTGAACATTATCCGGCATGGTTAGTAAAGGGACAATGTAAGACAATTACTAGCTCAATTCTCGAGCATTTGATGAACTCAGGCCACGTAGTTCCACCAGAATCGTCTTTCAAGATCATCTACAGAGTGACGCCAAATGGTACAAAGGGCGTCAGGTTTCGGCTTTTGTGTATGGCTGAGGCTCTGGCAATTCATCAGTACAACCCTGAACTCTGTATACAGAGAAAGTTTGTCCAGCCTCTTATTCTACCTTGGTCTTAACCTCTTCACTAATCGTTCCTTGTAAATAAAAAAATATATTTTGATTTTTTTCTTTTCATTCTAATTTCACTTTTAGTTTGCTTTTGCTTTAATAATTAATTCACTATTATCACTCTCATATGCTCCTTTTGTATATTTTCACACCCTCTTCACACTTGTTAAATTGACACTCAACTATCACCTTTATTCTCACTCAATAGCAATTTTAACCTTATCAAATTTCTATGTTTGTGCCGTTGAGTACCACGTAATTTACAACTTTTAATTTTCACTTCTAAAGCCACTTCTGAGTAATTATATCAATTATGTCACCCCCTATTACTCAATAATAGACCACTATATATTTTTGTAAGTATAAGTACGACTGTACAGACAGCCTGTGAAGATGATTTCGTCGATAAAGAAAACTTTCTTCGCTGAATATCTTGCAATTTTTTTCGATCTCTTACTAGCTGAATTTTCGAGCACTTGGTGAACTCAAGTCATGCAGCTCCACCTGATTTGTCTTTCACGATTATCTACAAGGTGAGACCGAAAAGTTCTGTAAAAACAGAAGGTAAGATAAGGAAGCCAAACTATATTTTTCATTAATCAAATCACTGTGTATAGACCTACAGTTAATATTCGTTAACCAATCACTGAGCGTGTGTTCTCGGTTTACATAAAATGACAGGAAATAGAATTGATTTGATGGAGGATTTCATCATGAGCTGACATTAGTTAGAGAAACATTGGAAAACCATCAGGGGAACACTTGACAGCTGTTTCGTCCTCGTTTGGGACTCTTCATCTGTACGCACACGCCAGGGTCAGAACCCAGGACCTTCTGGTTGCAAGGCGAGTTAGCTCGTAGACCATTGAGCCACTGGGACTCGATCCAGTGGCCAGCACAGTAATTCTAACTTCTGCCAATTCAAGACATAGCGCGACCATTTCGCAATGTCTTCTTCGATGAGTTACTGCCTCATTTTCAACCTGCTGTACCCTACTGGTCACGGCTTCCCACTAGAACCCCAGGTCAACTGCCTGAATAAGGCCAGTCGCTACTGAGCATCAGATTAATTTTCAATTAATGGTTTTGTAGGGACTTTTTTGTTTGATTGGTTAGAGGATTTCATCATGAGCTGACATTGGTTAGAGAACTACTGGAAAGCCACCAGGGAGTACTGGACAGTGTTTGGGACCCTTCATCAGAACGAACCCATCGGCATTCGAATCCAGGACCTTCTGGTTACAAGGAGAGGTCATAGACCATTAACAGAGAGAAATAGAATGTTGAAATATACATAGTATTTTGTTGCCAATGCAGTATTGAACTGTGGGAACATTCCGTTGGGACTCAATGCATGTATCACACCAACAGGGTAAAAAATGCGTTAGGTTTCCGCATTTATGTATGGCGGAGGCGAGGGCGTTGGCGATTCGTCAATACAACCCCAAACTCTGTTTACAGAATACCTTTGTCCAGTCTCCTATTCTAACATGGTCTTAACCTCTTCACTAGTCATTCCCTGTAAATAAAAATTTTATTTTTAATTTTTAATTATTACTTCTTTTTTACTTTATTAATTAATTCACACTACTATCACTCTCACAGGTTCCTTTTTTAAATTTTCCCACCTTCTTCACACTTGTTAAATGGACACTCAAATACCTTTATCCTCACTCAACAACAATTTTAACCTCATCAAATTTTCGACGATTTCTTTCTTTGCGCCGTTGACTACAAGTTTTATTTTTACTTTCAAAGCCACTTCTGAGTAATTATATCAATTATGTCACCGCCGAATTACTCAGTAATAGACTACTATACATGTTTGGCAAATATAAATGCGACTGTTCGACGTCTGAAGATGGTTTCGTCGATAAACAAAATTTTCTTCGCTGATGAATTGTTTTTTATTTTCTTCATAACTCAGTGGATATTTTCGGTGATTTCTCTATTATTTCAATGAATATTTATTTTTGGGTGGTTTATAGTTTTTGTATGTCTTAAATATGATTGATTATTCATTTTGAGTTCCAAGTGGGATATAAGGCTTCGGTGACATGCCTTGAATATCAGAATACCAACTTCCAGGTCAGAAGAACTTTTACTTGGATACATCTGGCTGCTAAATTATGCACGCTGTGTCTTCAAAACCACCCACTTCTATTTTTCGTTCGGGAGTAAAAGATAAACTGCCTGATTTCGCCTCTTCATGTGTATCTACCAAATTCAACTGCTCATGTGGGGTGAGTCAATCACATAGGCCGTACAACTAGGCGTGTTTCTCGTCGGATTTCCGAACATCATCCTGCACAGTGGTTGGTGAAGTAAAGGACTAACGAAATCTATTCGTAGCACCATTCTATCCCATCTTATAGATACAGAACACAAGACTGACGTTAACCATGCTTTCAGGGTCGTTTTCCGCATACCTAAGAATCTCAATTTTGCTTTAAGAGTTCGACTACGAAATATTGTTGAGGATGGCTGTTGAGATCCATATTAAGAAGCCTAATTTATTTGTCCAAAAGAAGTTAGTTCTGACATTATCCTCACCTCGGCCACCTAGGTTCGAATAATCCTCAATTTTTTGTAGAAATTTCCTTAATTTTAGTGGATATTCTTTTTGCTATTATATTTTTATTATTATTATAATTTAAGCATCTTTAATGAACTGTAATTCCATTGTGATCTTATTTAATAAATCGATATTTAAAAAACGCTAATATTGTTATTGACTACTATTCTAGAACATTCTGTGCCAAATGGTTAGTTGAACTCTTACAGCCCCTTCATACTGAGTTGGTGAAACATAGTGTAAAAGATACTTTTGGATTCGTTGAAAGGATAAGAGATTTAAATGTTGATAATAAATTCATGATATCATTTGACGTATCTTCTTTATTCACCAATGTACCTCTCATGGAAACAGTGGACTTTATATGTGAAGAACTTAAAAGACGAAACATCGAGATTGGCATTCCTATATCTTTCATGAAGGAGCTTCTCTTGAAATGCACAATGAATGTCCACTTTTTATTTATTAAGGAACTATATATAGACAAATCGACGGTGTAGCAATGGGGTCGCCACTAGGACCCATTCTAGCCGACATTTTCCTGGCGAAACTAGAAAATGGGCCTTTGAAGGATGTTATTAATGAACTCGAATTTTATTGTCGATACATGGATGATACTTTTTTGATTATGAAGAACGAAAAGGAGGCAAAGAACACCCTGGACAAATTTAATGAGATATATCCTGCAATAAATTTTACTATTGAGAAATAAAAAGACTCTAGTATATCATTTCTAGACGTCCTTATGACCAGAAAAGAGGATGGCACAATAAGAAGAAGTGTTTATAGAAAACCTACATCAACGGGCCAGTACACACATTTTCTCAGCTTTGTGCCCTTGAAATACAAACGCAATCCAATAAAGTGCTTGGTCTACAGAGCAAGAGAGATTTGCTCGGATGAATGTCTTGACGAGGAGCTTAACAATATTAAACGGTTGATAAGTGAGAATGGTTATCCTGAAAAGTTTATTGGTAAGAATATGAATCTGAAACCAAAACAGTCCAAGTTACCAACAGTTCCAAAGAAAGCCTTGTTCTTACAGATGCAGTTCCTAGGAGACAATACAAGTGAGTTACTAACACATCGCCTCAGAAATGCGGTAAAAAGAGCATTTCCTGCTGCTCAGTTACGCTGTGTCTTTAAAACCACCCCTCTTCTGCGTTCGGGAATAAAAGATAAACTGCCTAATTTCGCCTCTTCCATATGTATCTACCGATTTGATTGCTCCTGTGGAGCCAGTTAGTTGCATAGGCCGTACAATTAGGCGTGTTTCTCGTCGGATTTCCGAACATCACCCTGTGTGGTTAAGTAAAGGACAAATAAAATCTATTCGTAGCGCTATTCCATCTCATCTTGTGGATACAGATCACAAGATCGATATTAACCAGGCTTTCAGAGTCATTTACACCTTACTAACAAATCTCAATTTAACCTCAAGAGTTCAACTACTAAATATTTCTGAGGCTGTTATGATCCATATTAAGAAGCCTAATTTATGTGTCCAAAAGAAGTTAGCTCAGATATTATCCTTACCTTGGTCATTTCGGTTCGAATGATCCTGAATTTTTGTGGAATTTTCCTAATTTTAGTTCATACTCTATTTGCTGTTATATCTTTATTATTATAATTTAAGCATCTTTAATGAACTGTAATTCCATCGTGATCTTACTTAACAAATCGATATTATTTGAAAAACACTAATATTGTTATTGACTACTAATCTAGAATATTCTATGTATATAAGCACATATGTATATATAATTGTAGAACCAGAAGAGGAGGAAGTTATCGAAAAGGATATTCTTTGCTCAATTATTTTGTAATTTCATATTAAACGGTGTTATCTATAAGAAGCGAGGTGACTTAGTTTTATGATCACCATTAGGTCCGGTACTTGGAGATATTTTATAAAGGCAAGTTTGGAAAATGGACTATTGAAACTGACCATCGACAGGGTATGCTGATGATACTTATAAGAACAAAATATTCCGCAAATAGACTCTTCAGCGAATTTATTATCAAGCTTTACAATCATATATATGGCTTATTTATATTAAAAAATTACATGCCCTCGCCTAGATTACTAGGTCACTAGTATTCTAGCCGGTCCCAAGCCCGGATAAAGAGGGAGGGTTGGGGCGTGGTGCTAGCAACTCCACCCCCAAAACTTAACCAAATTGCTACTAAAACTTCAACGCACAAATATATTCAAAATTCTAAAATTACAAATAGTGACCTTGTTTTTCGCTGGAATCGGGGAAGTGAAATGACGCGGGCTGGTGAAAGCCTTCGGGAAGCCAGTCAGCTGATGTGCCTTCTTTCGATGAAAGCGAAAATAAGGATGGGGACGTGGAATGTTCGTACAATGTACGAAGCTGGGAAGGCTGCTCAGGTAGCCGCAGAAATGAGGAGATATAGAATAGAAGTGTTGGGAATCTGCGAGAGCAGATGGAACGGATGTGGAAGGAGCCAACTATCAACTGGAGAGACAATAATCTACTCCGGTCACCCAGAGGACAATCACGAGCACACCGAGGGAGTAGCCATCATGATGTCACCAACAGCGGCTAAAGCTCTCATGCAGTGGGAACCAATCTCCTCCAGGATAATGACAGCCAGGTTCAACTCAAAAGGAAAAAAGGTTACAATCATTCAGTGCTACGCGCCTACAAACGCCTCAGAACATGAGAAGAAGGAGGATTTCTACAGTCAACTACAAACAGTAATGGACAACGTCCCAAAGAGCGATATCAAAATCCTGGTGGGCGACATGAATGCGAAACTGGGAGGAGACAATACAGGAAGAGAACTCACCATGGGTCGTGAGGCCCTCGGTGAAACAAACGAAAATGGCAAACTCTTCTCAGACTTCTGCGCCTTCAATGATTTGGTGATTGGTGGCAGTGTGTTCAAACACAGGGATATACACAAGGCAACATGGATTTCACCAGATGGACACACCAAAAACCAGATAGACTTCATTTCAATCTCAAGGAAGTGGAGACGGAGCCTACTGGACACAAGATCGAGGAGAGGAGCAGATGTGGGTTCAGACCACTATCTAGTACAAGGGACTTTCAAGGTGAAGCTGAAAGCCTCGAGGATAGCTGGGGATAGGCCACAATGCAAGTTCAACACTCACAAACTGAAGGACACAATCACACAGGACATTTTCACTGCAACTGTCAGAGCAAAGCAGGAAACACTACGTGGCACCACTGAGGAATCATCCGTGGAAGACCATTGGAACTCTCTGAAGGTAATTTTCAACGAAACGTGTTCAACGGTTTTAGGAAGAAAGAAGAAACAAGACAAGGAATGGCTCTCAACAGACACTTGGAAACTAATTGAGGAGAGGAGAAAGGTGAAAGAAAAAATGATTCAATGCAAAGATGGACAAGAGAAAGAGACGCTGAACTCAACTTACACAGCACTGGACAAAGAAGTGAAGAAGAGTGCCAGGAAGGACAAAAGACAATTCTACGACAACCTGGCTACTGAAGCTGAGAAGGCAGCAGGCAAAAGGGACCTGAGGACACTATATCAGATAACCAAGTCTCTATCCGGGAAGAGATCAACACAAGTGAAACCTATAAAAGACAGCCAAGGGAACCCAATTACCAAAGAAGAAAGACAGATTAAACAATGGGCGGACCACTTCAAAGGACTCTTGAACCGACCACCACCTACAACCCGTCCAGTAATACCAACAACAGCACGTACACAACTGCAAGTCGACACCAATCCTCCAACGAAAACTGAAGTCATGAATGCAATCAAGCTTCTGAAAGCTGGAAAAGCAGCTGGACCAGATGGAATACCCCCGGAAGCACTGAAAGCGGACCCAGAAACGACGGCAGACATGCTGACTCCATTACTGCAAAAGATCTGGAAAGAGGGAAAGGTGCCTACTGACTGGAGGAAAGGTTACCTGGTGAAACTACCAAAGAAGGGCGACCTGGGACTCTGCAAGAACTGGCGAGGAATCATGCTCCTGTCGACGCCAAGTAAAATCCTGAGTCGCATCATCCTGGAGAGAATCAAGGACGCGCTGGATACAGAACTCCGACCAGAACAAGCTGGATTCAGGAAAGGCAAATCATGTTCTGACCAAATTGCAACTCTACGCATTATCATCGAACAAAGCATAGAATGGCAATCAAATCTCTACCTCAACTTCATAGACTTTGAGAAGGCCTTCGACAGCGTTGACCGCGAAGTAATTTGGAAACTACTCGAGTACTACGGCGTACCGCAAATATTCATCAACCTTATTCAACAACTGTACGACAACGGCACATGTCAAGTGATCCACAACGGAAAACTCAGCGAAGCGTTTGGAGTAAACACAGGAGTCAGACAAGGGTGCTTATTATCACCAATGATATTCCTAATTGTGGTGGACTGGATTATGCGTCAGACAGTGGGAAACGAGAAGACAGGGATATCCTGGACCGACGTGAAGAACCTAGAAGACCTGGATTTTGCGGATGATTTATGTTTGATGTCACACAAAATCGAAGACTTACAAGCAAAAACCGACAAACTGGTCGAAGAAGCAGCCAGAGAAGACAGGACTCCAGGTGAACATAGACAAGACGGAGGTTATGAAAATAACCAACCAACAACAACAACAGCAGCAGCAACATCCAGTGCCAATCACCATCAACGGGAGGGATTTGAAAGAGGTTACTTCTTTCACTTATCTGGGGAGCATTGTCTCAACCACAGGAGGAACGGACGAGGATGTCAAATCGAGAATCGGGAAGGCGAGAAACACATTCATCAACCTGAAACCAATCTGGAAATCTTCGTCACTCACCATCAACAACAAAATTCGGATTTTCAATACAAACGTGAAGTCCATTTTGCTTTACGGATCAGAAACTTGGCGGGTCACCAAGAGTATTTTCAACAGGTTGCAGACCTTTATCAACAACTGTCTTCGCTCCATACTGAAGATTAGATGGCCAGAAAGAATCACAAACAAGAAGCTATGGGAACAAACGAAACAGGAACCAATCGCCCAACAAATATGCAGGAGGAAGTGTAGATGGATTGGACACTCGCTGAGGAGGCCGTTGGGTGACATCGTGCGTCAGGCCAGTGCTTGAGTGGGACCCGAAAGGGAAGCGGCGAGTGGGACGTCCAAGGGTGACATGGAGGAGATCGTGTGAGGAGGAGATGAAACAGTATGGAATAACATGGACGCAAGTGAAAAGTACAGCAGAAGACAGAAGCAAGTGGAGACGTGCAGTTGAAGCCCTATGTTCCACAAGGAACCCAAGGGAACAATAAAAATAATAAATACATGCCCTCGGGAAAACGGTTATTGGAATTGATTTATTGGCAAAAACTTGAAAGATATACAATCTAATTTGGTCACTGACTCAATTCCAAAGAAAAATATATTCATGAATTTGGAATTTAAAGGTGATCAGCCTTCAGATATGCTCAAAAACTGTCTCTCTAAGCCAATCAGAAAGACGTTCTTTGCAGCGAAATTACACATGATGTTCACCAGCCACAAGTTGTTCTCCACCTCTGTAAAAGATAAATGCTCTCCGCTGACTGGCCGCCTCCATGTGCATCTCTCTATCAGTTCACCTGTAGCCAGAGGACGCCGCTTGCCACATGGATACGAAAACATATTCCAGCATGGTGTGAGAGTTTGAGAAGCTCTATTCTATAACGCCAGATCGACTCCCACCACTCTACCAACCCTGACCATGATTTTAATATCATCTACCGAATCCATGCTAACTTGCCGGATGCGTTTTCTTCGTTATAAACTTCTAAAGACAGTGGAAGCCTTGGCCATTCATGAATTTAAGCCAGCCAGACCTTTGTGTACAAAAGAAGCAGTATGTACAATCCCTACTTCTACCCTGACCGTAGGTGGATAGACATTTATTTATTTAGTTTGTTTATTTAGTTATTCTATGTACCTTTTCCTCACTACTAAGATTATTATTATTATTCTCACGGAATTGATTCGACTTGTTCCACTTGTCATTCTAAATGCTTTTATAATACTGAATTCTATCTTATCAATTTTCACACCATGTTATGTAACATTTCATATTTGCCTACTAATCCTATAATTAATTATGCAACCCCTCCCAACAACATCTATACATCTATCCATCTTATGTATTATTCTATATATGACGTTAATGGTTTCCCTACTTGACGTTTAATTCATGAATAATTCCCATCCAGACATTAATGAAAATAAAACACGGTACTTCAGTGAAGAATCTCTTTTCGGCAGCGATATCATTCACAATTAGCTGTACAGTCGCAATTATATATACTAATTTTTGTATATGTGTACTGCTGTACTCACTGAAGCCGGAGTCCCCCGAGGCGCTGTACTCTCCTCACTTATCTTTTCTTTCTTTCTACATGACTTACCATCTTCAAATGATATTAATTTTGTCAAATATGCTGACAACCTGACAGTATCTTTGCCTATCAAATGTAAAAGCGACTGCTCTAAACTTAATGGCTTTCTGTCAGAAGTCAGCCAGTGTTCCAAGGAAAATGGTCTTACCCTAAACCCCTCCAAATGCCAAACAGTCAACTTCACCTTTAGGCATAAATCCAACCTAAACAAACTGTTTGGCTCTCACGAGGTATGCAACATAGACGGCACTGAAATAGAAACCAAATAGGAAGTTAAAAACCTAGGTGTCATTCTATCTGCTGATCTCTCCTGGTCGTCTCATATCCTAGCAATTTCTAAGAAAATATTCCGTCTTACCTTCTACATTAAGAAGTTAAAACATTCTGGTATTATCCAACCCTTACTCCTACAATTTGTTAATTCTCGCATCCTGTCTATTATTCTCTATTGTTCCCCCTTAGTTTTTCCCGGGCTACTGAAGAAAGACTATAACATATTACGCAGGATGTTAAAGGTTGTCAGCAGGGTAAGCAACGTGCCACTTAACCAGCTTGTTAATACCCTGGTCGACAAGCACATGGACTCATGTGAAAATGGGCCAAATCCATTCTGTCTAACTCACACCACCCTCTTCACTCACAACTCTCCCCCTGCATCTCATCAGGTTAAACCAGAAGCCTATATAGAAAACTATATGCTCGCACCAGCAAGTACAAAAACTCAACCATACCCTACTTAGCTCGTGTTCTGTGCGATAAAGAAAGCATTGGGCGTGACACCTATAATTCATTAAATAGTCAGTAGTACAACTGGATCTCGTCTTTCCTACTCACATCATTAATAGGTACAACATTTTCCTTCTCTTCCTTTTCTCTCTCTTCTTTTTCCGTTATGTGCTACTTTGTTTCTTTCTCTCGCTTACACCAGTTAATAAGACAGCTCCCACTTTTCTAACACCTTCAAACACTGTTCAACTTTGGCTTTGCTACCGACATGCCAATATGTTGTTGTAATAATGAACTGAGATTTCCTTAATCTATGTAGAATTCTATTTATTGATAATGTGCTAACTGGATGCAAAAGTGTGGTAAAAATGCTGCGAATTCCATTCTGTAGCACATGTACTGTTTTAGAATAAAGCAAGTTATTATTATTAATAGGTTTGTCCGATTAGAATAGACGTTTGTTAGGATTATTGTTGTCAAGACATTTTAAAAAATGTGATGAGTAATCAAACTGTAACTAGGGGGGGGAAGGTGGAGATTCGTAAGAGCGTAGTGGTCATGTGTTGTCAATAACACATATTTACTAATATATAAAAGAAGTTGAATAAGCGTAATACAGTTGCGTAATAGGATGAATAGTTTAACGAGTGATTTGTGATTAGGATGCACATAGAAACAAACGAAAATATGGAACTATGTAAGAGCTCGAGATCTGAAACTGGACCTCTGCATTCAAAAGCGATATATACATTCTCTTGCCCTACCATGGTTTCTTTCCTTTATTATGTAAGTTCACTATTATTATTATTAATACTTTTATTTTCATTATTATTCCCATCACCCATATTTTATTACCACTCTATTACATATGTTCAGAAGAATGCATTAAGGAAGAAATGCATAAACTGAAACTCACACTGCAAGAAAATGGATATCCACAGAGCTTCCTAAAAAAAGTATATATCAATACCTACAGGCAGGGTAAAGGTGGAAACCGTAGACAAGAAACCTTTGTATCTTAAGTTAAGTTACAAAGGGGAAATTGCAGCTGACATTCTAAAATGTCGGCTTACTAGAGCAGTAGATAGAACATTTCCTGCAGCTAAACTGGTGCTCAACTTCTCAACTAAACCAGTACTCACACAGCAAGTAAAGGATAAATTACCAAAGATGGCCTCATCAATGTGCATCTATGAATTTAACTGCTCATGTGGAGCTAGTTACATTGGCCGTACTCAGAGGGCTTTATCCATGCGCGCGCGTGAACATGTACCTGTATGGTTGAGTAAAGGAGTAACCAAGTGTGTAAATAGTGCAGTCTTAGCCCACCTGGTAGATACTGGACACCAGATAAAACTTGACCAGGCGTTCTCAGTTATTTACCGCGTTCCTAGTAATTTATCTAGAGGAGCTCGACTGCGTCTTCATTCAGTAGCTGAAGCGGTGGCAATTAATACCAGAAGACCATCTCTTTGCATACAGAAGAAGTATGTTCAACCATTATGTTTACCTTGGCCTACAATAAAGCCAACAAATCCTCCATTAACACTATAAATTCCTTTCACAATTTTCTTTTCTTTTCTTCTTCTTCTATTCCTCTGTTTCATTGACAAACATTCATTTTCGACTTTTATGATTTCATGACCTTTCTTATGATTTTATTACCTTGCTATCGTATTTACAAAATCCTATTCATTCCACTTCATTATATTCATTATTATTATTTGACAATCATTCACCAATAGTGCATGTAATTTTACACCATATCATCGTTA
Organism: Trichobilharzia szidati; assembly: GCA_944472155.2. Lineage (NCBI taxonomy): Eukaryota > Metazoa > Platyhelminthes > Trematoda > Strigeidida > Schistosomatidae > Trichobilharzia > Trichobilharzia szidati. The sequence goes on from OX235273.1 coordinate 152,271,116, forward strand.
TTATTTTACAATCATTCTTACTGTCGTTATTTTCAACCTTGAACTTATGTCTAGTCCGCCCCATTCGTTGGTTTTTTTCATATTGTCTCACACACCCTGATTACACACACTCGAAACCTGTATCTCTGTTGACTATATTTATATGTATACACACATCGTTAAATTAAATTACTTCATCTCATTTTGTCCCATGTTCTGATTGACCATGCATATTAAAAAACTATCTGACTATTGTTCCATCCCATCTTATATTTGTTCCACAATACACTTTCTGATATGATTCTAATCTGCCTTTTCTGGCTATTGTATGCCGGCGCACACCCGATATCTATGGTCGGCCTGTAAATTTGGGCTACCGATATCCATGCTGAAAATTCCATGCTTGTACTGAAAATACGGTGTGGAATCAAGCTGTAATCAAAATAAAAAATAAATAAATAAATAAAAAATTAATAGATTTATAATTGTAGAGCCTGAAGAAGAATTTATTGAAAACAATTGTTCGCTCTAAATATTTTGTTCATTCTATTACTGTTTATTAATAACATTGCGCTTTCATACAGATTTTATGCAAAAACACTTTATCGTTTCTCCACTAGTTCCTGTCCATTCTATACGAGCTTATTGATTATTCATTATCTCACACTTATTACGTCATGCCAACTTCTGTCTCCTTTCCAACTTACAATTAGTCATCGCTTCTTACACCTTACATTATGTAATACAATTTTTCAAGGACAAAGTTTACCATTATCTGATTGGTCGTCTTATGACTTCTTTGTTAAATATATGAATATGATTGTACAGCAGGTTATGAAGATGAATCGTCGAAAAGAAAATTTTTTTCGCTGTTTGTGCCTTTTTCTTATGATTCAATATGAGAATATTTCGTTCTCTTAACAATTACAAATGATATAGGGAGTTAGATAAAATAATAACAAGCAAACAAACACCAAGTCAATAGAAGTCAGCGCGATTGTTACCATGATAGAAGTAGAAGTGGTTGTATGATTTTCTTTTGTATACATAACTCTGGTTTCTTCAAATGAATGGTTAAGGCTTCAACATTACTAAGGAAACGGAAGCATATTATCCATGAAAGGTTGTTCTTCACTTTATAGAGTACTTACTTTAAAGGAGTCGTTTGTTGAATTGGAATGACCGAATTGGCTGACGAGATGTTCGATTATCGCACTCCGAATACAGCCATTATTATCATTTTGCAGCATTACAGGATAGTGTTCTTCAACCCTTCTGCACATGATACGCGTTGAACGACCAATGATCGCGGCTTGCGCCACAGCAACCGGTGAACTGATAAATGCACACAGAAGTGGTCAAATGCAGGATCTTGTCCTTGATATTGAACTACGACTAAAATCACATTTCGAGCGTCGGTGGCATGGCTGTTAGGACGCTCGCCGACCATGCAAATGGTCCGGGGTTCGATCCCCGGCCGACGCACTCCTTTACCTCGCTAAGCCAGAAATAATACTGGTGAAGAGGAAAGGTTGGGCATGAGGCTAGCAACCTCATCCTGTAAAAATAAACACTGCTACAGAAACTTGAAGCCACTATCTTGAAGCCCTATGTTCCACTGTGTAACGTGAAGGAGAAAAAAGAAATCACATTTCAGTTGCATCTGATACTACTATTATTTTATGCATTCACATCTTTGATTGAACTCCTTCACGTAACATAATTTCTTAATGCGATACACTATATATATATATATATATATATAAAGAGTCTCTTCACTAAATATTGTGTTCTTGATAAAAACTCTAACATTTTTGACAACAAATGTAACCTAAATAATAAGTTTTGAATTGTTGCTACCCAGCCATCAAATTGAATTAGAAACGGGGCAAACAATCACCTTTTTGTGAATGTTCCATTTGTAAAGAAGTCTGAAAAGACATGAGACGGATCTGTGTATAGAAAACTAACGTGGAAACGGCCAGCTGACAAATTTTTACATTTAGGTACCCATAAGTTGCAGGTGAAACCAGTGACCAGGATCTGAAGAATCTGTAACCCTCAGTCAGTAAATGCAGTGATCCCTCTCTTTAAAAGGACCTTAATTGTAAAAATGACTAGCCCTTTTGCCTCATAGATCAAAAACCAACAAAGAACACTCCATCTGTGAGCTGAAGTAGACGATATACATGAATGTAGCGCTGAAAAATGTGATCTTCTAGCTGACACTTTAAGGAAGAGAATATATCAAAAATCCTGTCTGCAAAGGATGTTCTCTGCTTCTACTTGAGTATTAGTATTTGAACAAAGCAAGAACTACAGTTTTAGCAGAATAAAGTGTTACCATCTTTTATTTCGTTACCTTCTCGTCAGCTGCTTACGGGGCAAAGACATTATTAAATATATGTCATGACCCGTGTCGAGGTGAACGTCGCAAAATCGTTCAAAATTATCAATAGGCTAAAGACCTCATTTCTCCTCAAGTTTGCTGAAGCCATTTCCATCAAGCGCCTGAAACCTGATTTATGCGTTCAGAAAGAAGCGGTTATCAGTCTTTCCTTGCCAACCTGGTAACTGGACATTTTCACCTCTTTTTCATCGGAATGCGTAATGCTGAAAAGTTTCCATTGTGTATAATTATTATTGTTCGGAATAGTGTTTAATATTATATATATATATATATATATATATATATGGATCGATTCATTTTTGTTTAAAATGAACTCTGTGCAAGTATGTTAAAATTGTTTTTGTAGATACATTTAATGTCTTAATAATAATAATTTGCTTTATTCCAGAAACAGTACTAGTGGTACAGTGTGGAATTTTCAGCACATATCTACAATATTTGCATCTAATTTTATCAAACATTTAAAAGGAGTATTTCAAAAAAATAAATTTAAACACAATAACAACAAAAAACACAGCATAAAAATAATTTTAAAAATTGCGAAAAAAAATACCAAGAAGTAGAAAGGAAAATAAACAGCATATAATGATATCTCTGTATTGAGTAGTGGAAGCTATGATATGATTATGCATGGTGACAGTATAGCCATAGTCATACAAGAAGTTATGAAATGATATTTAAGAATGCTTATCGCCAAGAAGATCAGTTAATTTCGTTGAAAAAAACACAAAACAATCATAAAATAACCTCTCAGGGTTGTTGTTTTGTTTCTTTATTGTCAGGTCTAATGTGGTGTTTGTAGTGGTAGTGTGAGTAGTCCTGCATAATGCAAAATCTTAAGCTGGTGATAATGGCGTTCACAACCAAGATTGTCAGTTAATATTGCCGAACAAAAAACAACCACAAAACTAATAATTACATGATGGTTAATGACAGGACAATTTTGTTAATAATTTAGGTAGCTAAGTATGTTCAAGGAGGAGTTCACCATAGAATACAAAATTGCCCTGTAAGCAGCTGACGAGAAGGCAACGAAATAAAAGATGGTACCACTTTATTCTGCTAAAACTGTAGTTCTTGCTTTATTCAAATTCATTAAGGGGAATAAATGTATGAAATATTAGTATTCTACCTCGGTTCAGTGTTCTCCATTGACTCTAAAGATAAACTATAGCATTCAAAGACATCTATAGGTAGGTAGTATCTACTAATTCACTTACTCCTGTAGAACGAGGTATACTTGCTGTTCAATTCGTGTTTTATCTAAATCAAAACAAGTGGTGATTCAGCGAAGAGACTCTTTTCAACAACGAATTTATCATCAAGCTGTACAATCGTATGCACATATATACGGATTTTAAGAAGTTATATCCGGCGAGGGAATTGAATTATAGGTATGAATGCATAAAATAAAAATAGCAGTAGTATGAAATGCAATTAATTTTCTTTCTTCCTTTTCTCTTGCACGAAAGTCACGGTGATGGGTCTATGAACGATCCATGACACAACTCTGCCCTGCAGTTGTTGTCCCTCATCAATACGAGTCTTTATACTCTACATTCTCCTGTTTACGTCAGCTATGTTATCTTCTCCTTCTACCTCTGTGACCTTTACTACGGATCATGCTGACGCCTCTTGTCCGGCACCCCTTTTCTCTTCTTCTCTTCCTTCTAAACCCCCCTACCATGTTCCGCCCTCTTCCTCGGCTCCCTTCCCATCCGATTCTCCCACCTCAGCTGGTTCCTCCAGCTCTCCAACAGCCTCGAAGCAATCCATAAGCTCAAGTGCCTCCAATTCTTATCTAAAAGACTCAAGGCACGTTATCCCGTTTTGCCAAGCAAAGGTAACAGTGAATCATTACGGAGTGCAGTTATTGAACATATACTCTCAACACTGGCTGCTCGATATGTGAGGAAAGCTCATTGTCTTTTCTTCTATACTACTCATTATTGCTATCTAGCTAGTATTAAGTAGTATATATATCGTGGTAGATAGTTGACCTAATGTATTTTGGAATTATTACAACATGTCATTTAACCAGAATATATATTTTTTCGAAAATAAACCTCGAGGTCAAATGGATGAACAGTCAATTTTTTTTAAAAAGAAGCATAAATTAGTATTCCATGAAAAATGGAATTTTCGACACATTCGTGGATGTGAGTGTGCCTGTGCGTGTGTGAAATGAGGTCAAAATGTAATCAAAGCAAAAACAAAACAGCATCAATCAGATGAGATGGAAATTTCACAGTGTAATAAAAAATAATTAGGTCTTTTATTTTTTACAACCATACAAGTCATTACATAATAATTATATTGTAGAAGAGAGCAGTATTAATAAAAATAATGTTGACAAAAAAAATTTCACCACGATGAAATCAGTTCACATCTGGTCAATATATACATGTAAATTGTATTAATACTTAAATATTTTACGAGTGTGACTACGAATTGACATCATAAGTAAAAAGACAGTTTTTTTTGTTCAGCGAAGAAATTTCTTTTCAGCGACTTCATTTTCAAGCTGTACAGTCGTATTTATGTTACAGAAAAGGTTATTAAGTGGCACTAAATAATTGCTCAGTCAATATACATATATGTGATAAGAATAACGACAATTAAAATGTTATAAGGGGTAGAGTTGAAGTGGATAAATAACAAAATTATTAAAGATTGTTCTATATTATTATTATTGTTTCCTTAAATTCCTAGAGGAACATAGGGCTTCAGCCGTGTCTCCATTGCGTTCTGTTCTCTGCTAGAGTCTTCACCTGGCTCCAAGTCTGCCCACATAATTTCATCTCCACTTCACATGACCTTCTCCAAGTCACCCTTGCACTGACGACCAACTCGCCGCTTCTCATTCAGTCGGGTTCCACTCGAGCAATGGCTTGTCTAGTGATGTCACTTGATTGTTTCCTCAGAGTATGGCCAGCCAATCTATCTTCATTTCTTCCTGCCTATTTGTTTCACAATCGGTTCCTGCTGAGTTGGTTCGCTCCCAGAGATCTCTGTTGCTGATCTTTTCTGGCCGGCCATCTGATTCTGAGTATTGAGCGAAGACAACTGTTAATGAAGGTCTGTAGTTTGTTTGAGATTCTCTTTATGACGCGCAGTGCAAGTCTCTGATCCGTATAGTAGCACTGACTTCACATTGGAGTTGAAAATCCGGATCTTATTTTTCTTGCTGAGTGCTGTTGACCCTCATACAGACTTGAGAGTAGTGAAAGCTTATCTTGCTTTTCCGATCCTTGCTTTAATATCCTCGTCAGTTCTGCCTGTAGTTGAAGCGATTCTTCCCAGGTAGGTGGGTAGGTAAAAGAGGTTGTTTCTTTCAGGTTCCTCCCATTTATGCTGGCTGATTGTTGTCTGTTGTTGTTGTTCTTGTCCAGGAATCTTCATCACCTCTGTTTTCTCTATGTCCACCTGAAGTCCTGTCTTCTCAGGATGCTTCTTCTGGCAACTTGTTGCTTTTCGCTTGCATGTCTTCCAGTTTGTGGGAAATCAGACATATATCATCGGCGAAGTCCAGATCCTCCAAGTTTTTTGTGTCTGTCCATTTTATGCCTGTTTTCTCATTGCCCGCTGTTTGTCGCATTATCCAGTCTACTGCAATCAGGAAAATCATTGGCGATAGTAGTGAATTGAAATCAAAAATATTATAAAAATATCAAGTGTTGTCTAAAAGTTTTAAAAAATTAGGAGTACGATTACGATAAGAATGAAGATGTGAAGTGAAGTGGAAAGAATTCAAGTGGTAAAATAAAATAAAATAAAAACTAGAAAGAACATCACTAAGACCAAGGTAAAGAAAGGGTTTGACAAAACGTTTTTGAACACATAATTTAGGTTTCTGTTCATGTATAGCTAAAGCTTCGGCTATGCATAAGTGAAGAAAACGTAAACTTTTGGATCGATTCGATTTTGCCATGTAGATAACCTTGAAAGATGAATCACGTTGGGCTAAATGACCTGACTGTAACAGGTGATCACAGATAGACGACTTCGCAGTTCTACGTTCGCCTTTCATTAACCAGACTGGATAGTGTTCAGCTACACGTTTCCGGAGATTACGCTTACAACGTCCAATATAAACAGCTCCACAAGAGCAGGTAAAAGAGTAAATACACATGGATGTGGACAAAAGCGGTAATCTATCCTTGACTCATTGTCTAATCATATTATGGCTGGTAAAAACTAGTTGCAAGTCAGCTGCAGGAAAAGTACGTTTAATACATTTAGATAAACGATTTTTAATCAATTCAGAAATGGTGTCATCTTTGAATGCAAGACTCATAAACAGTTTTTTTCTTTGGCACTGTAATTTGTCTAGGGCCGAATTCTTTCTTGATGTTACGTTCGATAAACCTTGTAGGATAACCATTAATAAGGAGATTTGATCGAAGGTTATCTAGTTCACTACTGACTGTCTCCGTAGAGCAGATTTTACGAATTCTGGAGAATAAGGAATGAATAAGATTTCTCTTTCTCCCTAAACGTACCCAATTGTTGAAGTTAGAGATATCAGTTAGAGAACTATTGAGAACCCACAAGGAGTACTAGACAGCTGTTTCGTCATCCTAGTGCTTGGGACTCATAAACACTACGCACCCACCTCACTGGGGTTCGAACCCATGAACTTCTGGTTATAAGGCGGCGAGCTTGTATACCATTTTTAGCACGACTACCAACCAATATCATCAGTGGAAAATCCATCCTCACATCCTGACTGGATGCACCTCAGTGGTCACGACTTTTTACTAGAACTCCAGGAAACTCCGTCCTGTAGCAATTCATGGGCCATTGAATCGGGTTCCAATCGCTGAATGGTCTGCGAGATCGCCTTGTAACCGGAAGGTCCTGGGTTTGAACTCCTGTGGTGACGTACTGTTGATGAGTCCCAAACTAGGACGAAACAGCTGTCCAGTACTCCCTGGTTTTCAGTGGTCCTCTAACTGATATCAATCCTTGGTCCTACTTGAAAACAAATCAACCTTGAAAACTTAAATATTTAGCAAACAAAAAAACAACAAATTCAGCAAAGAAATGTATACTCACAGACTGACATCCGTTAGACAACCATTGGAAAGCAGGAAGTATTGTACAGCTATTTCTTCCCGATTTAGGGCTCTTCATCAGTACTTGCACATGAACCCATTGAGTATCGAAGTGGGAACTTTCATGTAATGAGGCGAGTCTATCTTATTTTCTGTATATTATATATATATATATATATCCTTTACGTTCTCAGTCCAACATAGGGTTTCAAGCTACAGGCTTGAAGTTTCAGTAGCAGTGATGTTCGCTCTTACGGGATGAGGTTGCTAGTCTTATGCGCAATCCAACCTTCTATTTTTACCAATATTATTACTGGCTTAATGAGGTTTAAGAGGAATGCGTCTGTGGCCAGGGATTGAACCCCAAACCACATGAGGCGTGGTTGGCGAGCATTCTACCGCTGTGCTACCGAAGCATGTTTATATAATGTACAGAATTTTCAGCGAAGCGTGGTATTTTCTCTTTATCCAGGATCTTTAAATAAAAGATTAATTAAGTGGGACACACTACTATCTGACCTAAAACGCAAACCAATCCACTATCATGATGACATCTATTCTGTTTACTCCTTTAAGAAATACGTGACGACATTTTGTTGAAAATGCCAATTATAAAAAGGTGTAGGGAGGAGTACATTTTGTGAAGTAAGGAAACCACTCAGGAACGGTGATCTCATGTATTGGGATAATCATACTATCCATTCAGGATAATGCTTTTTCCCATGGGTTTAGCAGAAACTTGCGAATGAGCAGGTTGCAAACTTTTTAAATACTCACCAGAGTAAACAATACTATAAGAGATTTGTAAAAAATTGTATTTATAAAATCTCAGCGAAATTGAAATGGGTAATTCCAAAGTTTCGTTCGCCAAACTGATTAGAACTTCTTCAGGGAAATCAACATTGAAATCCACATATTATTATTATTACCATTGTTCCCTTAGGTTCCTAGTGGAACATAGGGCTTCAACTGCACGTCTCCACTTGCTGCTTCTGTCTTCTGCTGCACTTTTCACCTGCATCCATGTTAGTCCATATTGTTTTAATTCTTCCTCACACGATCTCCTCCATGTCACCCTTGCACCGACGAACCACTCGCCGCTTCCCTTTCGGGTTCCACTCGAGCACTGGCCTGACGCGCGATGTCACCCAGCGGCCTCCTCAGCGAGTGTCCAGTACATGTCCACTTTATCCTGCATATTTGTTGGGCGATTGGTTCCTGTTTTGTTTGTTCCCATAGTTTCTTGTTTGTTCTTGTTCTTTCCGGCCGGCCATCTGATCTTCAGTATAGAGCGAAGACAGTTGTTGATAAAGGTCCGCAACAGGCTGTTCAAAATATTCTTTGTGACCCGCCAAGTTTCTCATCTGTGTAGCAAAACTGACTTGACGTTTGTATTGAAAATCCGAATTTTGTTGTTGATGCAGGCTGAGTGACGAAGATTTCCAGATTGGTTTCAGGTTGATGATGTTTCTCGCCTTTCCGATTCTCGATTTGACATCCTCGTCCGTTCCTCCTGTAGTTGAGACAATGCTCCCTAGATAAGTGGATGGAGTCACCTCTTCCAAATCCCTCCTGTTGATGGTGATTGGCGGTGGATGTTGCTGCTGTTGTTGTTGCTGTTGGTCGGTTATATTCATAACCTCCTTCTTGTCTGTGTTCATCTGGAGTCCTGTCTTTGCTGCTTCTTCGACCAGTTTCTCGGTCGAATGGGAGGGACATCTCTTGTTTTTAAAAGAACTTTCTCCCCAATCGTATGTATGAATCATGAACACAAGTATCAACATGTCGTGTAATAAACAAAATTGTATCATCTGCGATCAAAATTTGACATCATTTTTCTAATTAGTTTAATTTTGTTGAACATTTTAAACAGAGTGTACTTTTTATTTAATTGAATTTTAGATTTTCCCGTAGATTGATTGAACTGAAGTGCTCGGTCTCAGGTTGACATTTCTGTCAGCTTCTTGTACAGATGCTTCGACGATGTCTGGGCATGTAACTAGAGGTTAATTTAGTGGATGGTAGCTAGCACTGGAATTAAGGATGCGCGTCTCGTCCTATTTGGGACGAGACTTTTCATCAGATTACGTTAAACTAAAAGTTGATGGTTGTAGATAACTGAATATGAAAATATATGTGTGTAGTGCGCAGTATACAATGGTGTGTGTATGCGTGTGTGGGTGAACATACATAAAAGATTTGTTAGTCTGTCCATAAGAAGACGTAGGCAACCGGGAATTTTGACCAAGTATGACTAATTGTTGATACACATCCACTTTTTATTTATTAATTAGGATTCGCCATGCATTAGCTAAAATCATATCTTCGTGTCTGTTCAAACTGTTGAGATTCACCTATTCATGTAGGGCTTCCGCAGTTAGTCTTTCTTTATATGAACCAAAACCTTTCTGTAGAACCTTTGTCCTATCAAAGTCGATATTGCGTCTCGTTTCTATCAAACGCAGTGAAATCGCTGATCTGTTTTCTAGCTTCCTCAAGTCTGCAGAGGTCTCTGGAACCACCTTTAAACATTGTTTATGCTCTTTCACTCTTCTGTTTACCTGTCTGGAAGTTCCTCCTAGATAAACAACAGCGTCACAATCCCCACAATTGATCTGTGGTTATGTTAATTTCGATTAATTTCCCTGAAAAAGTTCGGATTAGATTGTCAAACACAGGAAACGTTTGAATTACTCATTTCAATTTCGCTGAAAGTTTGCAAATATAATGTTTTTTACAAATGTCTACTCACTCGGCGCCCAATTTTTCTGGAACTATTCAGTCAAATCTTGATCACAGTTCATATGAATACTGTTAGAGGTTATATTTTAATAGATTTATACAAACTGAATAAGAGAAATTATATGCAATAAATTGAGGGAAGTTGTTTTCGGTAGCTCAACTTTTAAGCACGCCACCAGTATCTCACTAACCTGTGCACATTAATCCGTAGAGCAGAATAGAGTACACTACTTATAGTTCTCTATCAAATCTTATATGTTCAACATACCATTAAGCCATATATTCAAATCAATAAAAGCTTCTAAATATCTCCAAATTCACTTTTCACTCATAATTAATTTTCTTCATTCATTCATTCATTCATTTGTCTTTCTAAAACAAATATACAAAGTTGAAATAAATTACTGACTTGTTCACTTCCTTCTTTTTCAATAAATTATTTTTTTTAGTTGAAAGAACTTTTTTTTTTGGTTAAACTGATTTGATTCTATGAGATTTATTTATTCATGCTACATCAATTCAAACATTTCATATCATTGTCATCTAGTTTTGTTCAATGTTCATTATAGTATATGTACGTACACATATGCAAAGAGTTTGTTTAAATGCATTATTTGTCAAGGTCACGTGATCTCTTAATTTGTGCGCGTGCGTCTGTGTATGCGCGCTTTCTTTTTTTGAATAACAAAAAAACTAACTTCCACTGTCTTTTCTCACTTTTTATATTACTAGTGAATGATTTATGTCATAAAATTAGGAAGCAGGAGAATAATAAAATTGTGGATAGTTGGTTTGGTAGATTAGTAGATGTTGAGAAGGTGGTCATGTCAGAATAAATCTGAAAGTATCTAGGGTTAACTTCTATTATGAGTATATATTTTTTGGATTTAGTAAGCTTGCGTGATTGAATGGACAATATTTGTGTGTGTGTATTGTTTAAAGTCTCTAATCTGGAAAATTTGATCTTTCTTTCATAAAAATGTTGTATTGTTGAATTTTTTTTTAATTTTTAATTTCTGTCCCAGAAAATAGTCATGGATTTTAGATTTTTAGTATGAGTTATAACTGTTAATACGCTTGGTAGTTGGCGCTAATGAATTTCCTGCCTAGTTGAGTTGCGAGCCTACTGTTTTAATTAATATTAACAGCAACAGGGACACAATACGATATCACCGAAACCGCGATGCAAGAAGACAAAAAGAGAAGATAGATGGTCAACCTATTATTATTATATCATTGTCTCCTTTAGTTCTTAGAGGAACATAAGGCTTCAGCCCCACGTCTCCATTGCGTTCGGTTCTCCACCAACGTTTTCACCTTCCCTTTACGTCCGCCCACTTGCTTTCAGTTCCTCTTCACATGACCTCCTCCATGTCACCCCGCACTAGCACTGACGAGCAACTCTCCACTTCCCATTCAGGTTCCACTCGAATGATGGCTTGGAGTATGATGTCACTCAATTGATGATTTTTTTCTCAGAGTATGGCCAGTCAATCCACCTCCATTTCTTCCCGCATATTTGTTTCACAATCGGTTCCTGGTTGGTTCGCTCATTGCCAGAGATCTCTATTGCTGATCTTTTCTGGCTGGCCATCTGATCTTGAGTATTGAGCGAAGACAACTGTTAATGAAGGTCTGTAGTTTGTTTGAGATGCTCTTAATGATGCGCAGTGCAAGTCTCTGATCCGTATAGTAGCACTGACTTCACACTGGAGTTGAAAATCCGGATCTTATTTTTCATGCTGAGTAGTACTGTTGACCTCCACACAGACTTGAAAGTGATGAAAGCTTATCTTGCTTTTCCGATTCTTGCTTTAATATCCTCGTCAGTTCTGCCTGTAGTTGAAAGGATGCTTCCCAGGTAGGTAGATAGGTAGGTGAAGGAGGTTGCTTCTTTCAGATTTCTTCCATTTAAGCTGATTGTTGTCTGTTGTTGTTGTTCTTGTCCAGGAATATTCATCACCTCTGTTTTTTCTATGTTCATCTGATGTCGTATCTCCTCTGGATGCTTCTTCTATCGTCAGCGTGTTGCCTTTCACTTGCATATCTTCCAATTTGTTTTTCATCCAGGTCGGCGTGTCTGATTCTCTCCAGCATGTTGCGGCTTAGTATTTTGCTCGGGATGGACAGGAGCATAATGCCGCTCCCCTTTCTTTCAATCCGCTGGTACCTTGCCCTCTTTCCACACCTTCTGCAATAGTGGTGTCATCAAGTGTTGACAAGAATTGTGTATATAATTAAAGACTTTGAATGACCTTGAGATGCATTAACTGCGGTCAACAACCAATAGGGTTCCAAGTCATAAACGTGTAGGGGGTGGGAAATACAAACGGCACTGTACGATAAAGATAAATTCACTATTTTAGAAAAATTAGGTTTGGATAACAGTAAAGATCTCCATTCTATATATGTATATATATATATATATGAAACTATTATTGTGATTATTATTATTATTGATTCCGTGGTTTCCGAGTGGAACAAATACCTTCAGCAGCACATCGCGATATCACGAAGCTTTTAGTTGGCTGTACAACTATCCACCAGCTTCTAATTCCTCTTTACAGGTTCTTCGCCATCTCATCCTCAAACCACCACCCATCTCGTCATTTCCACTTGCGGAAACTGGCCTACAGTGTCACTCAGTGGTTTCTTCAGGGTATATCCACCTCTACTTCCTGTTGTATATTTGTTGGGTAACTGTCTATAGTTCCTTGTGACGTCTCCTTTCTTGGGTAGCCATCTAATTTGTGGACACGTGTTAACAAAAATCTACAGCCACCTGCTAGAACTACATTTGATAGCACTCACTACAAGTCCCTGATACATGGTGAAAAACTAACTTGACTTCTATGAATCTTCACACCACTAATTTCAGAGTTACGAAAGTCAGTCTTCGTTTTTCTGATCCTATCCTGCTTTGATTTAGTCATTCACGCCACCTCTATTTGAAACGACACTGATCAGAAGAGTACTTGAAAGTGTGAACTTTCATCAGATATTTCCTGTTGATGAGGATTAGTACTTCTTATTGATATTGTTGTTGCTTGAGTGCTTTCACCGCCTCTATATCCACCAGGCGTCCTTTTTCCGTCGCCGCTAAGAGTAGTGTTCTCCAGTAGTCCATTGGTTTGTAGAAGCCTTAAGGAGAAGATCTCACATCTGACCACTTCTGTGTGCATATATCAGTTCACCTGTTCTTGTTCGTTCGACGTCTAAGAGGATTCAAGAAGACAATGCCGCGTGACTGCAGAAGGGTAGTAGTGGTTCTGTAGGGAGTGCGATAATCGAACACCTTGTCAACAGCACTGCTTATCCCATCTCAACAAACTCCTCCTCCTTTAAAGTAATCTACACAGTGAAGAATAACCTGTTAAAGGTAATACGCTTTCGTCTCCTTTGCATCGCTGAAGCTTCAGCTGTTCACTTGGAGAAACTGGAGCCTTGCATACAAATGAAAATTATTCAATCACTCCTACTATCATGATAACAACCTTGTCGATTTCTACTAACTTGAGTTTTGTGTGCTTGTTTTTCTAACTGCGTATAACTTTTGTATTTCTCTAGAACTCTTACGTAATAATTTCACCTTTCCCTTCGTTTATTTGTGCATCCTGATTACAATTTACTGATTAAATTATTCCTCCTATTACGTAACTCTTATATACTTACTCAACTCCTTTTATGAATTTGCTAATATTAACTAATACTGACTGGCCCTATTCAGGTAGGTAGTTACGTGGGATTGTAGTGGGAAGCCGGGACCAGAGTCGGGTGTGGGGACGTATACTCGCCAAAGACATTGACTTGTGGTCGCTGTATGTCATGAATTGGCAGAATTTGGAATTCATGTGCTGGCCATTGGATTGGGTCCCAATGGCTAAATGGTCTGCGAACTCAGTAGCCTTGTAACCCGAAGGTTCCGGGTTCAAACGTTGGCGGTGGGTGCATGCTGCTGATGAGTTTCAAAGTGGTCTGACGAAGCAAATGTACGTCAGTACTCCCAACAGATTTACCAATGGTTCTCTAACCGACGTCAAATCATAATGAAATCCTGTAATGAAAGAGTCATTTTGTTTCAATTGGTGAATGGTGACTAGCAGTGGAATCCAGGAGAACGTGCATTTCGTTCTATTTGGGACTCGTCATCTAGATGTACCTGCATCCCCAGTGAGTGATGATGTTCCCACAGAGGCTCGAACCCAGTGTTTTAAATTTATAGCTTGATTTTACATCATATTTTTTGTACAAGTATAGAATTTTCAGCATGTGATATCGGTAGCCCAAATGTAACAGGCCGACCATTTGATATCTGGTGTGCGTCGGCCTGGAATCGGACCCCAAGCCATGTACATGGTCGGTGAGTGTACCGACCACTGTGCCACCGACACTGTTTCACATTAAATTAGAAGTTTTATGCTCAACAACACATTTTTCATCCAATACATTACACGTTAAACAAGTTATCGTTGAGTTTTAAGATGTAAGCAGAGAGCTGGGCGTACGGAGGGTGATCAGAGCCAGACAAAATGACTTTTGACAGTTTCTTACGATAAGGCGTTTGAATCACTCCACTGACGGCTTTTAGTATCCTTCGTTGTGCAACAAAATATTTTCTATATGGCCCAGGAAATAATAAGGTGGCTGGGAGAACAGTAAAGAAAAGTAGGCAAAATGTAAAAGTTAACGAACTGTGAAATTTGAAGCTGAGTAGTACTAGATTCTCTGAATTTCCTTATGTGGAAGGTTAAATGAAAAACATTTTCCTGTGGAACCTTTAAAACAAGACAATTTAGTTTATCTAATACCCTGTCTGCAATGATTGTCAGGTCAAATAAACAGGTCAAAGTAGTAGAACGGAGTCAGTCAGTCAGACCAGTGGAGCATAAAAGCCTAGCAAAATCGAGATTACTTGACCCAAATAAGATAAGAAATCTAGAGAATAGTTCGGCTATACTACTCACTACATGCAATTACACACAACCATACAATAAGACGATGGGATAAGACGATAATTTTCAAATCTAATGTAACAGTGTGGGGAGGGAGAAGCTTTGTTTATCGAATCAACTGAGAGAGAATATGTGTAATGGGAATGATTTAACACCTGTCCAGTCGGGTATCTGGTGAGTCCTACTATCCCAATGACGACAAATAGAAGAGAACAAAGGAAACTATAAAACTCAAGTTTCGAAGTCGTGTGATTTCAAACTGATATGATCATGAACAGTAATAAATTTTGTTCGAAACATCATTCAGTAAATAATACTGTTTCACTGACTGTGTGATACATCTAATAAACAAACTAATATGGAATTGCTTACTACCACAGTGCTCAAGTTTTACACATACATTAATTTTTGAAGAAATTGTCAGGATGTGGGATGAACAGAAAAGATCATCGGTTTCTAACAAACTTTTAATTGATTTTCAAGCTACTGATGCGAATTTCTCCATAAGAGACCTAGGAAATAACATCATAAGTTCATGGCGTTATTTGATGTGACTTCTCTGTTCACAAGGATCCCAATCAATGAAACCATTTGTCAGCATTCTGATCTCCTCCAGATTCAGCTGCCGGAATACAAACGTCTACTGATAATGTGTACTATGAATGTACAATTCCAGTTTTATGACACTCTTTACAGCCAAACAGATGGTGTATCCAAGAGCAGTCCACTGATCCCTGGTTTAGCAGACATCTTCATGTCTAACCTTGAGAGAACTAAGGTTGAAGAATGCAATCGACGAAACAACTTCTTATTGTTGATATGTCAATGACACATTTGTAGTGTGTAACAATGAAAGTCATGGTTCCTACCTACTCCGATTATTTGGTGACGCACGTACAAATATTAAATTTCCTATGGAACATGAAAATGATGGAAAGTTTTATTTCCATGACATTGCCATGTAACGCCTGGAGAATTGTAGTCTACAGAGGTCAGTTTACAGAAGATAGTACTTACGTTTTAATGGTGTTTGTCGGAAGAGTTATAAACGACCACTAGTCAAAACTCTGTACTATATAGTCAGGATAAATTAGTGGGAGAATTTATGATTCTCGAAAAGATTTTGAAAACCGAAAGGTTACCTTCAGAGATTCATTAACAAGTGGGGAAGGTATGATGGCTAACATGACAAACAAATCACATTGGGGAAAGAGCCTGTCTTCATTCACCTCTATTTTAAAAGTGATAACATTTCAGGATTAGTCAACAGAGGACTGAATACCCCACTAACCAGAACCTATCCTGAATCTATGTTGGTTTTTGTTGAACATGCTAACTGGTGCAATGGAAAGTCGACAGATACCCTTCTCATGTTAGCTCAAACTATTCAGATAAATTTACATGTGTCTGCGGTAGCAGTTACACTGAGAGAGCAGAGAGATAGTCATATGTTAGATTCTCTGAACATGTACCGAGATGTCTGTGCCTCAAGGGAACAAATGCTTACAATACTGCCATTGCCACTTATCTCGTTGATACTGACCATGAGGTAGACATCATGAAAACCTATAAAATTATAAACAGACAAAATAGTTGAATTCTGCTGAAATTTGCTTTAAAATGCCCAGTCAATCCAGTTTATGTGTTCAGAAAGAGGCAATTATCAGTCTTTCTTTGACTTCCCGGTAACTCGATGTCTCTGTTGCGTTTCATTGATTTGATTAAGTTATATTTAAGTACTGGTCTGAAGGGATTTGATTGATTTCAGGATTTCATCATGAAGTGACATTGGTTAGAGGACCATCAGAAAACAACCAGGGAGTACTGGACTGCTGTTTTCTCTTAGTTTGGAACTCTTCAGCAAGCAATAAGAACCCACTGAGGTTCGAACACAGAACCTTCTTGTTATAGAGCGAACTCGCAGACCATTAAGCCACTGGGACCCAATCCAATACTCCGTAAATCCTAACTTCTGCCAATTCATAATTTTTGGCTTTAACCTCTGCCCCTCCGCCATAATGTAATTTTACTTATCGCTTGTTTCTGTGATTTGCGTTGTGTGCAGCAGAACGTTAAAAAATTATTAGTTACCCATCATCTTATTCACCATTTGTCTTTATATTATGTAAATGTTTTGCTATTATATTCAAGCATTTAATTATTTCTGTTTAGACTTGAACCTTTTAATAATAATTATAACCACTTTATTCCCTACATATGCGAGTTTACGCCGTTTCTGGCGTAGACGTGATATCCGGCTATCGACTAAATGGCATGTGAACCGCTAAGAAGTTCACTCCGTCCTCCTTTATGGATATGAGACCTGACCATTGAGAGTGGAAGACATGGAAAGACTAGCTATCTGTCTTTGATCATAGGTGCCTGCGTTCAATCTCCCGTGTTAGGTGGCGTGGTATAATAGGGTGAGCAATATTGAGGTTAGGCATCGGTCGAGTGCTAGGTAAATGAGAGGGGAAATCAATTGACGAGACTGTGAAGCTACATCGACTGAGAGGTTGGAATATGTTACGCATGCATGACTAGCCATCGCCTTCCTCGACAACGGGCAATGTTAGCTGACATAGGGTCAGGCTGGAAAAGAGCCAATGGTCATCAAATCAAACCATGGTGTCATCAGTCAATGAAATCCACAACAGTTAGTTTAAGCCAGACACGTAGGAAGGTGTAGACTGTGTACCTGGTTGGGGTCCTCAGGACGGTAAAAACCAATGGCTGGAGACAGTTGGTGGGTGATATGGCTCAAAATCGTTCTCAATGGCTGGCTGGTGCGGATGCATCCACTCCTTGTGACTTATAATACCCAATGAAACTATATTGTTCTCCGATATTACCATACTTTTTCCCTTATTTCTCTGTTTACTGTCTCTATTTTGCATTTCTTTTCAATTTCTTCTCTGGCTCTGTGTGCTCCGTGGAGTGGAGTGTGGCGACTTGAAGTACAGTACGTCGATGCAAAGTAGTTCTTCGATGAAAACAGACAGACAGCCAGACTGTCGTATTTATATTACAGAAAAAGGGATTTAGTGATAATAGAAATTTCCCTGTCAATATTGCACATATGATAAGAATAAAGATAACTAAATTGATGTATTCAGGGGGTAGAGTTGAAGTCATTTGTAATCAGAGTGTTGGAGTAGTCATGGGGTCTCCATTATGATACAAGTATAAAACTTGGGCAGCGGATGTCTTCATGATGATCTTAGAGAGTAGTCCATTGAAGAAAAAATCTGAAGTCTGCATATGTATAAGCGATATACTGACGACACCTTCAGTGCTTGTGAAGGAAACTGTTCAACTGCTGAGCTTCTTGGGAAATTTAATGATTCTCACACATCGACCCTTTTCACTATCGAATAAAAGTCGAATTCCGCATTTTACTTCTTAAATGTGATGTTAGATGAAGGGGCGTTAAAAAGGTCAATTTATCGAAAGCCAACATATATAGGACAGTACATTAACTTCAACAGTTGGGTACCTCTAGGTAGGAAGAGAAATCTTATGCGTTCTCTACATGCTTCAGAACTCGGAAAACTTGCTCTATAGATATTGTCGAAATAGAACTGAAAAACCTTCACACAATTCTCCTAAATAATGGATATCCTAGAAGGTTTATTAACAGAAGCATCAAGAAAGAAACCATCCCTAGCCAAGTTACAGTGCTATGGAAGACACTGTTTATCAGTTTGGCATACACAGGTGACCGTGTTGCTGAAGTCATTAAAAGTCGTTTATCTGAATGTATTAAACGCTGTTTTTATGCAGATGACTTACATTTAGTGTTTACCAGCTGAAATATGATTCGACAATGCGTTAAGGATAAACTACCACTCATGTCCACCCCTACGGGTATATACTCATTCACATGGTCGTGTAGAGCTGATTACATTGGACGTTGTAAGCGTGTTCTCCGTAGCTGAACACCATCCGGTTTGGTTAATGAAAGGTGAGCATAGGATAACGAAGTATTCAATTTGTGAACACATTCTGGAGTCAGGTTATTCAACCCGACGTGATTTATCCTTCAAAGTTATTTACATGACCAAATCCAACCACTAGAAAAGCCTGCGTTTTCTTCACTTATGCATAGCCTGCCGAAGCTCTAGCTGTAAATGGACAGAAACCTAAATTACTTATTCAAAACGGCTTTGTTAAACTTCCTTCTTTACCTTCGTTATAGTTATGTTCTTCTATTTTATTTTTATTTTACCGCTTGAATTCATTCCACACTTTACTTCATCTTCGCCGAATTTCGCTGTTATCATCATCATACACTGTTAACTTTGTAGACAACACTTGACCTACAATTTTAAAGTTTTCTTCATATCAAAAAATCAAAACAAGTGATTCAGCGAAGAGACTCTTTCCAACAACGAATTTATTATCAAGCTGTAATTTTAAATTCCGGTGAGGGAATTGAATCAAAGGTGTGAATGCATGAAATAATAATAGTAGCAGTATGAAATGCAATTAAAATTAAAATATTTGTGATTATAATCGTAATTAAATGTCAAGTGGCAAAACAATCAATGTCATATATAGAATAATTCCTACGATGGATAGAACTTGAAAAAGGGTGTGCAATTATAAGATTAGTAGACAAATCGAATAAAATAACGTTACGTAATATTGTGTGAAATTTAATAGCATAGAATTTAATGTTGCATAAAGGAATTGATTTAGAATGACAAGTGGAACAAGTGAAATAATACCGGGGACAGTTCAAAGTGAGAATAGTAATAGCAGTAACAATTGACGTAATAAAGGAAGAGAATACAAACTGAATAGACAAAAATGAAAAAATGGAAACTTTATAGAGCTAAAATATGATTGGGGATTACCATACTTTAGCATAGAGGGATTAAGACCATGAAAGTTGGAGGGGAGGTTGAAAAACATTTTCTGTATACAGAGATCTGGCTTTTCTGTTTCGATAGCCAAAGCTTTCAGCAATGCAGATGAGTCGGGTACGTAGGGATTTGGGTAAATTACTCTTTGCCTTGTAGATGACTTTAAAGGCGGAGGTTATAGAGATAGGTTGATCATTATCGACAAGATGTTCAATGATCGTGCTTCTTATTGCTCCACTTCCACTTCTTCGTAACTACCATGCAGGATAGTGTTCTTGCACCCTCTTGAACAAAACTCGAGTCGAACGACCGATATACGTAGCTCCACACAAGCAGGTGAATTGATAAACACACATAGAGTTGGTCAACAGCGGGATCTTGTCCTTCAGGAGGTTATTGAACAATAATGGTCGACTAGTAAAGGCTATTCTCAGAGATGCAGTAGGGAATGTTCTTTTCAGGGACTGTGATATCCTTCGTTTCATGTTATCGGACGCTAAGTCCCCTTCGAATTCCAAGTTCATGTAAAGTATTTTCTTGGTTACGGTTGATAAGTCACATTTCTTAGGATTTGAATGTATATTATTATTATTGTTCCCTTGGGTTCCTAGTGGAACATAGGGCTTCAACTGCACGTCTCCATTTGCTTCTGTCTTGTGCTGTACTTTTCACTTGCGTTCATGTTATTCCATACTGTTTCATCTCCTCCTCACACGATCTCCTCCATGTCACCCTTGGACGTCCCACTCGCCACTTCCCTTTCGCGTTCCACTCGACGGCTTGATGCGCGATGTCACCCAGCGGCCTCCTCAGCGAGTGTCCAATCCATCTCCATTTGAATGTATATTCTTGTCTATAAAGCGTGGTGGAAATCCATTTTCTATTAGGATTTTCCTCAAGATGTATAACTCATCTTCCACAGTATCAGGGCTACATATCAGTTCACTTACATTTAATAATCTTTAAAAGTTTTGTAATGCATCCACTTCAACTCGACCCACTTAATACATCATTTCAATTATCCTTATTATTATTACTAGTAACCTCATATGTAAAATATTGACTGAGCAATTACTAGTGCCCTCACTTAATGCCTTTGTATCCTTAATATAAATACGACTGTACAGTTAGCTTGAAAATGAAGTAGTCGGTGTAGTGGGTGGGATATTCATTGACTGACAAAGAAAACTGTTTTTCTTTTCCTTATGAGTTAATGAGTATATATTTCGCGATTTAACAAACCAGTTTGTTAATATTCTGGTCGACAGGCACATGGACTCATGCAAAAAATTGGCCAAATCCATTTTATCCAACTCACATCACCCTCTTCACTCACAAATCTCCCCTTGCATCTCATCAGGCAGGACCAGAAGCCTACATTAAAAACCATATGCTCACACTAGCAAGTACAAAAACTCAACCATACCCTACTTGGCTCGTGTTCTGTGCGATAAAGAAAGCATTAGGCGTGACACCTATAAATTATTAAATAGTCAGTAGTACAACTGAACCTCGTCTTTCCAACTCATATCATTTATAGGTGCAACATTTCTTATCTTTCTTCTCCTGTTTTCCCTCTCCCTTTTTCTATCTCTTTTTTCCGTTATCTGCTGCTTTTGTTTCTTTCTTCCGCTTACGCCAGTAAATATGATAGCACCTACTTTTCTAACACCTTCAAACACTGTTCAGCTTTACCTTTGCTACCGACATGCCAATATGTTGTTGTCATAATGAACTGAGATTTCCTTAATCTATGTAGAATTCTATTTATTCATAATGTACTAACTGGATGCAATACTGTAGTAAAATTGCTGAGAATTCCATTCTGTATCACAAGTACTGTTTTGGAATAAAGCAAATTATTATTATTGTGTTTGTTATGCTTAAATTCATAAAATGAAATTACTGAAATGTGTAGATCTGGTAGATTATTATTATTATAATTTCACTTGGACATTCTAAACAAGGGGTAGTTAAAAATATACTAGAAATTCCGTGCAATATATATAAGTCACGAAAAATACCTATTTCTTCATAAGTAAAAACACAGTATATTGTTCAGCAAAGAAATTTCTTTTCAACGAACGTAGAACGGCGAAGTCGTCTATGTGTGATCACCTGTTAGAGTCAGGTCATTTAGCCTCACGTGATTCATCTTTCAAAGTTATCTGCATGGCAAAATCGAATCGATCCAAAAGTTTACGTTTTCTTCACTTGTGCATAGCCGAAGCTTTAGAGCTATACATGAACAGAAACCTAAATTATGAGTTCAAAAACGTTTTGTCAAACCCCTTTCTTTACCTTGGTCATAGTAATGTTCTTTCTAGTTTTTACTTTACTTTATTTTACCACTTGAATTCATTCCACTTGACTTCACATCTTCCTTCTTATCGTAATCGTACTCCTAATTTTTAAAAATTTTTAGACAACAATTGACATTAAAAAAAATTTTTGATATCAATTCACTTATAAAACAATCTTTAATAATTTTGTAATTGATCCACTTCAACTCTACCCCTTCCTTATAACATTTTAATTATCGTTATCCTTATCACTTATATATGTATATTGACTGAGCAATTATTTAGTGCCACTCAATAACCTTTTCTGTAATATAAATACAACTGTACAGCTTGAAAATGAAGACGTTGAAAAGAAATTTCTCCGCTGAACAATATATATATATATATATATATATATAAACCTATTGGTCGGAATAAAGGCAGTATTGTCATTATTAATAATTCATGAATACGTCTAAATTATTTTCTAAATAATTTATGATTTTGTCCTCTGTAGGCTTTTTCTTTTAACTGCTTACAATTTGTATAAACACAAAAGTGATCAATAATCCCTTATGATTCCATTTTTATTAAATTATTGGCGAAGTTAAAGTATAATAGCCAAAATTCAAGGTCTTTCAAAAGTTGACCTTCAAGAACCAATCAGGTACAGGGAACACTACGAAAGGACATTCCAATATCAAATCATGCCTGTTTTTTTTGAACTCATAGTGAGTACATTCTGTATTCTACTTATTCTCCATGCACTTTCTCTGGAAACTGATACTATTTGGTAGGATTATGGCTTTTAAGATTTAGGGTCTAGAATTAAGGCTAGAATTAGGGTTAAAGTTAAGATTAGGAGTTAGGTTTATGGTTCGAGTAAAGAGTAATAATAATAATGATCTACTTTATTCCAAAAACAGCACTACTTATAATACAGAATGGAATTCTCAGCATTTGTCACAATATTGCATCTGATTTACTCAAAATATAAACGAAATTAACCAGAGGAATTTGCCCACACTTACGCTATAAAGTCAAAAATATTCGAAGTACGAATTGAGAATATTAAATATAATAATAATAACAGTGAGTTTGTTTCAAACAGTATTGTAGATTCAGTTTGGAAATTTTAGCATGTTATAAATTATTGAATTTAATGTTCTGTTGATAGAGTATGGTGAGGAGAAATACAAAATTAACAGTTATAACACAGGTTAAATGATGTTCACATTTATGAAAATATAAACAAATAAAAACAAAACCTCGAGAGGATTATAAATATAAGAAGTACAATAACAATAAAGTTTGGTGCTGTAAGGGTGGAGGAAATGGTTTATTTAGCAGTGCAAAGAAGGTTAGTTAGTTACTTCATGCCTGACACTATTTTCACCACATAAAGTACGTGCCAAATATGGTACAGTGGAATTTTTATACTTGGACGTACGTGCATAAATTCTTCTGAAAAGACTTCTTGTTTTACCTGGAGAGGAGACACAAGGTTGAAGCTGCGAGTTAAGTGGAGGATGCTCACAGTCTGACAAGATTCCTTTAGCGAATTTATAGCCCGAAATCAAGTGCCCATCAGTGACGATGTCAACGATATGGCCTAATGGGATACCACTCTCCCTACTGACAGTCAGTCTTCAGAGTTAGAAAGCTACATAGAAAGAAGCTACAAGATTACTCCTTGTCAGCTGTTATCAATTATTAGATTTTCGTGAAGAACCAGTATCACTAACAGAGATCACAGGCTATGAGACCGAGACCACCAACGGCAACAACAACAACAACTGACAACAATCAGCATAAATGGAAGGACCCTGAAAGAAACAACCTCTCTTACCTACCTTGGAAGCATCGTCTCAACTACAGGCCGACGGATCTGACGAGGATATCAAAGCAAGAATCGGAAAAGCCAGACAACCTTTCACTATTCTCAAGTCTGTGTGTAGGTTAACAGCACTCCTCAGCATGAAAAATAAGATCCGGATTTTCAATTCCAATGTGGAGTTAGTCAGTGCTACTATACGGATCAGAGACTTGCACTGCGCATCATTAAGAGCATCTCAAACAAAATACATACCTTCATTAACAGTTGTCTTCGCTCAATACTCAAGATAAGATGGCCAGAAAAGATCAGCAACAGGGATCTTTGGGAGCAAACCAACCAGGAACCGATTGTGAAACAGATAGGCAGGAAGAAATGGAGATGGATTGGCTGGACATACTCTGAGGAAACAATCAAGTGACATCACTAGACAAGCCATTGCTCGAGTGGAACCTGACTGAAAGGGAAGCGGCGAGTTGGTCGTCAGTGCGGAGGTGGGGTGACTTGGAGGAGGTCATGTGAAGAGGAGATGAAAACGTGTGGGCAGACATGGAGCCAGGTGAAGACTCTAGCAGAGAACCGAACTCCATGGAGACGCACGGCTGAAGCCCTATGTTCCTGTAGGAATTAAAGGATACAATAATAATGAGACCGAGATCATTAAGCAATCAATCACTTGTGCTGGGATATTCATTTCACTCAGCACTTGAGTTTTCACAATGTAACAATGTCTACTCATCAGTTAGTTATCATTGTATCCCTTTATCGATCGATCCTTGTTGAAAATTGTTTTTGGGAAAGAGACAAATTCTCGGATATCACGTAACTGGATAAAAACTTTCCATAAATCTTATTAATTACATGCTAAATAGACATTAAAAAAATGAATGAATAAATGAAAACAAAAATAATCAGTGTCGAACTAGTTGGTTAATTAAGCATGAAAATGTAAATAAAAAACAGAATATTGATCAGTCATAACTAATTTTATGGTGAAATTATACTACTGCCTCTTGTGAATAGTAGTATAAGTTTTGTCTTTGATATAAGTGAGACGGCTGGAGGCAGTCGGCAGAAAGATTTGGAGACACCTAGGTTTCGTCCTTGTTAGTTCTAGTCAGTCAGCAAGGCATAGCTTCAGTCACCTTGAAAGAACTCATGTCCCTTCTGAGACTCTAATTCTCATCACCAAATGATGTAGTTAGAGACACGTTACTACTGAACTGTTTGGGGGTGGTGACTGATCTCCTGTAGGACTGCAATTTGTTCTGCTTATTTGGCCTCGAAGTAGCACGGTTAACTCGTAGAATTCAATCTGTAGTACCCCAAGGACTAGACGTATGGAATTAGTTACTTCTCGCTGACCAATCAGAATGTTTTGTTTTTATTAGTTTATTAATGGTGTGGTGAGAGCTGGCTGCAAACAAGCCAAAATTGTAGACAGAAATTGATGTCAATGTTCACTTCCCGAATCAGAGTCATGAGAAAAACAATAGCAAAGCTTAACCTTGAGAAAATCACCAGCCAATCACAGTGGAGTTAACATTTGCGAATACGATTCGCAGATATATATGGCTTAACTTTCTGAGAAATGGTCACAAGCAATACAGAATAACCTTGAGCAGGGAAACAACCAATCAGAAGAGGTCGCTTATCTGGTGACAATAATGTACATTAAAATCTATAAATATCTTGTGATTTTTTGAATAAACGATCTGTTGGCTGGCCCTTGTCTTCTGTCGCCTACTTTACTAGTTCGCCAGTCCTAAGTTCAGGAAAAGAATGAGGGTTAGGTGTGGAGCTTACCTAGAAAATCAATCCAGTTGCTATAGCAACTACAAAGCACGACCACTGTTTCAACGCCGGTTGGCAGAGGGGATGAAAATGTTAAAATCAGGATTGGATAAGCAAGGCAAACATTCATCACTCTGCATTCATTTTGGAGATCTTTCGCAGTCATCATGAAGAAAAATGATTCAGATTTTTAACACCAATGTTAAGTCAGTCAGTTCTTCGATATGGGACAGAGAGTTTGTGTGTCACGAAAAACATTTTCAACAGGCTACTGCAAATTTTTATCAACAGCTGCCCTTGCCATCTCCATAATGAAGGTCAGATGACCAACTAGAAAGAGTAAGTAACAAGAAGCTCTGGAAACGAACCAGCTATGAACCAATTGCTCAACAAATATATATAGGCAAAATAGTGATGGACTAGATACATTCTGTGGAGACTGTTGAGTGAAATCATGAAAAATACAAACCTTCAATTGGGATGCGAATGGAAAAAGACGAATACGGCATTAGTTAGAGGGTAACATGGAGGAAGTCGTTTGAGGAGGAGATGAGAGCCTTTTTGCAGTCATGTGACCAGGTGAAGGGGATCACGGAGAATAGAAGAAAGTGGAGATGTGGTGTTGAAGCTCTAGGTTCCACTTGGAACCCAAGAGAATAGTGACATAATAAATTATGTGGTTATAAACTAATAAGCTGAAATTTCAATCGTCTAAATATTCAGTGATGAGAAGTTCTTAACAATACAGATAGTTCAAAACTAACTACACTGACATTATCTTTGAAGCTCTTTAACTTCTATATGTTTAGTATCATACTAATTTCTGTTAAATTCCTTCGAGTATATGACTGTAAGATGTGATAAGTCGAAGTGTTTCACCTTAATGTGGCACTGATTCTTTAGACAAATAAAGCTAACTATAAGGAATAACTGATAATTAATTTCCAAGTAGATTTTCCCTGACCAGAGGACAAATGATTTCAAGAAGACCCCCGCTTGTTTTAGGGAGGTTTGTCTTCAAAGTATCGACAGACTGTTCTACATAACATTTTGATTGTGAATGATATCCACGCGAGAATTACGATACCCTTGAGACTGCATAGAAGCGAACTGATGGCCATTATCTTTAACTATTGTTCCCGACAGACAATTATGGAGTATTTTGGGGGGACGCCAATAAGGTCAACTAGTTATATCAGGCAAAATAATAAATTGCGTAATCTAAAAAGAACAATGAGTGATGAGTATCACTTTCAGAAGTGGTTGTCACCAAGGTGAACAGTGTTAATCCTCAGATATAATCGAAGTGTCCATATTATCTGTAAATATGTCGACAGAGGTCAAACATTTCGGTTTAATCAACCAACCAAGGAATAGAGTAAAGTACAGAAGGTGCGTCGGTGGCATAGTGGTAAGGACGCTCGCCGACCATGCACATGGTCCAGGGTTGGATCCCCGGCCGGCTCACTCCTTTACCTCGGTAAGCCAAAACTAAAATTGGTGAAGAGGAAAGGTTGGGCTACAGGCTAGCAACCCCATCCTGTAAAAATAAACACTGCTACAGAAACTTCAAGCCTCTAGCTTGAAGCCCTATGTTCCACTGGGGAACGTGAAGGAAAAAAAAGAAAATCAACGGGAATTCATAAATTCACTTAAACAAACATTCCCACAGAGATGGAAATTTGTTCACCTTGATTACTGTGAATCGTTAATAGTCAGTCTGCAGAAGACCCTTCTGCAACGAAATACTGTGTCTATAGACATCAATAAATAAAGGATATATTCGATAATAATTAAACAAAACACTTGCTTCTGTCTTCTGCTGTACTTTTCACCTGCATCCATGTTATTCCATACTGTTCCAACTCCTCTTCACACGATCTCCTCCATGTCACCCTTGGACGCCTGACTCACCGCTTCCCTTTCAGGTTCCACTCGAGCGTTGGCCTGACGCGCGATATCACCCAGCAGTCCCCTCAGCGAGTGTCCAATCCATCTCCACTTTCTCCCGCATATTTGTTGAGCGATTGGCTCTTGTTTTGTTTGTTTGTTCCCATAGTTTCTTGATGGTGATTCTTTCCGGCCGGCCATCTGATCTTGAGTATAGAACGAAGACAGCTGTTGATAAAGGTCTGCAACAGGCTGTTGGAAATATTCTTTGTGACACACTGGCCAAGTTTCTGATCCGTATGGAAGAGCTGACTTGACGTTTGTGTTGAGAATCCGAATTTTGTTGTTGATGCAGGCTGAGTGACGAAGATTTCCAGATTCGTTTCAGGTTGATGAATGTGTTTCTCGCCTTCCTGATTCTCTATTTGTTATCCTCGTCTTCTGTTCCTCCTGTAGTTGAGTCAATGCTCCCTAGATAAGTGAATGAAGTAACCTCGTTCAAATCCCTCCCGTTGATGGTGATTGGCGCTGCTGTTTTTGTTGTTGGTTGGTTATTTTAATAACCCCCTTCTTGTCTGTGTTCACCTGGAGTCCTGTCTTTGCTGCTTCTTCGACCAGTTTGTCGGTTTTCTCTTGTAAGTCTTCGATTTTGTGTGACATCAAACATAAGTCATCTGCGAAATCCAGGTCTTCTAGGTTCTTCACGTCGGTCCAGGATATCCCTGTCTTCTCGTTTCCCACTGTCTGACGCATAATCCAGTCCACCACAATTAGGAATATCATTGGTGATAATAAGCACCCTTGTCTGACTCCTGTGTTTACTCCAAATGCCTCGCTGAGTTCTCCACTGAATTGTCTTTTATTTTGTTATTTCTTGTATTCTATCTATCCTTCTTGATTGCTTCCCCTAAATCTTTACTGAGCCAACTAAGAAAGGCTATAAGCTATCAGGAGAGCGAGTGGGGTGTCGCTAAACCAATGAGTTAGTACTCTTGTGAAAATACACTTGAACTTGTGTAAGAAACTGATGAATGTCATGTTGTCAGACTGTGAGCATCCTCTTTATGCATAATTCTGCTCCTGCATATCATCATGTCGAACTGGGAGCAATTATAAAAGACTTTAAACTCCAAGACACCTTATTTGCCATGTATTTACGCGATTTATGTGATGAGCAAAGTTTAAGGCAGGAAACCTCTAATTTACGGCGAGACACTTGTGGTGGCCGAAATTGTAGACAGCAATTGACGTCAATGTTTAAGTTCCAAATTGAGGTCATGAGAAAAAACAACAAAAAAGGCTAACCTTGAGGAACTCAATAACTAATCACAGAAGACTTTGCGTGGGCGGATTAAGCAAACCCTTTTTTTATTCTTTTCGTTTCAGTA
The DNA here is from genome assembly GCA_944472155.2 of Trichobilharzia szidati. Taxonomy (NCBI): domain Eukaryota; kingdom Metazoa; phylum Platyhelminthes; class Trematoda; order Strigeidida; family Schistosomatidae; genus Trichobilharzia; species Trichobilharzia szidati. Next base: position 152,300,312 of record OX235273.1, read on the forward strand.
GTAAATGATGTTAACATTTTAACTCGAATTTTATTTTTTATTTTTTTATGTTCATGTTCTCATTGAACAATATTATGAATGTAAATGTCTTGTTAATTGTTTCTCCCCCAACCCATGTATTATGTAATGTAAATAGGAAATTAGATGTAATGTTGTATTACATGCTGAAAATTCCATATTGTATCAATCAAACATAATGTCTGGAATAAAAGCACTATAATTAATATTATATTCAAGTATTGGCTTTGTAGGGATGTTTTTTGTTTGTTTGATTGGTTAGAGGATTTCATCATGAGCTGAAATCGGTTGGAGAACCATTGGAAAACCAACCAGGGAGTACTGGACAGCTGTTTCGTCTCAGTAGCTTGTGACTCTTCGGCAGTACTCATCCACCGCCACGGTTAGAACCCATGACCATCTGGTTGAAAGGTGGCGAGGTACCTCACAGACCATTAAACCACTGGGACCCAATCCAGTGCCCCAACCAATCAAACAAAATCCTTGCAGGACCAATACTTGAAAATTGATCTGGTGCTCGCCAGTGACTGGCCCTATTCAGGTAGTTCCCTGGGGTCCTAGCGGGAAGCCGTGACCAGTAGGTTCCAGCAGGTTGAAGGTAAGGACAGTTACTCATCGAAGAAGACATTGCTGAGTGGTCGCGCTATGTCGTGAATCGGTAGAAGTTAGAATTCATAGGCTGGCCATTGTATGAGGTCCCAGTGGCTTAATGGTCTACAGGCTAGTTCGCCTTGTAACCAGAAAGTCCTGGATACGAACCCCGGGGGTACGTATATCTGAAGAATCGTAAACTAGTACGAAATAGCTGTTCAGTATTGTTATTATTTAAAATGTAGACCTCATTAAATTGTGACTGCCACCACCTACTTACAGAATAACGTACAGTGCACCATTAGTGTTAGTTCACTTAGAACAAACCTCAGTGTCAACAGTTTGGTGATAATACTATAATTACTATTCAGTAGTAATTTTAGATGATTCTGACTGATACCTGAAAAAGGAAAAAGGTCTAATCACAAGAAGTGAAGTTATCATTATTCAGCCCTTAACAGAATGACCTTTAATCCATCAACTGCATCTAAAGTGTACACCTGGATAAGGAAAGGGACAAACTGAGTATTCAGTATTAATAATCATTGCCGTTTAGGGTATGTTGGAAAAAGATTTCATTCTTAATGTACATGAAGGACTACACCCTAGTCAATAATTTCTCAACTTCGAGTGAAAATCGTGTAGGTAAATATCGACAATCCAATATGGATAAGATTTTATTTTGATAAATCACACAGTGTTGTACAGAGAGAACAGAGAACAGAACGCAATGGAGACGCACGGCTGAAGCCCTATGTTCCTCTAGGAATTAAAGGATACAATAATAATAATATTATTTTATAGCCATAATAAGTTAATTGTTAGAATGTTTTGATGTGTTTGAAATGAAATAGAATTTTAAGATTATTTATTATCCTCTTCTGATTTGACCGGTGGTAATAATATCTTCCATATTTCTGGTATTTGCATTGAGTCACTTCTGTAGCATGTGTTGGGTGTAGACTCGATGAATAAGGATTCCGTAATCAACCTCTCTCTCCACCTACCTATATTACTCTTTAGAATTTTAACCCTTATCCCACCCTATTGTGTGGTTGTTTGTTAATGCGTGAAGGGCGATTGCTGAGCATTTTTCTAAATTACTTATCTGCGCGGGTGGGGTCAACCATTCCAACCTTAGCTAAATTCCTATGTTCCCACAATCTGATTATCCCCGATCTACTAGTTCGACCTATGTAATTGACTACACAGTCATTGCAGGGTATTGTGTAGGTGGAGAGAGAGGTTGATTGCGGAATCCTTGTTCATTGAGTCTACACCCAACACATGCAACAGAAGTGACTCAATGCAAATACCAGAAAATATGGAAGATATTATTACCGCCGGTCAAATCAGAAGAGGATGATAAATAATCTTGAAATCTATTTCATTCAAGCACATCATAACATTCTAACAATCAACTTATTATGACTATAAAAACACTTGTCGTATTGCCCATCTAATTGTAAGGGATTAATAACACTCGTACTATTATTTCTGAATGCACATTATCTCATATTGAATTTTATTCCAATATCTAATAGATTCCACACATGTATATAAATGAAGGAAAGAAGTTGTGTGAGTGACTTGATATGATTATGAGCAATAAATTGTGCTCGAAACGTCGTCAGTTAATATAACTGTACAACACTGTGTGATTTATCAAAATAAAATCTTATCCATTATGGAGTTATACTCTACCACAGTGGCCAAGTTTTATACTTATATCAACTTTTTCCTTCATTGATATACATGAGTAAAAACTGATGATTAGACATTTGAATGAAAATCAATATGGAATAATGTACATTCGGAAATAATAATATGAGTATTACTGATCAAATACAATCAGATGGGAAATAAGACGAGTGTTTTTATAGTCAAAATAAATAAGTAAATTGTGAGAATGTTATGATGTACGTGAATTGAACTGAAATAGAATTTTAAGGTTATTTATTATCCTCCTCTGATTTGGCTGACTGGTGGTAATAATATCTTCCATGCATATCTCTCGTATTTGCGTTGAGTCATTTCTGTTGCATGTATTGGGTGCGTAGACTGGATGAATCAGGATTCAGTAATCAATCTGTCTCTATCTATCCACCTGCTTATATTACTTTTTAGAATTTTGACTCTGTCGCACCCTATTGTGTGTGTGTGTTAATGCATGCATTGCAATCGCTGAGCTTTTTTCTAAATTACTTATCTTCGCAAGTGTGTTCAATCATTCCTAACCTTAGATAAATTCTTATGTTCCGATAATCTCACTACCCCCGATCTACTGGTGCGATTCATATAGTGGACTCAACTCACAGTCATTGCAGGGTATTTTGTAAATTATATTATTTTGTTTAATTGGGTCCACTGGGTCTTTTAGCCTACAGAGCTTGCCCTACCTGAGTGAGTTTGTAGGTTTGAATGCCACCCTAATTCCTGCTTTATTGACAATCTTACTGAGGGTCTCAGATGTCCCCTTCCTGTAATGGTGAAACTACTGTAGATGCCTTACATTCTCTCTTATTTACGTTATCATTATTAGTTTCACCTTGATATGATTATGAGCAGTAATAATTTGTGCTTGAAACGTGGTTATCAGAAAATATTACCGTATAACACAGTGTGATTTTATTAAAATAAAATTTTATCCATAATGGAGTTATACTCTATCACCACAGTGCCCAAGTTTTATCCTTATATCAAGAATATCGACACTGTTTTCTATTCCTCTGGGTTCTGAGTGGAACATAGAGTGTATGGCTTGAAGTTTCAGTAGCCCTGTTGCTTTTACACAGGGTGAGAGGGTGGTAATAGCCTAATGATCGACCTTCTCTCTTTTACAGGCTTACTATCTACTAGTACACTGGCCATTGAGAGCAGAAGACATGAAAAGATTAGCTGTCTTCGATCATAGGTGTCTGCGTTCTATCTCCCGCGCGAAGTGGTATAATAAGGTGAGCAATATTGAGGTTAGGCGTCGAGTGCTAGGTAAGGCGGGGAAATCAATCGACGAAACGGTGAAATTACTTCGACTGAGATGGTTAGGACATGTGCTACGTATGCCTAGTCATCGCCTTCCTCGACGGGCAATGTTAGCTGATATAGGGCCAGGCTGGAAAAGAGCTAGCGGCGGTCAAACGAAAACATGGCACCAATCAATGAAATCTACAACAGTTAGTCTAAGCCACGTAGGAAGATGTAGACTTCCTGGTTGGGGTCCTCGGGACGGTAAAAACCAATGGTTGGAAACAATTGGTGACATGGCTCAAAATCGTTCTCAGTGATGGCTGGCGCAGATGCATCCACTCCTTGTGACTTATGATTTCCAATTAAACTGTTTTGTTCTCCGTTATTACTATTCCTTTGTCTCACACCTCTGTTTACTGTTTCCATTATGCATTTCTTTTACTTCCTTCTCTTGCTTTGCGTGCTACATAGATTGTGGCGACTTGAACTGCCGCACATATGTGCAAAGTTCTATGTCGAAAACCGACCGACCGACCGACCGGGCAAGGATTTGACGGGTGCCAGCCAGGAATCAAACTTCGTGCCTGTTTGGCGAGCGATTCTACCACGGAACCATCGATACTGGCAAAAGAAAATTGTCAATCAAGAGCATCACGTTTAATGTATCTATATACTCTCCCAGACACTTTATAAATTCCATAAATTTAGTCTTTTCTCATCAAAATTTGCAATTTTAGCTCAATTAATCTGATGAAGGTCACTGATACTGATTATTTGAATCTGGTATTCAGGAGAAACTTAACAGTTCCAGTTCCTTAAGGAAGACTTTTCTTGCAGCAACTCTAAGAGTGATATTTCTCTAGCCGCCCACTGCTTCAGAGCAATGTGAAGGACAGACTTCCGCATATGACCCCATCAGTGTGAATATATCAGTTCACCTGTTCGTGTGGAGCTGCTGCTGCTGCTGGATTCAACATAGAACTTGGCACCGAGTTGCAGCAGTTCGAGTTGCCACGTTCCAAAATAGCACACAAAGGTAGACAAGAAGATGAGAGTGAAGAGAATCAATAGAATTTCGATAAGTATAAGAGTGAAACAGAATGAGTAATGACAGAAAGGAATATGAAGGTTAAAGAGACTGAATACATCAGCTCCTAGTTCGTGTGGAGCTAGGTATATACATCGTTCTATGCAGCTCCTATCAAAACGTGTTGGAGGACATTACCCAGCATGGCTATAAAGAGGAGGCACTGGTTCAATCAACAGCGTCATAACTGAACACCTCGTCGTCAACACCTGTTGCAGCATCTCAACTGACTCACTCATCGATCATTCAGAGTCATTTACAAAATAAACAAAAATCTACCTACCAAAGGCAGTCAGTGTGTTTCCGACTTCTTTGTACTGCAGAAGCCCTCTTTATATGCCTCGAAAAACCGGAGGTATGTGTTCAAAAGTAACTGGTTCAACTCTTACATTTACCATGGATCAAGTTCGGTATGTCTCCTTAAGTCCTGTTGTTTCATCCACTTAATTTCCCCCTTATTTTTCAGTTTTTAAAATATTATTCTTTCAACTTGTTCCCATGCTCATCCCATTCACACCTTTAGTCGTTAAAAATAACTATTTTCTAATCCTGTGATCTTGTCACTAAGCGCCCTTTTAATCTATATTCACACCTTCAAACTTTCACATCAAGTTGAAAATTATTATGACCCTTAATCTTCTTCGTTACTATGCGGAATGCGATTGTACAGGTACTTTTGAGAATGAAATCGCCGAAAAGATCAACATCTTTGCTGAACTTGTTTTTCTTTTCCCTTTTACTGATACATTTGTTTGTTTGAAGTTTCCACTACACTACAGTTCAAGAACCAATGAAACTACGCAGAAGGCCAGTGTTTTCTGACTCTGAGTTTAGGATTCTTTAGGAATGGCAAGTGAAGCAGAACAAGCTGCAGTGCAGGCAAAGGAGACCTCACAACACTCTACCAAACAACTAGGTACCTATCGGGGGAAATTTCGACACAAATTAAGCCAGTGAAGGATGACAATGTAAAAGTCAATCACCAAAGAGATGGAGCAAAGGAAACACTTCAAAAGACTTCTAAATCGACCGCCACCTACAAAGCGCCCAACAATACCAACAACGGAAGCAGAACTACCAGTGGACATCAACCCTCCAACGAAAACAAAAATCCTGAAGGCAATCAAGATGCTAAAAGCTGGAAAAGCAGCAGAACCAGACGGAATCCCAACAGAAGCATTGAAAATGGACCCAGAGACAACAGCGAACTTCATGACACTACTACTGGAGAAGATGTGGAAAGAAGGCAAAGTACCTGAGAATTAGAAGAAAGGCCATTTATTCAAACTGTCAAAGAAAGGGGACTTAGATCAATGGAAGAACTGGTGCGGAATTATGCTCCTGTCCATACCAAGCAAAATACTAAGCCGCATCATCCTTGAGAGAATCAAACACGCCAACCTGGATGAAAAACTTCTACCGGAATACGCTGGATTCAGGAGAAACAAGTCATGCATCGATCAAATTACAACACTACGGATCATCATTGAACAGAGCTTGGAATGGCAGTCACCTCTTTATCTCAGCTCCATTGACTTCGAAGAGGCCTTCAGAAGACAGCGTCGATCGAGAGGTGATTTGGTAACTAATTCCCTACTACCACGGGGTGCCGCCAACAACTACACATCTCATCCAACAGTTGTACGACAGTGCTGCATGCCACCAAGTAATCCACAACGGGAAACTTACAGAATCCTTCGAAGTGAAGATGGGAGTGTGACCGACTGAGTGCCTACTATCTCCAATGATTTTCCTGGTTGCAGTAGACCGGATAATGCGACAGACAGCGGCGGGCCGGGTAACGAGGAAACAGGCATAAAATGCACACACACAAAAAACTTGGAGGATCTGAACTTCGCCAATGATGTGTCTGATTTCCTATGTTCTTGTAGTAATTAAAGGAAACAATAATAATATCCAAGAATCGAATTCATAACTTATAGGAAGTGAGGCAAACAAACTTATCATTCAGTCTTTAAAACAATAGTAGAGACACAAGCTCGAAATCTAATATATTATAAATATTGTAAGTTTTAGATAACAGTTACGTTACTATACAAAGTGTCAATTACTATGCCAGTCTTCAGCTGAGTATGTCCGCCGTACTCAATGTTCCCTATCTAAACTTATCATGGAAAACTTACCCTCATGACTATACAAAGGAGGAAAAAGATCTCCACCCATCAGCTGCAGTTCTGTTGTGGAACACCTAATCAAGTCTAGACACTGAGTGAACCCAAAAACCATCTTTAGAGTCATCTACGTAATACGCGACCTCACCAAAGTAGCATGAATCAAATTTCTTCAAACCACAGAAACTGTAACAGTCCACCTGTTAAATCTAGAACTCTGTACACAGAAGAAGCTTGTTCAGTCACTGAACCTACAATGAGCCTAATTTGTCTCAACACATAACACGTAAAGCTTGTCAATCCGAATTTCTTAATTTTGTTTAAGTTTAATTTTTCTGTCTTCTCATGGCTATATTTCTACTTCTTATATGACCTGCTCTTAACTCAACTCCATTTCATTTTGGTCAAGTTCTACTCAATCCTGTGAATTATGCTACGTCATCTAACACATTCTGGTGCTCACTAGCCACAGAATCCGTCAATTGACTTACTGACCAGTTTCAACATACACTAGTTCAAGTTGCCACTCTCCCTCCATTTAGCACACAAACCAAGATAAGAGAGTCATCAAAAGACAGATAGTAAACAGAAGTGTGAGCTAGGTAAAATGAATAGTAATATGGAAGAAACAATACAGTTTTGTTCGATATGACAAATAACAAAGAGTGAATGTATCTGCGCTAGCCATCATTGAGAACGAAGATTTTGAGCCATACCACCAATTGTCTCCAGCCATTATTGGTTCCCACTATCCCGAGGACACCAACCAGACAGCAGTCCACACATCCCTACGTGACTGGCTGGCTCGAACTAACTGTTATGGATTTCATTGACTGATGAAGAAGACAGGTTTTCTCGTTTGACCATCACTGCCCCTTTTTTAACTTGATCCATCATATGTCAGCAGTTAACACTACCAGTCGAGGAAGGCGATTGGTGGCTAGACATGCGTAAACTATGTCCTAATCATCTCAAACGGTGTAACTTCACAACCTAATCAGTTGATTTTCCCTCCTTACCTAGCACTCGACGCCTAACCTCAATATCACTCACCTTTTTATTGGACTCTATGTAGTAACTAGTGTAACCTGACTAGTCCTTTATTTGATGCACACTGAATTTGATCATTCGAGTTTTCAATGTGGCCACCATGCCACTAGGTGGCTTGCCATCACGGTGCACTTTGAACTGTTGATATTATTGTGGTGAGAGCAAGCTGCTAGCCGATTGGTAGACATTGTTCTACGCTGATTGGTAGAAATTAATCTAGGCTGATTCAACAACCGATCACAGCTGACCTAGACGTGGACAAATATGATTCGCAGACAAGTGGCTCGCATTTCCGAGAAATATCGAAAACGAGAAAGCAGAAGACTGCGTTTGTTTGCAAACAACCAATCAGAAGACCGCCTTCTTTCTGCGGGCAGAAGCCTATTAATGTACGTAAAATACATATAAATACCTGTTGGTTTTCGTAATAAAACTGATCTGTTGCCTGGCCCTTGTCTTCCGTTGTTACATTATTATACCACCTAACATAACATGAGAGACAGAACGCAGGCTTTTCGTGTCTTCCACTTTCAATGGCTATGCCTCACTCACAGCCATAAAGGAAGATGGAGCGAACTGCTGCCGTGCAGTAGACCTATCGTTTGATCGATAGCCAGCCAGCCAACCAGATATCACGTCTACTAAGCCAGAGATTGCGTAAGCTAGCAGCAGCAAATTCCAAACGACCCTTCTGTATCCGTGAAGAGATTTCGTCAGAGATCAACCCCAAGAGGTAGGAATTTTATTTTATTTACAATATACTCAAATATAACAATAACAGTAATAATAATAATACAGTAATAACAATACTCGTAATAATAATAATAATCATAGTAATCATTACAAAAAATATTTTTTTTAAAGCACAATTAACGGTGATAATGACGCTAACTGATGGAGATTAAGTTGTTGACCGTACATTTGTACGAATTTGGCTACCATAGTCGGTGTTTTATTGATCAAACGTTCAGCAATCGCCACATAATCAAGTCCTAAATCACCGATTGCATGACAGACTAGTTGAATATCCACTGGGGACCAATAAGGATCCTGTAGGAAAAAAAATGTAAAAAAAAATAAATAAATAAGAAACAGCAATAAACTGCCGAAAAAAATGAAGAATTCTGTACACCAAGGATGTCAATCACAATTAGTAAAAGAATTGAAATAGTTAAATTATGTAGGTTTCTATAGGGATTTCGTGACGAACTAACAGGACTATAAATATAATAGAAATAATAAAAGTAATACTTGAAGGTATATAAAGATGGATGGAGGAGATTGTTTATTTACTAGGCGAAAAAATGTTAGTCAATTCTTGCCTGACACTATTTTCATCACATAAAATACGTGTCAAGTATCGTATCATAGAATTTTTATGCTTAGACGTGCGAGCATACAGTTTTCTGAAGTTACTTCTTGTTCTACCTAAGGAGATGCAAGGTGAGAGCTGAGGGTGAAGTGGATACTCCAAGTCAGACAAAATCCCTCTAGCAAATTAATTGCACGAAGTCAAGAGTCTATCGACAACGACGTTAACTATGTAGTCCACTGGGACACCACTCATCCTACTGACAGTCTTCAGCATTCTACGAAATGTGACAAAGTCCTTTTTAAGCAAACCAGGAAAGAATAAGGGTGAACAATAAAGAAGAATAGGTAGGATACAAGAGTTTATGAACTGTAAGAGTAGGGGTTAAGTTATACCCGAGTGCCTTAACTTCTTCTGAATGTAAAATGTCAGGCGGAATATTTTACTGGAGATCGCTGAGACATGGGAAGACCAGGAGAGATCAGAAGAGAGAATAAGTCCAAGATACTTAATTTCTGATTTAATTCCTGTATCATTGTCATCAATCTTACAACTGTCATGAGAATCGACGGCTTCTTTTAACTGTCGTTTACATCTTAAGCTGAAATTGACAGTTTGGCATTTAGAAGGATTCAGTTTAAGACCGTTAGACTCAGACCATTTACTGACTCCCGACAGAAAGCTATTTATTTTGGTACAATCTAGCTGGGAGTTAACAGCCATTGAAACAGTTAAATCATCAGCGTACTTCACAAAGTTTATTTCATCAAACTGAGGCAAGTCATGTAAGAAGAAAGAGAAAAGAAAAGGAGAAAGGACAGCGCCTCGAGGGACACCAGCTTCAGTAGGCAATGAAGTGGAAGACTTCCCTTTATACACGGTGTACTGCTTTCTTTCTGAGAAACAGGAATGTAACCAGTTAACAGCCCAACATTCCGTTTGACTTGCAGCAAGTTTATTTAATCAGATGTCCCTAGGGACCGAGTCAAAAGCAGATGTATAGTCTAGGAAGGCACAACGAACAAATTTAGCCCCTTTGTCTAGACTGGAAGCAATGTTATGATATAAGACGGCAGCTACATCTGAAGTGCTTCTACTGTGCTTATAAGCAAACTGTTTTGGGTCATTAAAGGATTTAAGAGGGGGTACAAGACTACGTAAAAGTAGTTTCTCCATAGTTTTCAAAAAAAGAGAGGTACTAACAATGGGTCTAAATTTGACACATGCTCCAGTAGACGATTTAGGTATGGGTACAACTTTAATGTCTTTCCAAATAGCAGGCACAATATTACTGGAAAAAGATTTGTTAAACAGATCAGTGAGAGGGTAACATAGAATATCAGAACATTTTTTGAAAATAATACTAGGTACATGATCTGGAACTAAGCTCTGGGAAGGGTTCAGAGACTTGAGGCACTTTTGAACATCATTTGTGTTAAAATCTGGAAAGGGGCTATTATCAGTGCGCAGCGATGATCATTTCCCCCACCACCACCCCAACCATCCCATCAACAGAGATCGAACCCAGCACCTTCAGATTACGATGAATTCAAAAAACCAACGGTGAGTTCTACCCCTCACTCACAATTCACTGCGTAGCTTTAATTCCGAACCAATGACATTGATAAGCCATCCACATCACCCTGACATAGGGGATCCTGCTGGCCACAACATCTCGTTGGGACTTCAGGAGATTCATTCAGTAGCCACTTGTAAGTAAGCTGGTTAGAGGTGGCGCGAAAAGGCGCAAAACGTTAGAACTCACTGACTGAACGCTAAACGAACCGGTTCCCTGGTGGGGTCGTAGGCTGAACACTGCTGATAAACAATTTTTAAACTAGTATAATGAAACAGCTGTCTCAGGAATTATGGTCTTCAATAATTCTCTAACCGACATTAATTATTCGTGAGGAAATCTCTTCAATGTGAAATTGAAATAGTCGTATCAGGAAGCGATCATTGAGTGACAACGTTTCATTTCTTAAAAGGTGTAAGGATATCAGGCTAAATGAAAGGAAGAATATATAGAATACATAAATTACCAGGTGTTGAATGGGGCTCAACTTGAAGAAGCTGTTGTAATAATAATAATAATAATTTGCTTCATTCCAAAACAGTACTTGTGATAAAGAATGGAAATCTCAGCATTTTTACTACAGTGGTACATTAACAATCAATAAAATTCTACATAGATTAAGGGTAATCTCAGTTAGTTTTGACAACAACATATTGGCATGTCGGTAGCAAAGCCGAAAGTGAACAGAATGTTTGAAGGTGTTAGAAAAGTAGATACTAACATATTTACTGGTGTAAGCGGTAACAAAAACGTCGAGATATACAGAGTGTGAAAGAACGAAGAAGAATGTTTCAATTGAGTTTTTTAAGGAAGAGAGAAACAAAACAGCACATAACAAAAAGAGAGAAAAGGAAAGGAAAGAAAGAAAACGTTGTACCTATAAATGATTTGAGTTGGAAAGATGAAATCCAATTGTTCTATTGACTATTTAATGAATTATAGGTGTCACGCCTAATGCTTTCTTTATTGCACAGAACACGAGCCAAGTAGGGTATGGTTGAGTTTTTGTACTTGCTAGTGCGAGCATATAGTTTTCAATATAGGCTTCGGGTTTTGCCTGATGAGATACAAGGGGAGAGTTGTGATTGAAGAGAGTAGTGTGAGTTAGATAGAATGGATTTAGCCCATTTTTCGCATGAGTCCAAGTGCCTGTCGACTAGAATATTAACAAGCTGGTTAAGTGGCACACTGCTTACCCTGCGGACAACCTTTAACATCCTACGTAATAAGATGTAGTCTTTCTTCAGTAACCCTGGAAAAACTAAGGGGGAACAATAGAGAATAATAGGTAGGATGCAAGAGTTAACAAATCGTAAGAGTAAGGGTTAGGGTTACACCAGAATTTGTTAACTTCTTGATGTAGAAGGTTAGACGGAATATTTTCTTAGAAATCATCAAGATATGAGACGACCAGGAAAGATCAGCAGATAGAATGTATCACATTAGGTCTGGGACTAGATGACTTACGACAAGATTCTGTCAACAATCGATCCCCTAGAGTAGTAGTACATACACACATTCACACAAACACTTATGAATAACTTGTTGAATAAGTATGCAGGTAAGTAAGTAAGCTACTCACCAATAGATATACAAACTACAAACTACACCCTCCTAAAAAATGAGAATAAGCAGAGATTCATCGAATCACTTCAAGTCTCAATACACTATTGACTTTTTCCCACGGATAATCCTATCTTTGACTTCTAAACATCATTTCAAATGTCAATATAACTACGACTAACCTCTTCTCCACGAAACCTATGATTCGTATGAACGTGAAGGATAAGCTACCACTGCTGACTGGGCCTCACATCAGTGTGTATCTACCAATTCACCTGCTAGTGTGGAGCCAAGTATGCCAGCCGTACCCCAACGTATCACCGAACACTTACCAGCATGGTTTTACAAAGAAGAAAAACGATGCCCCCGCAGCTGCTCTATCTTAGAACATCTGATAGATTCTGGACACCAAACTACACTCCCCAAACAAACTTCAAAGTCGTCTACAGAATACGAAGTAGTCTTCCTAAAGGTGTACGAATCAAACTTCTTCAAACTTCAGAAGCAATGGAAATTCACTCTTGCTATAAGCCCTGAACTCTGCATACAGAAGACGTTCGTTCAATCACTACACTTGTAATGGACATAATCTGTCTTGATACCCGATAGATAAATTCTATTCCTTTCTTTCTGTCTCTTCATTAGTATTATTTTCACTTTTCAATTGCAAAATTTTATATGTTGTCTACCCCAACCCGATTTAATTTCTACACTTTATTACCACTGTTACTGACTTGACCAACACTCAATTTCTAGTCATTTATGTTAAGTCATCCGGTTTATTTGCTCACTTTTTAGTTCTAATTTAAATAGCATTATTCTCTACCCCACCTCTACATAGTCTTTACCTGTAATTACCTCTGTTGCTATCCTAACCTGAGTTGAAACCTTTTAGTCACTTATATTAGGTCATCTAACTTACTAACCCAGTCTTACTTTAGTTGCTGTCTGATTAACCTTGTTTCTATATTAGATCATTCTTGTATTGCCTGATTAATTATCTAAACTTGACAAACCTCATGTAGACACACACAAATAATCATATATATAAATGCAATTGTACAGATATGTGAATGAATTCGCCGTCGAAAAGAGTCTCTTCGCTGAACGTCTACTCTTTTTCTAATACAGATATCACAATCAGTGTTATGATAATAATTCTCTCTCTCCCCCTTTTGCTTGTCCCATTAGCATTCTAAGTGTGGAACATAGGCACCGGGGGGGGGGGGGGTCAACAGTATACATCTCCATTTTGTCCAGTTCTCTGAAGTACTTTTAAGATGACTCCACTATTGCCCAGAAGCTTTCATGTTCGCTCCTCACATGACCTCCTCCATGCCCAACTCGTCGCTTCCCATTCGGGTTCCACTTGAGCGACGGACAAGTATAGGATGTCACCAGACGATTTCCTCAGTGTGTGTTCAATCCATCTTCATTTTCTTTGGCATATTTGGTGGACAATAAACTCTTCACTCATTCATTCCCAGAGTTGATTGTTGGTTACTTTATGTGACTGGAAATCTGGTCCTCAGTAGGTTTTGATTAGAGTCTGCAGTATTCTGTTCAACATGATATTCGTGACCCACTACTAGCCAAGTTTCTGATCCATATAGAAGAACCAACTGACTTAACTTAATTAGTGGATGGGGACTAGTAATGGAATCTAGGAGAACGCAAATTTCGTTCCATTTGGGACTCGTCTGCCAGCTGGATGTACCTGCATTCTCCAGTGAGTGAGTGATGGTGTTCCCACCACCGAGGCTCAAACCCAGTGTCCATAGTTTCAAACGCCAAAGCGTCGTTATCCACTAGGCCACTTGGGCTACGCGAGCCACCTCTTGTGTAACGGATCATATTAATTATTATTCAATTGAATTTTAGATTTTCCCGTCAATTGATTGGACAGAAGTGCTCGGTCTCAGGCTGACGTGTCTGTCGGCTTCTTGTACAGATGCTTCGACGATGTCTGGGTATGTAATTAGAAGATAATTGGTGGATGGTGACTAGCAGTGGAATCCAAGACAACGCGCATTTCCTCCTATTTGGGACTCGTCAACTAGCTGGATGTACCTGCCCCAAGTGGTCTAGTGGATAACGACGTTTTGGCGTTTGAAACTATGGGCACTGGGTTCGAGCCTCGGTGGGAAAACTATCTGACTGGGGAATGCAGGTACATCCAGCTCGCAGACGAGTCCCAAATAGAGCGAAATGCGCGTTATCCTGGACTGGATTCCACTGCTAGTCACCATCCACCAATTAAATTCTAACTGACTGAACATTAGTGTTTGAAATCCGAATTTTGTTCTTTGTGTTGCAGAGTACAGGTGATTTCCAAACTGATTTCAGAGTGATGACGTTTTCTTTTTTCTGGTCTTTTCGATTCTGGCTGGTTTTGACATCCTCACCCGTGTGACGTGGCTTTAGTTGATACGATGCTCACTAGCCAGATAAGTGAAGGAAGGTAGTAGCCTCTTTTAAATTTATGCCACAGATAGTGATTGGTGCTTGTCGTTGTCGGTTGGTTGGTTATCTTCATCACGAATAATAGTAATAATAATAACAATAATGAATACGCAGTTGAATGTCACTGACTTCATAATAATAAAACGACCTATTAAGCAGAGAAAAAAATATACTCAGACAATAATAATTTTCAAGTATTGGTTTTGTAGGGATTTTATTTGATTGGATGGAGGACTTCATCATGAGCTGACTGAAATCAGTTAGAGAACCACTGGAAAGCTAGCTGGGAGTACTGGACAGCCAGCTGTTTCGTCAGCCTAGTGGGTGGGTGAGTACTAATGAAGAGACCCAATCTAGGAAGAAACAGTTGTATGGCAGTACTCCCAGGTTTTCCAATGGTTCTCTAACTGGCTTCAGTTCATGATGAAATCCTCCAACCAAATGTGATCTATAGTAATGTGTGGGTCCGTTAGTCGTTGGTTCATCTGAGTACCAGGCTTCTAAAAATTCCCTGGCATTGTCCCAATCAAATTGGTGTCCGTAGTTGTCTACACACATCGATAATGAAAAAATACATATCACGTCTCTTCACAGGTGATTTTCGTCCTTAGATTTAGATTCGAACAGGATGCCCACTTTGATCAATGTAATGTCTGCTACAGTTCATTAAATTTATTTTGTAAATGGTATGAATTTTATCTTCTTTTTCAGTTGGATGGGTCTTTTGGTTTGCACAATATCGAATGAAGTGATTGTGCTGTCTGGCTGGGTGGCTTGTGCGCTATATCTATTTCAAACGGTCTCAATATTCTACCTGTTATTTCGGAGATATTTTTTATCTATGGTAGGATGAATTTTCTTGTGGTCTTTAATGTTGGCTTGTTGTTGTTGGTGTTATGACTCGAGTTTAAACACTTTTTGATGAAATTGTGAGGATATCCATTCTTTTTGAAGACCGTTTGTAGGTATTTTTCTTCCATTTTTTTAAACGCTGGAGTGCTACAGTGTGTTTGAATTCTTTTAAACAATGTCTGCGCACAGTTTCTTTTTTGAGTAATCGAGTTATTACTATCATAGTTGAGTATTTGGTCTGTGTGCGTTGATTTTCCAGTATACTTGTGTTTCTAAACTTCCTGTCTTAGTTCTCTTGATTAAAACATGTGAGAATGGAATTTTGTGGTCTAATTCGTCTTCTCTTTTGGTCAATTTGATGTCTTCAAATATGTTGTTTATTAATTTATGAGTATATTCCAAATCGCATTTCTTTTAATTATTACAAATGTATCATCAACATGACGTACACAGATCTTTGGTTCAATCAAAGGATGCAGTTCCTCGTGTTTCGCTAAAATTTCTGGAAGGACGACGGTGTCCACTATGTCGGCTGTGAGGACAAATACTGGCTGAAGAAAACTAGCTAGCGGTCACGCTGTATATCGCAAAAATCGATAGACGTTAGAATTCAAGTGTAGGTTTGCAGGGATTTGATCGGTTACAAGATTTCATCACGAACTGAAATCTAATAGAGAACCTTTGGGAAACCACCAAAAAGTACTGGACAATTGTTTCCCCCCAGTATGAGACTCTTCATCAATGAGCACCGACCACCAGGGTTCAAACCCATGACTCCTTCCGGTTACAAGACGAGCCACTGAGACCCGATCCGATAGCCAGCCCATGAATTCCAACTTTTGACAATTCACGATATAGCGAAACTGACACTAGCCAATGTCATCGCTGGCGGGTATTTGTCTTCACATGAGCCACTATTAAATTCTGTCTCAAAGGCTTAATAGTCAATGCGTTCGCTTCGCATAATCTAATAGTCTTGGGTTCGATCTTCCGGAAAGGTGATGATGATGATGGGTGGTTAGCACTGAGTTCAGAAGAACTCGGACAAAACAGATGTCGTCCAGTGCTCCTCGATTTTTCATTGGGCCTCTAACTCATGTCAGTTCGCGATCTAAAATGACATCGATCAGTATATAATCCAAAGCATCACAGTGATCTACTTCTTCATTTTGAAATGAATACGCACAATCGTATGAACCACATCTCCTATTTGCATGTGTTGGAAAGATGATAGGCGTAATGATTGACGCCTGTTATGATCTGATCAGGCGAGCATACACACTTATGGTTTCCTATTTATAAATCCTTAACAAGATAAAAAAAGCTCTTTTTGATATCATTGTGTTCTCTGAGCTAGCTGTATGGTTTATTTATGAAGCAACTTATTTAGTGCATTTTTCAATTTGAACTGAGGTGAGCTCTTAGATTTCTTCACAAGTTTATGAGTCATCTCTCCTGGTGAATGACCTTGAAAGTGACTCTTTGGTTGTTTTTGTATGTTTTCACACCCTCTAGGAGGCTACTTGTATTGGTATTAGTGTTGATTGTTTCCTTGACTTGAACTTTGACCCTTTGCGTGTGAGATTTCCTTCTTATCGATTGGTAAATTTTGTCCATGTCGATGTGTCTATTGACTGATGATTCACTGGAACTCTCTAGCATTCTTGGTGTTTCCTCTGTCTAATATTTGACAGACAGACAGATAACCACGGACCTCAATTCGACTGCGACAACCAACGTTCAAATATTAGACAGAGAAAACACCAAGAATGCTAGAGAATGTTTAGAAGCCCACCCGGTATTCCAGTGAATCGTCAATCAATAGACACATCGACACAGACAAAATTTACCAGTTTATAAGAAGGAAATCTCACACACAAAGGTTCAAAGTTCAGGTCAAGGAAACAATCAACACCAATACCAACAAAAGTAGCCTCCTAGAGGGTGCGAAAACATACAAAAACAACCAATCACGACGTTCAAGGTCACCCACCAGGAGAGATGACTAATGGTGAACTCGTGAAGAAATCTAAAAGCTCACTTCAACAAATTGAAGTAGGCGCTGACGGAAGATGTTGCGTAGTAGAGGGGGGGAGCAATGAAAGCTTCGCAAATAAACCATCCAGCTAGCTCAGAGAACACAACTACATCAGAATCATCCACCTGAGCTACAAATCTTCTCCATCATATCTAAAAAAGGAAGATAGATAATCATGATAACAGTAAAACAATAAACAATTATTCAATAATAATAACAACAATAATTAGCAAAAGACTAACTTACTATAGGCAAAGAAGGAGGCCGTAAAGCTGCCATACTTTCAAGTGATTCACTTTTACTGTCAGCAAGCTTTAAAATATAAACCAACAATATTAAAAGAAGTAAAAAAAATCATATGTGTGTGTGCGAAATGAATATAGCAATGCTACAGTACATCGTAATGAAACAGAGAGTATAAAGAGACAGTTAACTCCCTGCCTCCCTTAACTTCATCAACTTTGAGAAAGGCTTCGACAGCATCGATCGTCAAGTAATTTTGGAGACACACCACTTTCAACACTTCAGAGTACTTTGATTAGATACTAGTCAGTGACTATTGTGTAGTGTGTGTCGAGTCCTTTGTTTGCTACAGACTGATTTCTATTGCAGTCAAGTTTGTAATGTGGCCAACATGCCACAAGGTGACTCGCCATCAATTATTATTACTATTTATTATTGTTCCCATGGGTTCCTAGGGAAACATAGGGCTTCAACTGCACATCTACACTTGCTTCTGTACTTCTGCTGTACTTTTCATCTGCGTCCATGTTAATCCATACTGTTTCAGCTGCTCTTCACACGATCTCCTCCATGTCACCACTCGGCGCTTCCCTTTCGGGTTCCACTCGAGCACTGGCCTAACGTGCGATGTCGCCCAGCGGCCTCCACCTCAGCGAGTGTCCAATCCATCTCCACTTCCTCCTGCATATTTGTTGGGCGATTGGTTCTTGTTTTGTTTGTTCAAATAGTTTCTTGTTGGTGATTCTTTCCGGCCATCTGATCTTCAGTATAGAACGAAGACAGTTGTTGATAAGGGTCTGCAACCTGCTGAAAATATTCTTTGTGACCCGCCAAGTTTCTGATCCGTATAGAAGAATTGACTTGACGTTTGTATTGAAAATCCGAATTTTGTTGTTGATGCTGAGTGACGAAGATTTCCAGATTGGTTTCAGGTTGATGAATGTGTTTCTCGCCTTTCCGATTCTCGATTTGACATCCTCGCCATCACGGTGCACTGTGAATTGTTGATATTAGATGGTCGGAGGCAATCGGCAGGAAGTCTTGCCTGAACCTAGGTTTCGTGCTAGTTGGCACTCACCAGTTTGCAAGGCGTATCTGCAACCAACTTGAAGGAACTCATGTCCCTCCTTCTGGGATTCGAACCCGCGTCACCCAGTGAGTGCTGCAGTCAGATGCGTTGCCACTGAGTTATTCAGGCTCGCGATTGACCTCCTGTAGGACTGTATTGGATATTTTTGATTGGACACTAGTCAGTAACTAGTGTAATGTGTGACGTGTGTCTAATCCTTTCTTTAGAGCAGACTGATTTCTATTGCAGTCAAGTTTGCAATGTGGCCACCATGCCACTACGTGGCTCGCCATTACGATGCACATTGATTTGACGATATTAGGTGGTTGGAGGCAACCGGTAGGAAGCCTTGGACAAGCTACAGAGTGCAATATGCAAATCTTTATCAACCTCATTCAAGAGTTATATCAAGTGATCCACAATGGAAAGCTAAGCGAAGCCTTTCACGTAGAGATATGAGTAAGATAAAGCTGTCTACTGTCACCGATGATATTTCTGATTGTAGTCAACTGGATTATGCGGAAAACAGTGGGGTGGGGAGCTAAAACAACAGGAATACGTTGAACTGATATATAAAAGACTCTAGAGGATCTGAATTCCGCGGGTGATTTATGAATGATGCCAGACAAACTCAAAGACTTACAGGTGAAAATCAACAGGTTGGTAGAAGAAGCATCAAAGACAGGAATTCAACTGGACAGAGAGAAGATGGAATTGATGAAGATAACCAACGAACAGCAACAACAACCAGCACCAATCACTATCAATAGGAGAGATTTGACAGAGGTTACTTCCTTCACTCATCTAGGCAGCGTCGTTTCAACTTCAGGCGCGCC
This sequence comes from Trichobilharzia szidati, assembly GCA_944472155.2. Classification (NCBI taxonomy): domain Eukaryota; kingdom Metazoa; phylum Platyhelminthes; class Trematoda; order Strigeidida; family Schistosomatidae; genus Trichobilharzia; species Trichobilharzia szidati. The sequence continues at coordinate 152,320,109 of OX235273.1, forward strand.
AAACACATAAGGATGTTAAGACCAGAATTGCTAAAGGCAAGGTAGACTTTCATCAGTCTGAAATCAATCGGGAAAGCTGCTGCAGTTTGCAGCAGAGGTGAGAGGTTTAGTCCATGGCGTCACCAAAAACATTTTGAAAGGACTACCGAAGACTTTTATCAACAGCTGATTTCTCTATCTCCGAAGATCAGATTGCTTGTATGGAGTAGTGACAAGAAAGTCTGGCCGGTAACGAACAAAACCAAAAGCCTATCGCCCAAAAAATATGCATGAGGAAATTTATAGGTGAATTGGACATACGCTAAGCAGATCGGTGAGTGATATCACATGTCAGGTAATCGCTCGAGTGGAAGTCAAATGGGAAAGTAACGAGTTAGACGTCAATCCGAGGGTGACCCGAAGAATATGAAGGCTAATAGGCAAATCGCGGAGCCCTCTAAAACACACTGCAGAGAACACGATGAAATAAAGCTGTGCCGCAAAAGTCCTATGTTTCACTCAAAACTGAAGAGAATAACAATAATAATTTTATTTCGATTATAGCTTGATTCCACACCGTATTTTTGTTACAAGTATGGAATTTTCAGCGTGTGATATCGGCAGTCCAAATTTTGCAGGCTGACCATTAATGTCAGGTGTGCTGCAGTATAGATACGGTAAATATGGTCATGTAATTATAATAAGTTTTAAGCCACATTGACTGACTGACTGGTTTCAACAGAGAACTTTGAACACATGTGCAGCAGTTCCAGTTCCCACACTCCTGTTATAAAGCAAGAGCAGAGAGTAAAAAGAGATTCAAAAGAGAAAGAGATCACAAACAGAAATATGAGACGAAAAGAATAGTAATATAGAAGTGCAATAGAGTTTTATTGGATATTATAAATCATAAAGAGTGAATGTATCTGCGCCAGCCATCACCGAAAACGATTTTGAGCCATTTCACCAATTGTCGCCAGCTGTCATTTGGTTTCTACACTCTCGAGGACCACAACCAGCCAAGAAGTATACATCTGCCTACTTGGTTGGCTTAAACCAACTGCTATGGACTTCATTGACTGTCGAGGAAGGTGATGGCTACGAATGCATGAGTAACACAACATCTCAATCAGTGTAACTTCACAGTATCGTCCATTGATTCTCCCTCCTTACCTGGCACTCGACCGATGCCTAACCTCAATATTACACATCCTATTAAACCTACCACCTAACAAATGGGAGATACAACGCAGGCATCTACGGTCAAAAACAACTAGCCAGGCTTTACATGTCTTCCACTGTCAATGGCCATATCTCACTCACAACCATAAAGGAGGACGGAGAAAACTGCTGTTGCTGCTACTGAGCAGTACACATGTCCTTCGGTTGATAGCCAGCCAACTGGATATCACGTCTACTAAGCCAGAGGTGGTGTGAGTTGGCAGATGCCAAACGGTCCTTTTGTATCCGCGCAGTGATCCCGTCAGTAATCAACCCCGTTGGGGCTGGCTGATACAACTCCCCAAATAAGTGAAATGGTCAACACGCTCCACCAACCACTTAACTCCTGCCTATGTTTAAGCTAGGAGTCAATGTAGTCCAGTCCTGTAGCATCATCTTACATTTGACAGCAGGAGCGAATCGCATAAAAAACATTCGAAGATTGCTGCTCCTTAAGATGTTTAGAAGACTCAACTGCATTTTGTCAGCGTCTTCACCCAGGAAGGAGGGCTATATCATTTGCATATTCTAAGTCAACGAGATTATTTCGTGGTAAAAAGCCAATCCCTGAGTCGGTGAAATTAGAAGTTAGGGTTAAGTCCATTATTACGATATCTACGATGAAATCAAACAGAAATGGGGACAGTGGGCATCCCTGATAGACACAACTACCTCGCTAAATATTGATGCCTGACTCCTAGAACAAGATTCAAATCACGTATGCAGTTCAGTTGAAAATCATCAATAATCCATTAAACGTCAAAATGTCATGAAAATATTTGAGGTAAAGCAACCAGCATAAAGTAATAATAATAATAATAACATCATTGAATGATTCTTATCATTTCACTCACTTTCTTTTCCTTCTCTATTTGTTCAGACAAGGTTTGTAGTGTAGTATTCAATTCATCCATTTCTTGTTTACGTTCAGCTGGTGTAGAATCACAGAAACGCAGAAATTCTCTATGTGAATAGTATATTCCAGAGGGTAATGTGGCTCTGTAAAATAGGTTTATTTTTGAAGAGAAAAACAAACAGCTACTTTATTGGAAATAAGTAATCAGTTGTTTACACAACAAAAAATTCATTACGGTTGTCTGAAAAGTAGAGCATATTTATGTGACTTGACTTTCAATAATCATCAGGTCTTAGGTTCAAGTCCTACTCCACCTGAGTAGCATCTTCAACCGTGCCATCACCGCCACAATGTATGGCTTTTAAAGACAGGTATATATGAAAAATCTGCTCGCGGTGACCAAGAAGTCCTCAAGTAAGGTAGAAACACAGACTGTACATACCCTTTTTTTGTAAGCAAAGGTATGACTTGAATTCATGAATGTCTGAGGCTTCCACTGTTTTTAAAAATTTGGGACGATGAAAGAGAGGCAAGCTGGAGGGAATTCGACAGATGATTTGAAAAGCATATTTGGTTTTGGTAGAATGAAAGAGACCGGTCAAATGTTGTAGAATAGAGCGTCGCCCAATACCCTTCTTTTCCCGATTGTACAGTCATGCTGAAATGTGCTCATGTAGCCATGTGGGAAGCTTTCTCTGGCTACAGTTGACGTAGTGTACTCCACATGAGCAGGTAAACTGACAGATGCACATGGAGAACTTATCTTTTACACAGATGGTGAAAGGCAACTGGAGTTAAACCGCAAAGAATGCCTTAATTATTCGTTTAGAAAGACAATTTTTCAGTTCATCTGTAGGCTGTTCACTTACGCATCCAAGATTCGCGAAGATGGATTTCTTTAGAACCGTGTTAGTGACCATTTCAGACTAGTTATCCTTCGTATTTCTATCAATAAATCGGTTTACGTAATCATTTTCAGTGAGCGTCGCTTTTAGGAAAGAAAGTTCCGTGTCAACGCAGTCAGAACTAACGATGGCGGAAGCCATCACTTAAGCCAGACTTCCGTACACAAAAAAGTATGCACAGTGCCCTATTACTATCTTAACTGTAAAGAGGTAAACATTTATTTATCAATTTTTCGTTTTGTTCACGCAAGAAGTGGAGTGGAATAATGCTATTGTCCACTTCAAGTAAAATACTGAGTTGCGTCATCCTATAAATAATAAAAGATGCGCTGGGCGCAGAACTCCACCACTCGCCGGAACAAGCTGGATTCAGGAAAGGCAAATCATGTGCTGATCAAATTGTAAGTCTACGAATCATCATGGAGCAAAGCGTAGAAGGGAAATGAAATCTCTACCTCAATTTTATCGACTATGAGAAGGTCTTCAACAGCGTCAACCACGAAGTCATTTGGAAACAATTTCAACACTATGGAGTGCAGTGCCCAAATCTTTCTCAACTTCATTCAGTCACAGCTGGATATATGACAATGCCACGTATCAGGTGATCTACAATGGAAAACACAGGAGTAAAACAAGGCTGTCTCCCTATTATCACTGATGATATTCTTAGTGGTAGTGGACTGAATTATGTGCAAGACTGTGCGTGGGAGTGAGAAGACAGGAATACGCTGAACCACCTATAAGAGGACTCTAGAAGATCTGGATTTCGCAGATGATTTATGTCTAATGTCACACAAACTGAAAGACTTGCGCGCATAAACCAACAAACTGGTTGAAGAAGCGGGCAGCAAAGACAGGACTTCAGGTGAACATAGAGAAGATGGAGGTGATGAAGATACCTCACCGACCAACAGTAACAACAACCAGCACCAATTACCATCAGTTGGAGAGATTTGAGAGGCTACTTCATTCACTTATCTAAGTGAGAAGCACGGTTTCAATTACAGGAATTCGGAACGGATGAGGATGCCAAAGCCAGTCAGAATCGGAAAGGCAAGATACTCCTTCATCAATCCAAAACTAGTTGGGAAATCTTCTGCAATCTGCAGTATGAAGAATAAGATTCAGATTTTTAACACAAATGTGAAGTCAGTCAGTTCTTCTATACGGGTCAGAAACTTGTACTGTGTCACGAAGAGCATTTCTAACACGTTGCAGACTTTCATCAACAGCTGCCACCTTCGCTGGCTCCATACTGAAGATTAAATGGTCGGCCAGAAGGAATTAGCAACAAGAAACTCTGCAGTGAAACAGACCAACCAAGAGTCGATTGCTCAACAAATATATGGGAGAAAATGGAGATGGATCGGGTACACACCATTGAGGAAACCGGCGAATGACATCAAGCGTCAGACCATAGCTCGAGTGGAATCCCGATAAGAGGCGACGAGTGGGTCATCGGTGCGAGGGTGACATGGAGGAGATCGTGTGGCGAGGAGGAGGAGATGAGAGATTATGGGCAATCGTGGACCCAGATGAAGAGGACAGCACCAAATAGAACAAAGTGGAGATGTGTTGTTGAAGCCGTATGTTTCACTCAGAACCCAAGGGAATAATAATTTTGTTGTTTTTGTTTTATTCCTTCACGTCCCCAGTGGAACATGGGGCTTCAAGCTAGACACTTGAAGTTTCTGTAGCAGTGTTTATTTTACAGGATGGGGTTGCTAACCTCATGCCCAACCTTTCCCCTTTGCCAGTATTATCACTGGCTTAGCGAGGTAAAGGAGTGCGTCTGTGACCGGGGATTGAACCCCGGACCATGTGCATGGTCGGCGAGTGTCCTAACCGCTGTCCCACCGACAACAAAATAATAATAATAATTAATTGTTCATTTAATCCGAATACGTTTCCATTAATATTACAACTTTTTATTAATTTTTTTTCTAACTTTTAACAGTTTTCGCTATTATTTCACTTTCCCCATTTATTATTTCAATTTTGATATACATTTTTTCGCAATGTTAAAACCCATCTTATCAAACTTCACATTATGTTATGTGTAACGCTTTTATTTGCCTACTAATCCTATAATTTTACACCCCTTTCCACGGTGTATACACTCTATGAAGTAATCACTTTAGATTGAACTATGGCTACAACCACAGTCCTGAGTTCGAACCCTAGCGGCGATGGGTACGTACTGCTGAAGAATCATAAACTGGGACAAAATCGCTGACTGTTTGGTACTTCCTGATAGTAGTTTCCTAATGGTTCTCTCACTTTCTCTCTCTAATTGTGATCAAATCTGTGACTATCAATCGTGCCTGAAAACCACCAACCACTGGATATGAATATTCTCAAGAGTTTGGTTTCTAAGGATTCTGTCTGTCTGTCTATCTGCTTTCGACATAAAACTACTTTGCACCGATGTGCAGTAGTTCGAGTCGCCACACTCCACTCCACGTAGCACACAAAGCAAGAGAAGAAAGTAAAAAGAAATGCAAAATAAAGACAGTAAACAGAGAAATAAGGCAAAAAGAATAGTAATAACGAAGAACAATATAGTTTCATTGGAAATTATAAGTCACAAGGAGTGAATGCATATGCGCCAGCCATCACTGAGAACGATTTTGAGCCATATCACCCACCAATTGTTTCCAGCCATTTGTGTTTCCCGTTCCAAGGAACCCAACCAGTCAGGAAGTCTACAACTTTCTACGTGGCTAGCTGGTTGGCTGAAACTAACTGTTGTGGATTTCATTGACTGATAACGCCATGTTTTGGTTTGACCACCGCTAGCTCGTTTTCAACCTGACCCTGCCAGTTAACATCGTCCGCTGTCAAGGAATGTGGTGGATTAGATTTCTTTTCACGAGTTTGACCACGGATTGATATCAATCAGTTAGAGAACCATTGAAAACCATCGCTGGAGTACTGGATAGCTGTTTCATCCGCCTAGTGCTTGGGAATCATCGGCAGTACGCACCCACATCACTGGGGTTCGAACCCAGGACCTTCCGGTTACAAGACAAGCTAGCTGGCTCGTATACCATTCAGCCACTCACTGGGACCCAACCCGATTCAATGGCCAGTCCATGAATTCTAACTTCTACCAATAATTTGTGGTGCGCCAAAAAAGAAAATAACAAACAAAAATGCCCACATAAATACACACAACAACACATCAATTAGACATACCTTGTTTTTGTGTTCGACAGAATTCCTCTGCGTGAACTACGTGAACTAGAATTCGCACAGGTATTGGCTTCATGAGATTTAACTCTATGTAATGACGATTGATTATTGTTATTATTACTACTAAAAGAAGCAATGGCTGCTGCAATTTCTTTTTCAAGTTGAGCAAATTTACGTGCTGATAAACGATTCACTGAAACAATATCACTGGAGAAGAGACCAAAAGCGGCAGCGGCGGCATTACGCGGTGTTGTTCTTCGACCTTTACGACAATGTCGTCCTCGTCCTCGCCGTTGTCTACGATGTTCAAGACTATGTGTTACAGAACCTGTACTTGATCTACTTTGTTGATCACTGTGTTGTTCAACAGTTTCGGTGTTAACACCACCGCCTTCACCACCTATTGATAATGATGAACATGAGGTGCGTGTTTCTGTTTCACACTCTGATTGAGTACCGCTAAGGCTAGTGCCTTGTTCTGTACTATCATTGGATTCTTCAGCTGATGATTCTGGAACTAGTCTGTGCAGCATATCAAGATATTGTTTGATTTCAACATCTAATGGATCGTTCATATCGAATTCGAAGTCGTACTTCTGAAGAAAAAGAAGAGGGAATAAAGAAGACAAGGTCACATAAAACGTGACATCAAGCAGTTTCAGGTGATTTTGATTGGACACTAGTAACTAGTGTGATGTATCTAGTCCTCTGTTTGGTGCAGACTGAATTCTATCAGTCACATTGAAAAATGCGGCCACCATGGCACTAGGTGCATGCCGCCATCACGGTGCACATTGATTTTCTGATAATTAGATGGTTGGAGGCAATCGACCACAGGAAGCCTTGGACTCAACAGTCAGCAAGGCGTATCTGCAACCTTGAAGGAACAGTCCTACAGGAGCTCAGTCATGAGCCCGAATATCTAGGCCAGTGGTAACACCTCTGACTGCAGCACTCACTGGGTGACGCGGGTTCGAATCTCAAAAGGAATATGAGTTCCTTCAAGGTTGCAGATGCGCCTTGCTGACCGATGAATGCTAACTAGCACGAAACCTAGGTCCAAGGCTTCTTGTGACCGATTACCTCCAGCCATCTAATATCATCGAATTTGATCAGTCTCAAACAAGGAGGGAGAAACAACTGTCTAGCAGTACTCTCTGATTGTTTTCAATGATTCCCTCACTGATGTCAATTTATAGACGAAATCTTAGTATGTTCGGCATGCAATCCACTCCTATCAAATGTAAGATGATGCCGCAGAAATGGTTTACACGGAATCCTAGTTTGAAGATACTATAGTGATTATTAAAACACAAACTTGGCATATTATGAGCACCATGAAATGCGCCACACAGAATCGTATAGTTTGTGGGAGATACTGTCCTGCCATCTAGGTCGCAGTACGTTGTTGTCTTAAGGAGACAACCCCACTGAACCCTTGACCTGAAGTCTGATTCACTGACTGACTGATATCAACATCTACGCCTCCCTACATGTCTGGCTTAAACGAACTGTCGTGGACTTCATTGACTGTTGAAGCTATGTTTTCGTTTGACTACCACATGCCATCTCTTTTCCAACCTGATCCATCCTATGTCAGCAGCTAACATTGATTGTCGAGGAAGGCGATCAATGGCTAGGAATGCATGCGTAACAGATATCCTAATCATCGTCTTAATCGATGTCACTTCACAACCCCATCAACTGATTTTCCCCCCTTACCTAGCACTCTACGGATGCCTAACCTCAATATCGCTCACCTTATTATACCACCACCTAACATCGAAGATAGAATGCAGGCCTTTTCATATCTTCCACTCTCAATGGCCATATCTCATTCATAGCCATAAAGGAGGACGGAGAGGACTGCTACTGCTGTTGAGCAGTACACATGTCCTTCGGTCGATAACCAGTCAACCAGATACCACGTCTACTAAGCCAGGGGTGGCGTAAGTTGGCAAATGCCATGCTGAGATTGCTTGAGTCATCAACCTAATGGGGCTAATGCAACTTCCCAAATAAGTGAGGTGGTCAACATGCTCTACCATATGTCTGATTCACAGAGTAGTGTGCAGCAGGATCCACCCACATAGTTTCCCGTGGTCAAAACCATGTTCATATATCATTCGATCCAGTTGGATTCTAGAGCCCATGTACACACAGTGTAGGTTTAGAATCAGAGATTTCCAACTCTCCTAGGTAAATCTGAATGTCGATCGATGCGGTTGTAAGCCCCACGACGCCCGCATTTGCCCCACTACCACCACTTTTGGGAGGGACACTTAGGCCGCGTGACGGCAGTGCATACGACTTACTTAGCAGAAGCTATGAGCATGTGGTCACATGAGGGCATTTGGAGAGGAAGACTGAAGTATGCCCACTCTTGGGTCAGTTTAAAGGGAGTGAACTAGTTAAGTGTGCTAACTAATGTAGAGCTAACTAACTAACTAATGCTAACTAAAATCTAATGTATTAGATTTTATAAGTGCCAATTTGTCCCATTCTATTGTATTTTTTTTATTCCTTCACGTTCCTAGTGGAACATAGGGCTTCAAGCTGGACGCTTGAAGTTTCTGTAGCACTGGTGATTATTTTTACAGCCTCATGCCCAGCCTAACCTTCCGTCTTAGCCAGTTCTATTACTAGCTTAGCGAGGTAATGGAGTGCGCCTATGGCCAGGGATCGAACCCCAGACCATGTGTATAGTCGGCGAGCGTCCTAATCGCTGTGCCACCGACGCACATTCTGTTGTATGGTTGTATGCAACTCCACGTAGTGCCATCACCGAGCTGTTTTGCTTTTTGTCTAGATTGCTTATCTTATTACGAACACTAATTAAAAAAAGACAAGTAGTCCAACGATGAGGAGGAGGCTCTTTTTTCGGCGAATTCATTTCCCCCCTCTACCTCTACAATCACATTTATATATACAATCTCTTTTTCATGAAAGAGACTAGTAATCAAAAGTAATGAGCAGTAGTCACAAACATAGTTGTTAATATTAGTCAATGCATGAGAGCAATTGAATGAGTGTATTTCACAGTTACGTAACAAGATGAGTAATTTGATGAGTGAGTTGTATTCAGGCCGCAACATAGAAATGAAGGATAATATGGAATCATGTAGGAATTTGATGCGTATCCTGTCCAAAAGCGTTCAAGAACACTATCCCATCAAATACTTGCAGAAAGGTAGTAGTGTTTGTGTTAAAGAGTGCGATAATCGAACACCTTGTCAACACTGGTCATTCCACTTCAACAAATCCCTCCTGCAAAGTAATCTACATGGTTGGGGTCACGCTAAATCCCAAATTGGTAGAAGTTAGAATTCATGCGTTGGTCACTGAATCGAGTCCCAGTGGCTGAATGGTATACGAGCCAGCTAGCTGGTCTTGTAACCAGGAGGTCCTGGGTTCGAACCCTGGCAGTGGGTGTGTGTGGTGAGAGCTGGCTGCTAGCCAAAGTTGGTAGACAGTAATTGAAGTGAATGTTTATGTCCTCAATATTGGTGGATACAGTTAGCATATGGATGATCTGACACAGCCACAAAGAGATGCAAGGTTAACTTTCTGTGAGAAACAACCAATCAAAAGACTGTATTTTCTACTAACAATAATCTACAATAATGTACATTAAAATCTATAATTATGTGTTGATTTTCCTCAATAAACGATCTGTTGCCTGGCCCTTGTCTTATGTTGTTACATGCGTACTACCAATGATTCCCAAACTAGGATGAAACAGCTGTACAGTACTCCAGCGATGGTTTTCAATAGTTCTCTAACTGATATCAATCCATAGTCAATTCCTAAAAACAAAACTAATCCTTACAAACCAACTATAGAAAAGTAAAGAATAACCTGCCAAAGTCAATACGCTTTCGTCTCCTTGGAATTGCTAAAACTTCAGACTTTCTGACAAAAAGATAATCGGAGTTATACATTCAAAAGAAAATAAATTCAACCATTTCTACTATCATGGTAACAAAAGTGTTGATTGCCACCGTCTTGACTTTTATCTGTTTCATGAAAAATCACCCTTGGAACATTAATAGAGAGAAGATCAGTAGTAGTCCAACAAAGAGGAAAAGTCTCTTTTCGGCGAATTCAGACACTTCTACTATATCATGGCGGAACTGACGAGGATATCAAAGCAAGAATCGGAAAGGCAAGACAAGCTTTCACTACTCTCAAGTCTGTGTGGAGGTCAACAGCACTCTGCATGAAATCGAAAATAAGATCCGGATTTTCAATTCCAATGTGAAGTCAGTGCTACTATACGGATCAGAGACTTGCACTGCGCGTCATAAAGAGCATCTCAAACAAACTACGGACCTTCATTAACTGTTGTCTTCGCTCACTACGCAAGATCAGATGGCCATAAAAGATCAGCAACAGAGATCGAACCAACCAGGAACCAAATGTGAAACAAATAGGCAGGAAGAAATGGAGATGGATTGGCCATACTCTGAGGAAACCATCAAGTGAAATCACACGACAGGCCATTGCTCGAGTGGAACCCGAAAGGGAAGCGGCGAGTTGGTCGTCAGTGTAAGGATGACTTGGAGGATGTCATGTGAAGAGGAGATGAAAACGTGTGGTCAGACTTGGAGCCATGTGAAGACTCTAGCAGAGACCTGAACGCAATGGAAACGTACGGCTGAAGCCCTATGTTCCTCTAGAAATTAAAGGAAACAATAACAATAATACTATATCATAGTAATAACTCTGTTGATCTGACTTAACTTTCGCCTTTTTTGTTCTTGTTTTTCTAACTACTTAAAACTCTTGTATTCCTTTCAAACTCTTACGTAACTCCACATTTTATTTTGTTTCATGTTCACCCTGAGCACAACTCTTTCATCAAGTTATTCATGTTGTTATAACGTAACTCTTCTTTAACAATCGTTTGTGACTACTCGTCAATTTCGTTATCAAAATCCAATTCCTCTGAATACTTTTTGTAGGACGTAACGCCACCCAGAACTTACTATACTAACTCTCACCTGTTTAGTTAAAATAACCATAATCAATTGTCTATAGTTTGGTTTGTAAGGGTTTGTTATGTTTTTACGAGTTGATCACGGACTGATATCAGTTAGAGAATCATTGAAAACCAGGGAGTACTGGACAGCTGCTGTTTCATCCTAGTTTGGGAATCATCGGCAGTACGCACCCACTGGGATTCGAACCCTTACAAACCAAACTATAGAAAATTAATCTGATGCTCGCTAGTGACTTGCTACAGGATGGAGTTTCCTGGAGTTTTAGTGAGAAGTCGTGACCAGTGAGGTCCAATTAGATGTCACGTGTGTGGATGGATGTCCCACCAACGACAATGGTTGGGGTCGCGCTAAATCACGAATTGGTAGAAGTTAGAATTCATGAGCCGTTGAATCGGGTCCCAGTGGCTGAATGGTATACGAGCTTGCCTTGTAACCGGAAGGTCCTGGGTTCGAATCCCAGTGTGTGTACTGCCGATGATTCCCAAACTAGGATGAAACAGCAGCTGTCCAGTACTCCCTGGTTTTCAATGGTTCTCTAACTGATATCAGTCCGTGATCAACTCGTAAAAACATAATCAGTTTTATTTTTGTTCGACAAACTTAATGTACACATACATACAAAATAACACATATACATATATTTGCGATTGTACAGCTAAGAAAAAATAAATTCATGAATAATTCCCATTCGGACATTAGTAGACAAAAGACAAGTAGTTCAGCAAAGAGTCTCTTTTCGGCGAATTCATTTTCAAAGCTGTACAATCGCAAATATATATGGTTATTTTGTTTGACAAATTTAATGTATACACACACACACACACACAAAATAACCATATATATTTGCGATTGTACAGCTTTGAAAATGAATACTCTTTGTTGGGCTACTGGTCTTCTCTCTATTTGTGTTTGTTTGTTTGCTTGTCTAACTTCTTATAACTCTTGTATTTCTTACATAATTCCATATTTTTCTTCATTTCTATGTTGCGGCCTGATTACAACTCATTCAATGAATTACTCATCTTATTACGTAACTGTGAAATACACTTATTCAACTGGTCTCATGCATTGACAAATATTAACAACTATGTTTGTGACTACTGCTCATTACTTTCATTACAAGTCTCTTTCATGAAAAGGAGATTGTATATATAAATGCGATTGTAGAGGTAAAGGGGAAAATGAATTTGACGAAAAAAGAGCCTCCTCTTCTCTTCGTTGGACTACCTGTCCTGTTTTCCCATTTTATTATTATTGTTCCATTGGGTTCCTAGTGGAACATAGGGCTTCAACTACACGTCTCCACTTGCTTCTGTCTTCTGCTGTACTTTTCACTTGCATCCATGCTAATCCATACTGTTTCAATTCCTCTTCACACGATCTCCTCCATGTCACCCTTGGAAGTCCCACTCGCCGCTCCCCTTTCGGGTTCCACTCGAGCACTGGCCTGATGCGCGATATCACCCAACGGCCTCCTCAGCAAGTGTCCAATCCATCTCCACTTTCTCCTGCATATTTGTTCAGCGATTGGTTCTTGTTTTGTTTGTTCCCATAGTTTCTTGTTGGTTCTTGTTCTTTCCGGCCATCTGATCTTCAGTATAGAACGAAGACAGCTGTTGATAAAGGTCTGCAACAGGCTGTTGGAAATATTCTTTGTGACCCGCCAAGTTTCTGATCTGTATAGAAGAACTGACTTGACGTTTGTATTGAAAATCCGAATTTTGTTGTTGATGCTGAGGAGTGACGAAGATTTTCAGATTGGTTTCAGGTTGATGAATGTGTTTCTCGCCTTCCCGATTCTCGATTTGACATCCTCGTCCGTTCCTCCTGTAGTTGAGACTAAGCTCCCTAGATAAGTGAATGAAGTAACCTCTTTCAAATCCCTCCCGTTGATGGTGATTGGCGCTGGATGTTGCTGCTGCTGTTTTTTCATTTTATTACGGTTTACTAATTTGAATTGTATCAAGTTTTTGTACTCCACTAGCTTCATTAACCCTACCGTACTACTTTCACCTATGTGTTTGAACTCCCGAAGCACTGATAAAGGGACTCAGAAACTGCGGCAGATGTGCACACGCCATTATTGCAAAAGGTTTGGAAAGAAGAAGAAGTACCTACTGATTGGAAGAAAGGCTGGCTACCTTGTCAAGCTAACGAAGAAGGGCGACTGACAACTCTGCAAGAACTGACTGGAGTGGAATCATGCTCTTGTCCACCCACGCCAAGTAAAATACTAAGTCGAGTCATCCTGGAGAAAAAATAAAAGATGCACTGGCTAGAGAACTCCACCCCACACTAGGAGGAGGAAGCAGATGTGCAGTACTCCCTGGTGGTTTTCCAATGGTTCTCTCACCAATGTCAGCTCATGATGAAATCCTGTAACTAATCAATCAAAACTCTACAATTCAATACTAGAATATCAATGAGATGGTCACCAGCGATTGGCCTTATTCAAGTAGATAGTTACCTGGGGTTCTAGTGAGAAGTCGTGACCAGTAGGGTACAGCAGGTCGGGTGTGAGGACAAATACGATATAAGTAGTTGGCATGTCACTTATATCAACAAGTTGGCCAGCTAGATAGAAGTGATCTAGCCACCCGAAGGCCGTTTCGCTTGTCTGAGGAGTCCAACTCATCATCGATATAGTCGGTTAGACTCAGCGCTCAAGGAGCCGAATTAGTTGAAACCATTTGATTTCGGACTAGCTACTTGGACAGACGGGTGATACTACATTATTATTGTTTCCTTTAGTTCCTAGAGGAACATAGGGCTTCAGCTGCACGTCTCCTTTGCGTTCGGTTCTCTTCCAACGTTTTCACCTGACTCCACGTCTGCCCACATGCTTTCATCTCCTCTTCACATCACCTCCTCCTCCATGTCACCCTCGCAGTGACGACCAACTCGCCAATTCCCACTCGAGTGATGGCCTGGAGTGTGATTTCACTCACTTAATGGTTTGTTCTCTCAGAGTATGGCCAGCCAATCCACTTCCATTTCTTCCTGCATATTTGTTGCACAATTGGTTCCTGCTGGGTTGGTTGACTCGCTCTCAGAGATCCCTGTTGCTGATCTTTTCTGGCCGGCCATCTGATCTTGAGTAGTATTGAGCGAAGACAGCTGTTGATGAAGGTTTGTAGTTTCTTCAAAGTGGCCTTCGTGACGCGACGCGGCGCCAAGTCTCTGATTCGTATAGTAAGTAGCACTGACTTCACATTGAAGTTTTCCATGCTGACTGCTGTTGATCTTCTCCACACAGAATTGAAAGTAATGAAAGCTTGACTTGAATACTCCATATATATTTTTTTTCCTTTACGTTCCCCAGTGGAACATAGGGCTTCAAGCTAGTGTCTCGAAGTTTCTGTAGCAGTGTTTATTTTACAGGATGGGGTTGCTAGCCTCATGCCCAACCTTTCCTCTTCACCAGCATTATTTCTGGCTTAGAGAGGTAAAAGAGTGAGTCTGTGGCCAGGGATCGAACTCCGGACCATCTGCATGGTCGTCGAGCGTCCTAACCGCTCACCGACGCACTATTATATATATATATTCATATATATTTTTTTTCATAATTTTAGCGCAACTAACACCAGCCAATGTCGTCTGTGGCAAGTGTTGGGTAGACCCCAGTGGTCACAGTGTTTTTACTAGAAATCCAGGCGACTTCAACAATCACTCCACTAAGGTTGATGCAAATTCCTAATTAAGTGAAGTAGTTAGCACACTTAACTACTTCACTCCCTTTAAACTGACCCAAGAGTGGGCATACTTCGATCTTCCTCTCCAAATGCTCTCATGTGACCACACATGCATACCCTCTGCTAAGTAGGTCGTATGCACTGCCGTCACGTGGCCTAGGTGTCCCTCATAAAGGTGGTGGTGGTGGCGGGGCGAATGCGGGCGTCCTGGGGCTTACAACCGGATCGGTCAACATGCAGGTTTACCTAGGGGGGTTGAAAAACTCTGGTTCCAACTGGATCGAATGATATATGAACATGGTTTTGACCACGGGATCCTGTGGGTGGGTGGATCCTGCTGCACACTACTCTGTGAATCAGACAAGTGGTAGAGCATGTTGACCACTTCTCTTATTTGTGAAGTTGCATTAGCCCCAACGTCTCGGTGAGGCCTCGAGCTAAGCACTTTTGAGCGTCGGTGGCATAGCGGCTAGGACGCTCGCCAACCATGTACATGGTCCGGGGTTCGATCCCCGGCCGACGCACTCCTTTAAACCAATCTGGAAATCTTAGTCACTCAACATCAACAACAAAATTCGGATTTTCAATACAAACGTCAAGTCAGTCAGTTCTTCTATACGGATCAGAAACTTGGCGAGTCACAAAGAATATTTCCAACAGCCTGTTGCAGACCTTTATCAACAGCTGTCTTCGTTCTATACTGAAGATCAGATGGCCGGAAAGAACAAGGACCAACAAGAAACTATGGGAACAAACAAAACAGGAACCAATCGCTCAACAAATATGCAGGAGAAAGTGGAGATGGATTGGACACTCACTGATGAGGAGGCCGCTGGGTGACATCGCGCGTCAGGCCAGTGCTCGAGTGGAACCCGAAAGGGAAGCGGCGAGTGGGACGTACAAGGGTGACATGGAGGAGATCATGTGAAGAGGAGTTGAAACAGTTTGGATTAACATGGATGCAAGTGAAAAGTACAGTAGAAGACAGAAGCAGCAAGTGGAGACGTGTAGTCGAAGCCCTATGTTCCACTAGGAACCCAAGGCAACAACCAAGAGGTTGATGGCTTACGCAATCTCAGCATGTATACAAAAGGTTCGTTTGGCATTTGCATTCACAACTGACACAACTTCGTGAGGGTGAAACGTCATCACCATAGTAATAATATGCAATCAAGAATAATAAATTAACGAGGTACAACAAATAAAAATCATCAGTGTGGATGAAACTAACCTGATTAGCATCATTATTATTATTATTGTTCATATGTGATGAAATACCAGGCACTAAATAAGCAAGTTTTTGTAGACAAGACCATTTCGATCCGCCTAAACCCATTTCATGCAATGTTTGTTCATTTCGTTTATTCAAGTAATAGAAAAGAATTAATTCATTGACTGTACGGTTGGGAAACTGTAGAAAAAAAATAGAACAACCAGAAAAAAGATACAATTAGTGCTGTAGTAGTAGCAGTGAAGCATTAAGGCGAATAATAATTCAACTTTGAGTAATCAGTTGTGAACTTCAGTTGACCGCATTACTGTGATGATCTACTTGGCGAACATCCAACATCTCCTTGAATGGGATATAGACATAGGTCCTCCATCCCCAACTGAAATTACTAAGACTGTCACTAGGCTGAAACGAGGCAAAGCAGCAAGACCTGATGGAATGACTCCAGAGGTAGTTAAGTACGGTGGAAACAGTTTACTGTCTGCACTAACTAAGGTAATAGGCAGCGTCTGGGAATCAGAGGAAGTCCCGTCGGGTTGGTGTAAGTCATTGATTATCCCGATATACAAGAAGGGAGACAAGTCTCCCTGTGATAATCACAGGGGTATTAGCTTGACTAATATGGTGGTATCTAAATTTCTAGGCTCAATAATAATGCGGGTTGTAGGAACAAACACGAGGGAACTAGGAGGGCTTTAAACCAGGAAGAGGGTGTATTGATAATATCTTCACCTTTTGACAGATTCTGGAACATAGATGCGCGTCCAACAATTGTTATATTTCTTGACATAAAGACGTCATTCGATTCTGTCGACCGAGAGATACTTTGGCGATGTTTGGCTGTGAAAGGAATGCCGAGAAAATATATTGCACTGGTGAAGGCACTCACTATACTTGCACTGATCCAGTCAGCCAGGTGAGAGCCTACAGCGACTAGTGGTGTCCGTCAGGGATGCCCACTATCCCCATTTCTATTCAATTTCATCATAGATGTACTAATGGTATAAGTATAAAACTTGGGCACTGTGGTAGAGTATAACTCCATAATGAATAAGATTTTATTTTGATAAATCATACAGTGTTGTACAGTTAAATTAACTGATGACGTTTCGAGCACAAACTATTGCCACTCATAATCATATCAAAGCACTACTCACACAACTTTTTCCTTCATTTATATACATGTGTGGAATCGATTAGATATTGGAATAAAATTCAATATGAGATAATGTACATTCAGAAATAATAGTACGAGTGTTATTAATCTATTACAATTAGATGGGAAATAAAACGGGTGTTTTTATAGTCAAAATAAGTTACTTCTTGGAATGTTCTGATGTGTTTGAAATGAAATAGAATATTAAGATTATTTATTATCCTCTTCTGATTTGACTGACTGGTGGTAATAATATCTTCCATATTTCTGGTATTTGCATTGAGTCATTTCTGTTGCATGTGTTGGGTGTGTAGACTCAATGAACAAGGATTACGTAATCAACCTCTCTCTCCACCTACAAAGTACCCTGCAATGACTGTGAAGTCAATGACATAGGTCAGACTAGCAGATCAGGGGTAGTCAGATTATCAGAACATAAGAATTTAGCTAAGGGAAGAATGGTTGACCCTGAAAAGATAAGTAATTTAGAAAAAAGCTCAGCTATTGCACTTCACGCATTAACAAACAACCACACAATAGGGTGGGATAGGGTTAAAATTCTAAAGAGTAACATAGGTAGGTGGAGAGAGAGGTTGATTACTGAATCTTTGTTCATCGAATCTACACCCAACACATGCAACAGAAATGACTCAATGCAAATACCAGAAATATGGAAGATATTATTACCATCAGTCAAATCAGAAGAGGATAATAAATAATCTCAAAATTCTATTTCAATTCAAGCAAATCACAACATTCCAACAAATTACTTATTATTACTATAAGAACATTCGTCTTATTTCCCATCTAATTGTATTTGATCAATAACACTCATATTGGTTTTTATTCAAATATCTAGTCAATTCCATACATATATATAAAAGAAGGAAAAAGTTGTGTGAGAAACTTGATATGATTATAAGCAATAATTTGTGCTCGAAACGTGGTCATCAGTTAATATTACTGTGTAACACTGTGTGATTTAACAAAATAAAATCTTATCTATAATGGAGTTACACTCCACCACAGTGCCCAAGTTTCATACTTATATCAGGAATACCTATATACCCAAGGTAAAAGAACCTTGATCATCTGTGATAACAAATGTGACCTAAATAATGTCCTTCAGACTTTTTAATAGCTGCTAACCAGCCATTAAATTTACAATCGAAACAGAAACCGGAGAGACAATCTCATTTCTGGATTTCCAACTAAAAAAGAAGACTGATAGGACTCTGAGGCAATCAATATATCGAAAGCCTACGTGGAAGTGCTAGCTGACATGCTTTGGGTACCCATCAATCGCAAACGGAACCTGATAATACCTCTTCCGACTAGAATCCGTAAAATATGTAGCCTCGAATCAGTAGAAGAAGAGATCACTGTTTTGAGCAAGGCACTACTTGAGAATGGCTACCACTCACGATTTGTAGATAAAAACATAAAGCCAAAAATCAACAAAGAACAACTCATCTCTGTGCCGAAGAAGATGCTATACATGAATGCGGCCTTCAAAGGCGACCTTCTGGCCGACATCCTAAAGAGAAGAATATCTAACGCCCCGAAAAGAACATTCTCAAGCCGCCCATTGTTCTTCAACAACTCCAAAGATAAACTATCGCATTTGACTATCTCTATGTGTATCTATACCGAATGACTTGCTCTTGTGGAGCAAGCGTAATAGATAGGTTGTGTTTTATCTAAAAGATTCAAAGAACATTGTCCCGCTTGGCTACGAAAAAGGTAACAGTGGATCAATAAAGAGTGCTCTAATTGAAGAGCATATATTCAACACTTGTTACTCAATATGTGGGGAGAATTCCTTCAAAGTCATCTATAAGGTCAAAAGAAACCTCCCGTTAAAAAACGGTAAGCTTCCGTATAATACTTTGCATTGCTGAGGTCTCAGCCATCCGGATAGAAAACCATGATTTTTGTACACAGAAGAAACTTCTCCACCCCCTCCTTCTACTTTGGATACAATTCTAAGTTCTACCACTTTGTTAATAATGTTTCTTTCTGAATTTTTGCATGAAATTTTAGAAACATCTTTTTCTCAATGAACCCTCTTATTTATTCTTTCTACCTGTTACATAATTTATTTTGGACACTTGCCGCCATCCAATTTTTCTGAGTGTCATTCATATTACGTAACTCTTGTCAATACTTACCAATCTTCACTCCCTCCCCCCCCCATTCTAGTTACAATTTGATTATTCATCACATTTTTTGAAACATTTTGATGATGTAAACAGTAACTCGAACTATTTTTTTATTTTTGTTTGACAATCCTAATGTACACACACACACGAAAAAAATATAGGCATAAATGCGATTGCACAGCTAAGTGATGAATGAATTCGCCGCGGAAAAGTGACTCTTCGCTGAAAATTTTATTGGATGGAGGATTTCATCATGAGCTGAATGACATCAGTTAGAGAACCACTGGAAAATCACCAGAAAGTAGTGGACAGCTGTTTCGTCCTAGTTTGGGACTCTTCGTCAGTACGCACCCACCACCACAGGAGTTCGAACCCAGGACCTTCTCGTTACAAGGCGAGCTCGTGGACCATTGAGCCACTGTGACCCGAAACAATGGTCAGCCCATGAATTCTAACTTCTGCCAATTCACGACATAGCGTGACCATTTCGCAATGTCTTCTTCGATGAGTTACTGCCTCATCTTCAATTCTATTCAGGCAGTTACCTGGGGTTCTAGTGGGAAGCCGTGACCAGTAGGGTACAGCAGGTTGAAGATGAGGCAGTAACTCATCGAAGAAGACATTGTGAAATGGTCACGCTATGTCGTGAATTGGCACAAGTTAGAATTCATGGGCTGACTATTGTTTCGAGTCCCAGTGGCCTAATGGTCTACGAGCTCGCCACCTTGTAACCAGAAGGTCCTGGGTTCGAACGTTGGCGGTGGGTGTGTACTTCTGAAGAGTCTCAAACTAGGACGAAACGGTTGTCTAGTACTCCCAGGTTTTTCAATGGTTCTCTAACCAATGTCAGCTCATGATGAAATCCTGTAACCAATCAATCAAATCCCTACAAACCAATACTTGAGATGGAAGTGAAACATAGAAATGCCCTCATTACATTAAGAAAATATTCGTTTTTGAAATAAAACATCCAGAAGGATGGATTCACATGCTTTGGATGTATTTTTTTCTTTTACGACCGTTTCGACCGAGAGGAGGAGGAGAGGGTACACGAGATTTTCTGAGCACCATCACGTGTTGTCAATTGCAAATTGCCAGACACACCTAATTGACACGGGACATACAGTGGAAATTAGCCAAGCTTTCAAAATAATCACAAAACACACAGAAAACTATGGTTACTTATGTTTGCGGAAGCCATTGCTATCAAAAAACGCCGACTCAAACTCGGTATAGAGAAAGATGGCATGATTAATTTCTCACTACTCTGGTAACTGTAATACCTCTGTTCTGTTGCGTAACACTTCACTCAATTTTGACTTTCAATTACTGAGTTGAACTCACTGTTATGTTTACATATCGACTTAATTGTTTTATGTATGTTATAATTTTACTATACTATTCACGCTCACCATTTAGAACTCTCCATCATAATGTGTAGAAATTCACTCTGTCGTTCCAACTTCTGCCAATTGTTTTTATTCCTTCATGTTCCCAGTGGAACATAGGGCTTCATCAAGCTAGGAGCTTGAAGTTTCCTTAGCACTGGTGATTATTTGTACAGGATGGGGTTGCTAGCCTCATGGCCAGCCTAACCTTTCCTCTTTGCCAATCTTATTACTGGCTTAGCGAGGCAAACGAATGCGTCTGTGACTGGGGATCGAACCTCGGACCATGTGCATGGTCGGCGAGCGTCCTAACCGTTGTGCCACCGACGCGACTTCTGCCAATTGCTAACATATATTTAGCGTAACCGCCAATCAGTGTCACAGAATTGGAATCAATGGAGCTTTGGGTTGAGTCCCAGTGATTGAATGGTCTACGAGCTAGCCCGCTTTTTAACCTGAGGTTCCCGAGTTCGAAACCTGAGGGTAGGTGCGTAGTGTCGAAGAGTCCCAAACAGGGACGAAACAACTTTCCACTACTCCCTGATGATTTTCCAATGGTTCTCCAACTGATGTCAGATTATGGTCAATTCTGTGATTGAAAAATCTGTCTCCTTACATCGTTTTTGGAATTATGTTGCTGATACTTTCTTCCTATAATTCAAAGTAGCTGTGAAAAAAAGTATCTTCAGACAGCATTTTGTAACTAATAATTTGATTTCGGTTTGGGATGTAGGCAGTTGATGAGATCCCACAAAATAAAACCAGATCTCTCCACATTATCCCGCAAAAAATATTTCTTTTCTTTCTTCGTTTCAGATCCTAGTTTGGGACTCCTCACCTACCCCAGTCGCTGATTGAGGTCAATGGGTACTCATCTCATAACATAAAGATCCTCGGCTTGATATCCGTGGGGAAGGAAGAGGATCACAGCTGTATACTGCCCAAGAGTCCCAAAGTAGTAGTAATGTGGTGAGGGCTGGCTGCTAGCCAAAATTGGTAGATAGTAATTTACGTCAATGTGTACGTCCCCAATATTGGTCGTGAGAAAAATAAGAACAAAGACTGATTCAACAACCAGTCAGAGCAGACTTTGCGTAGGCGGATACAATTTGCAGATAGATAATCTGAACTTCAATAAACGGCCACAAATGGATGAAAGATTGACGTTCAGCGAGAAACCACCAATCAGAAGACTGTGTTTGTCTGCTCACAATAATCTACAATAATGTACATGAAAATCGATAAATATCTGTTGATTTCCTAAACAAACGATATGTTGCCTGGCACTTGCATTCTGTTGTTACATTTGGTGTCGCTGCCTACCGACAAATGGAGAGCCTGTGCCCTGCAGCTTTCGATGGAGACATATGGATCTTCGAGCAGGACTTCGAGGCTTCTGCGCAGTTGAGTGGCATTCCAGATCTGTTCGCGATGAGGCTGTTACTTGGGACGCTGCTGGGAGGTCGGGAGAAAGCAGCATATGAAAGTGTGAGGCGAAATACCGACGAATGTGCGACAGGGTCAGGCAAACAGTTTCCAAAGTGGGAAGGACCACATAGGGTCACTTTGAGATGGGGTCACGCAGACACAATCGCAATGGTAAACAAAGAGAAACAGGTGAACATCAGCGAGCAACGAGATTCCAGACAGCAAGACAAACGAACAAAGCCCCTAGATCGAAGATCTGTTGCCTGACCCTTGTCTTCTGTTGTTACAGTAGTAGTAGTAGTGTGGTGAGTGCTACTTATAATCCGATATAATTAGTATATCAGAAACAAAGTAACAATATGTTTGGCACACTGGAAAGAGCAATCAAAGAAGAGAACAATGAGAAGAATGTTGCCATATGATGCAGAATCCAAGAAGCTATCGAATGGGATGATATTCGACCAATTCGTCAAGGATGTGGTCAATGATGTGCAAATGGCCGGTTGAGAATATGGTATACCAAATTTAGCTATGTACCATACGTTTCACCAAATAAACATTCCTTTCAGCCTCCTTGGTCTTTTCTTCTTTACAGTAGGACCGAAAACAGCTGTATCCACAGCACTACACCCTGGTAGTTCTTAAAAATCGCCTAATTCATCATGTCAGTTGGTCATCTCACTTGAAATCAACTAAATACCTGTACACAAACACATTTGAGAATAAAAGAGCACTACTAGTGTTGAAGGATGTATATGAAGAGAGAAGGGAGACAAGACAATTTTCAAACTAATTAACTAACTAACTACCTAACTAACTAAACAAAAATAAAAAACAGAAGACTTACATGTTTCTTAATTTTATGAAATTGTTTATTATGATAAGCGACATAGGTGAAGAATATTTTCCGTTCTAAATTTGACCATTCATATTGAACTGGCGTAAAATTGCACAGATCCTCGACAGCCTCATCAAAATCAATCTGATGCCAGGTAAGAAAGGCAAGAGCTTGTTCTTCTGTATACCTTGAAGAGAAAACACAATGAGGAGAAGAAGGTGGAATATTAGAGGGAAATACACAAAAGTATCTTACACCAGTGATGAAATGGTTAAAGCGCTAAGCAGTCTCAGAACGGATACAAAAACGCTCGTGTGTAGTACTTGCCAGCATACATCATCTCAGGCATAGATAATTCTCTATGGCTCTGAAACATGGCCAATACAAGCTGTGAAGACATGAAAAGCCTGACTGTTTTTGATCATAGATTCCATTATGGGTAAATTTTATTTTGATAGAGTCTCACAGTGTTATACAGTAATATTTACTGATGACGTTTCGAGCACAATTTATTGCTCATTATCATATCAAGGTAATCACACGACTTCCTAAATTCATTTATATAGTTCCATTATTTTTCACTTGATTTCCACTTGATTTGATTGGTAGTGTTATTTTCCATATTTCGGGTATTAGTGATGATTCATTCCTATTGCAAGTGTTGGGTGTAGATTCGATGAACAAAGATTCAGTAATCAACCTCTCTCTCCACCTACCTAGATTACTTTTTAGAATTTTAACCCTCTCCCACCCTATTGTGTGGTTGTGTGTTAATGCATGCATTGCAATTACCGAGCTTTTTTCTAAATTACTTATCTTTTCTGGGTCAACCATTCTTATCTTAGTTAAATTCTTATGTTCTGACAATCTGACTATTCCTGACCTACTAGTTTGACCTATTTAGTTGACCTCACAGTCATTGCAGGGTATTTTGTAAATTATATTATTTTGTCTAATTGGGTCCACTGGGTCCTTTAACCTACAGAGCTTGTCCCTGAGTGAGTTTGTAGGTTTAATTGCCACCCTAATTCCTGCTTTATTTAGAATCCTACGTAGGGTCTCAGATGTCCCCTCTTTATATGGTATAACTGTCGATGACTTATATTCTCTCTTATTTATGTTATTATTACCCTGCAATGACTGTGAGGTCAACTACATAGGTCAAACTAGTAGGTCAGGAATAGTCAGATTGTCAGAACATAAGAATTTAGCTAAGATAAGAATGGTTGACCCAGAAAAGATAAGTAATTTAGAAAAAAGCTCGGTAATTGCAATGCATGCATTAACACACAACCACACAATAGGGTGGGAGAGGGTTAAAATTCTAAAAAGTAATCTAGGTAGGTGGAGAGAGAGGTTGATTACTGAATCTTTGTTCATCGAATCTACACCCAACACGTGCAATAGGAATGAATCATCACTAATACCCGAAATATGGAAAATAACACTACCAATCAAATCAAGTGGAAATCAAGTGAAAAATAATGGAACTATATAAATGAATTTAGGAAGTCGTGTGATTACCTTGATATGATTATGAGCAATAAATTGTGCTCGAAACGTCATCAGTAAATATTACTGTATAACACTGTGAGACTCTATCAAAATAAAATTTACCCATAATGGAATTACACTCTACCACAGTGCCCAAGTTTTATTCTTTGATCATAGATGTCTACGATCTCTTTCTCACGTTAGGTGGTGCAATAAGGTAAGTAATGTTGACGTTAGGCGTAGAGTGTTGGTTGGGCAAAGAGGAAAAATCAATCGAAGAGGCTATAAAGTTACATAGATTGAGATGGCTAGGTCACGTGCTGCGCATGCCTAACCATCGCCTCCCCCACCCCGACGGGCATTACTAGCTAGCTGATATAGGTGCAGGTTGGAAAAGAGTAAGTGGTGGCCAAACAAAAACATGGCCTCATCAATCCATGAAATCCCTGACAGTTAAACTGAGTCAGGTAGGGAGATGCAGACTTCCGGGTTGGGGCCCGCCCTCGGGACTCTAAGAATCAATGGCTGGAGACAAAAGGTGACATGGCTCAAAATCGTTGTCAATGGCTTACGCAGATGTATTCAGTCTTTTGTGTAATCTTTCATATTCCTTTCCACCATTACTCATTCTGTTTCACTCTTATACTTGTCAAAACTCTATTGATTCTCTTCACTCATTTTCTTGTCTACCTTTGTGTGCTATTTGGAACGTGGCAACTGGAACTGCTGCACTTCGGTGCCAAGTTCTGTGCTGAATCCAGATAGACAGACAGAGGCATAGATAAGCTATACAGCTATCGGTTAGAGGACTGACTGACTGACCGGTTTGAACATAGAACTGTGAACAGAAGTGCATCAGTTTGAGTCGCCACACTCCATATCGCACACAAAGAGAAAACAGAGACAGAGAAGAGATTCATGAAGGAGCTTCTCTTGAAATGTACAATGAATGTCCACTTTTTATTTAATAAGGAACTGTATAGACAAATCGACGGTGTGGCAATGGGGTCACCACTAGGACCCATTCTAGCCGACATTTTCCTGGCGAAACTAGAAAATGGGCCTTTGAAAGATGTTATTAATGAACTCGAATTTTATTGTCGATACATGGATGATACTTTTTTGATTATGAAGAACGAAAATGAGGCAAAGGACATCCTGGATAAATTTAATGAGGTACATCCTGCAATAAATTTTACTATTGAGAAAGAAAAAGACTCTAGTATTTCATTTCTAGACGTCCTTATGACCAGAAAAGAGGATGGCACAATAAGAAGAAATGTTTATAGAAAACCTACATCAACGGGCCAGTACACACATTTTCTCAGCTTTGTGCCCTTGAAATACAAACGCAATCTAATAAAGTGCCTGGTCCACAGAGCAAGAGAGATTTGCTCGGATGAATGTCTTGACGAGGAGGTCAACAATATTAAACGTTTGCTAAGTGAGAATGGTTATCCGGAAAAGTTTATTGATAAGAATATGAATCTAAAACCAAAACAATCCAAGGTACCAACAGTTCCAAAGAAATCCTTGTTCTTACAGATGCAGTTCCTAGGAGACAACACAAGTGAAATACTAACACATCGCCTCAGAAATGCGGTAAAAAGAACATTCCCTGCTGCTCAATTACGCTGTATCTTTAAAACCACTCCTTTTCTGCGTTCGGGAATAAAAGACAAACTGCCTAATTTCGCCTCTTCCATGTGTATATACCAATTTAACTGCTCCTGTGGAGCCAGTTACATAGGCCGTACAATTAGGCGTGTTTCTCGTCGAATTTCCGAACATCACCCTGCCTGGTTAAGCAAAGGTCAAACAAAATCTATTCGCAGTGCTATTCTGGCGCATCTTGTGGAGACAGAACACAAGATTGACGTTAATCATGCTTTCAGGGTCATTTACCGCATACCTATGAATCTCAATTTCGCTTTAAGAGTTCGACTTCTAAATATTGCTGAGGCTGTGGGGATTCACATTAATAAGCCTAATTTATGCACCCAGAAGAAGTTAGTCCAGTCATTATCATTACCTTGGCCATCCAGGTTTGAATAATCCAGAATTTTTGTAAATTTTCCCTAATTTTAGTTGATATTCTATCCGCTGTTATATCTTTATTATTACTATAATTTAAGCATCTTTAATTAACCGCAATAGCATTGATCATACTTTACAAATCGATATTATTTAAAAAACACTAATATTGTTATTGACTACTAATCTAGAATATTCTGTGTATATAAACATATATATAATTTTTACGAGTTGATCACGGACTGATATCAGTTAGAGAACCATTGAAAACCAGGGAGTACTGGACAGCTGCTGTTTCATCCTAGTTTGATCAACTCGTAAAACATAACTAATCCTTACAAACCAAACTATAGAATATATATAATTGTAGAGCCTGGAAGAGGAATTTATCGAAAAGAATATTCTTTGCTCGATTATTTTGTTTTTATAGAACGATAATACGCAGAAATGTGAGTAAGAAGGAATAGTAATATGGGAGAACAGATCACAAAAACTGAAAGTATCTGTGCCATAACTGAGAACGTGAATTTTCGGCCATATTCACGAAATGTCTCCAGCCGTCATTGTTTCTCACTATCCCAAAGACTCAAACAACCACAGTCAGGCAGTCTCCAACTCCCTACGTGACTGGCTAGCTTAAACTAACTGTTGACTGACTCCACGTTCCCCTTTGACCACCACTAGCTCTTTTTCCAACCCCACCAATCCTTTGTCAGCTAATATTGCCCGTCATCGAGGAAGGCAATCGACGTCTAGGAATGCACGCGTAACACACTATCTCAATCAATCTAACTTCACAGTATCGTTAATTGATTTTCCCCCCTTACTTAGCAATCGACAGATGCCCAACCTCAATTCACATGGGAGATAGAACGCAGACACTTATGATGAAAGACAGATGATAGTCAGGCTTTTCATGTCTTCCACTTTCAATGGAAATCTCTCACAGTGAACTGCTGATCACTACACACATTCTTTGATCGATAATCAGACATCACATCTACGCCAGAAATGATGCAGGTTGGCAAATGTCATACGAGCCTTCTGTATCCGTGCTGAAACTTCCTCAATGATTAGCCCGTTGGGCCTAGCTGATGCAACTTCCCAAATAAGTGAAGTAGTCAACACGCTCTACCACTTCACTCCCTATCTCGAAGCTAGGAGTCGGACGTAGTCCAGTCCTGTAGAATCAGCTTACATTTGACAGGAGTAAACCACATGCCAAACACTCGAAGATTACTGCTCAGGGTATTCAGAAGACTCTGTTCTATTTTATCAGCGTCTTCACCTAGGAGGGAGGACTATATCATCTGCATATTGTAAGTCAACAAGACTGTACCCCAGTAATAATTGAATCAAAGAACATGGGTACTGTGCAGCAGTTCTCCCAATCATTCTTTATGGTTATGAGATATAGAAGTTGGAATTGGAGGATTTGAAGAGACTATCTGTCTATAATCACAAGTGTTGATGTTTTATATTAAGGTTAAGTGTAGAGTGTTAAGTAATAAGGGCATGTATCACGCACGCCAAACAGTAGCTTCTCTCGTCAAGCAATGTTACCTGACACGGGATCAGGGTGAAGAAGTGTTAGGAGTAGTCGAATCAAAACATGGCACCAATCCATGAAGTCTCTGACCGTTGGTTTGAGCGACGCTTCGAGGGTGTATACTACGTGCTTGGGATCCTAGAGACAGTAAGAACTAATGACGGGAGACTGTTGGTGATACATAAACAGACCCCTCTATATATGACTCAAACCAACATTTGAAGATATCATGTATTGACGCCAAGTTTGAGTTTATTGTTATTATTATTATTATTCCCTTGGGTTCCGAGTGGAATATAGCGCCTTAGCAGTACATCTTTATTCCGCCCTGTTTTCTACAGTCCTCTACGATTTCCCATAAGATCTCATTTCCCTACTGCAGGATCTCCATCGGATCGTCACCTTCGGATCAGCGCTCAACTCGTCGTTTCCCAATCGGGTTCCACTCGAGGGACTACTGAGCGATATCAGAATTTCATCATGAGCCGACATTGGTTAGAGAACCATTGGAAAACCAGTGAGTACTGGACAGTTGTTTCGTCATAGTTTAGGACTCTTCAACAGTACGCACCCACCACCACAGTCGTGACCAGTAGGGTGCA
Organism: Trichobilharzia szidati; assembly: GCA_944472155.2. NCBI lineage: Eukaryota > Metazoa > Platyhelminthes > Trematoda > Strigeidida > Schistosomatidae > Trichobilharzia > Trichobilharzia szidati. The sequence goes on from OX235273.1 coordinate 152,348,842, forward strand.
GCAGGTCGGGTGTGAGGACAAATACTCGCCATCGATGAGACTGGCTAGCGGTCGCGCTATATCGTGAATTGGCAGAAGTTAGAATTCATGGGCTGACCATTGGATCGAGTCCCAGTGGCTTAATGCTCTACGAGTTCGCCACCTTGTAACCAGAAGGTCCAAGATTTGAACCCCTGTGGTGGAAGCGTACCGATGAAGAATACCAAACTAGGACGAAACAACTGTCCAGTACTCCCTGGTAGTTTTCCAATGGTTCTCTAACCAATATCAGCTCATCATGAAATCCTGTAACCAATCAATCAAATCTCTACAGACCAACACTTGAATGAGCGATATCACTCAGAAGTCTTCTCAGAATAGCCTGTGTCTAGTCTATTTCCATTTTCTTCGGTATATTTTTTCCGCAATGGGTTCTTGGTTCGTTCGTTTCCAGAATTCCCTGTTGCTTATCCTTTCTCGTCATCTGATCCTCAGTATGCAGCCAACAAAGGCAGCCTGTTGGGAATGCTTTCAGTGGTGCGCCAACTTTCTGAACCATACGAGATGCATTGACTTCACATTAGTGTTGAAAATCCACGTCTTGTTATTTTATATACTAAGTGCAGTAGATTTTGAAAACTAGTTTCTGCCTAGGTGCTTTTCCGATCAAGGTCACTGACTGGCATTTTCATTTTTGCCGCCTGCCGTTAAGACAATGCTGACTAAATATAAGCAAAAGAAGTGACCTCTTTCAAATGCCTTCCATTGATGTTGATTGGTGCTGCTTGTTACCTTAGTCACTAGTGTATTTTACACGTTCCCTTGAAGTTTTGTCTTCTCTGACTGCTGCCTCTTCTGCCCGACTTGTTTGTTTGCGCCTGGAGAATTTTGAGTTTGTGTAACACATTCGACATAAGCCGTTGTTCATGAAGTTCTCGATCCGTCGCAGTGATATCTTAAAAACACACCACACAAAAAGACATCGGTTGAACATATTGTCAATTTTAATTTAATGTAATTCCAATCAGTGCCTATTGGTTGGAAGAAAGACTGGTTACCTTGTCAAGCTAACAAAGAAGGGCGACTAATGCCACTGCAAGAACTGACTGGAGTGGAATCAGGCTCTTGTCCACGCACGCCAAAGAAAATACTAAGTCGAATCATTCTGGAGAGAATAAAGGATGCACTGGCTGGAGAACTCTGCCCCACACCGGGAACAAGCTGGATTCAGGAAAGGCAAATCATGTGCTGATCAAATTGCAACTATACGCATCGTCATCACAGAACAAAGCATAGAATGGCAGTCAAACCTCTCCATACCTCAACTTCATCGACTTCGAGAAGGCCTTCGACAAACAGCGTTGACCAACACGTAATTTGGAAACTACTTCAACACTACGGCATACCTCAAGTCTTTGTCAACCTCATTCAGCCACAGCTGGCTATATGACAATACCACGTGTCAAGTGATCTACAGTGGAAAACCCGGCGAGGCGTTCGAAGTGAATACAGGAGTAAGACAAGCTGGCTGTCGGCCTGCCTATTATCACCGATGATATTCTTAATATTGGTCGACTGGATTATGCGTCAGACTGCTGGGGGCGAGGAGTCAGGAATACGCTGGACGACCTATAAGAAGTCTCTGGAAGATGTGGATTTCGCAGATGATTTATCTATGATGTCACACAAACTCGAAGACTTGCAAACGAAAACCAACAACTGGCTGAAGAGGCAACGAAGACAGTACCGCAGGTGAACGCAGAGAAGACGGAGGTGATGAAGGTAACCAACGAACCGTATCAACAACAACAACAACAACCAGCACCAATCACCAACGGGAGAGATTTGACAGAGGTCACCTCCTTCACTTATCTGGCTAGGAAGCATCGTTTCAACTACAGGCGGAACGGACGAAGATGTCAAAGCCAACCAGCCAGAACCGGAAAGGCAAGATACACAGGCCTTCATCAACCTGAAACCAGTTTGGAAATCTTCCGAACTCAGCGTAGGGAATAAGATTCTCACTTTCAACACCAATGTGAAGTCGGTTCTTCTATAAGGGTCAGAAACTTGGTCAAAGTGTTACGAAAAGGATTCCCAACAGGCTGCAGACTTTCATCAACAGCTGCCACCTTCACTGGCTCCATACTGAAGATCAAATGGCTAGAAAGAATTAGCAACGAGAAACTCTAGCAACAAACCAATCAAGAGCCGATCGCTCAACAAACATGTGGGAGAAAATGGAAATGGGTACACGTTGAGGAGACCGTCGGACGACGTTGTGCGTCAGGCCCTCGAGTGCAATCCCAATGAGAAGCGACGAGTGGGTCATCCTAGGGTGACATGGAGTAGATCGTGTGGCGAGGAGGAGATGAGAGACTATGGGCAATCGTAAACGCAGACGAAGATGGCGGTAGAAGATGGAACAATGTAAAGATGTGTTGTCGAAGCCCTATGTTCCACTCAGAACACAAGGGAATAATAATGATTAATAATATATAACTGGGTAATCCATAAATACTTCACCCCTTGTAACTTTCAAAAGCGTATATAAGAAACGATTAATTGACAGTTACCTGACTCACTCCACCCATACTACTGGAGGCATGCAATACAGAAGTAGACCTTTTTTTAACTAAACACATCTGTGGAAGGTAAATGAAATCAGAAGTCTATAAAAGTAGACAACTGTCAATATTTACCACCAGATGAAAGCACCCAGCGGGTAAGATTAACGCTGCACACAGGAATCCTAGGCAAGGAGAGTTAAAATATGCTGTGAATAGAGTGTTTGATGTATCCAAATTAACTTTTTACTACTTGATAAAACGAAGTAAACTGAGGGATAACTAAAATATCACAGGTGCTTAATTTTAGAATTCAAGTACTATGGATTTACGTAGTGGGACAAGCAGAAATAGTCTTTATTTGATTAAGTTATAATTAAAATTCAGCATTTCGCTCTGCCCCGCCTCAGAAACCGATTGTGCAACAAATACTCAGGAAGAAATGGAGGTGGATTGGTCATACTTTGAGAAAAGCATCAAGTGAGTGATATCACATGTCAGGCCATCGCTCGAGTGCGACCCGAATGGCAAGTGGCGAGTTGGTCGTCATGTGAAGAGGTGATAAAAGCATGTGGGCAGACGTGGAGACATGTGAAAACGTCGGCAGAGAATCGAACGCAATGGAGACGTGCAGCTGAAGCCCTATGTTTCTCTAGGAATTAAAGGAAACAATTATAATGGTAATAAGTTCGCCCCGCCCTCCTTTATATCTGTCAGTCAGACATGGCCATTCAAAGTAGAAGATATGAAAAGCCTAGCTAGCTAGCTGTTTCTTTTTATAGGCGTCTGCGTTGTATTTCCCATGTTAGATGGTATAATAAGGTGAGTAATATTGAGGTTAGGCATCGGTTGAGTGCTAGGTAAGGAGGGAAAATCAATCGACGAGGTTGTCAAGTTACATCGACTGAGGTGATAGTTAGCACATATGTTACTCATGCATTCCCAGACACTGCTTTCTTCGACAATCAATGTCAGCTGACATAGGATCAGGCTGGAAAAGACCTAGTCGCTTCATCAATCAATGAAGTTCATAAGAGTCAGTTTACGTCAGCCAGGTAGGCAGGTGTGGACTTCTTGGTTGGTTGAGGTCCTTGAGAGGGTAAGAAACAATGACAGCTGGAGACAATTGGTCATATGCCTCAAAACCGTTGTCGGCCGCTGGAGTAGATGCGATCACTCTTTGTGATGACTTTCCATATCCTATAAAAAACTCTACTGTTCTTCCATATTACTATACTTTTTCCCCTCACTCACACTTCTGTTTATTGTCTCTCTTTCGATGAATGTATCTTTACTCTTTTCTCTTGCTTTATGTGCTACAAGAAGGAAGTGTGACGACTTGAACTGCTGGACATCTGTGCAAAGTTCTACGGTGGAAACCAGTCAAGCAAGTTAAAGAGAACAGTACCATTCACTAATTTTGAAGAAAGAAAAGAAACAATCTACTATGTGCTTTTTGAATCAATCAATTAAAACGGATCACCACTTACGCATATTTTTCAATGGCTGTGTTTATGAATTTCTCTAATTGATCATTTAAACTTTCAGCTATTGGACGCCATAGAACTACTTCATGATCGGATTCACTTGAAAGTATCGACTGTGGCGGTTCACCTTCGTACAAGGGGAGATCAACTTGAAAATTTTCACCAACTCGAATCACTGCATCTATGGGAAAAAAGGGAGGGAGAAAAACCGAAATAAAACAATTGGGGACATTGTTGTTGTTTTTACTTTTCCCAGTACACTAGGCAACTTTGTTTTTCTTCTTCATAACATTGTACGCTGTAAACAACTGCCAGTAAACATTTTTTATTCCTTCACGTCCCCCCCCCAGTGGAACATAGGGGGCTTCAAGCTAGAGGCTTGAAGTTTCGGTAGTAGTGGTATTTATTTTTACGGGATAGGGTTACTAGCCTCATGCCCAGCCCAACGTTCCTTCCTTACCAGTCCTAATTACTGGCTTAGCGAGGTAAGGGAGTGCGTCTGTGGCCGGGGATCAAACCCCGAACCACATGAGCTGTGGTTGGTGAACATTCTAACGCTGTGCCACCGGCGCACGCTGTCATTTATTTATTTGTTAAAACACAAACCTTGTATATTGTGGAGACTGACAGATACACCACAAAAAATCTGGTAGCTTCTGGAAGAGTTGGGATACTGCCCGGGTGTCCAGATCGAAGCAGGTGGTTTTTGACTTGAAATCTGACCCACAAGGGAGTGGAGCAGTGTCAGGATTAAAATAAGTTTAAGCGCTAAGCCATCCTTTCAGGTTTCCAGAGCCCATACAGATTCTAAAGGTTTGGAATCAGGGTTTTTCAATACCTTTAAGTAGGTTAGCATGTCCGCCAGACGTTCGTATTTTCCCTTCTACTTTTATGAAGAACACCCTCGCCGAATGAAGACAGTGACAAGAACTTACCTCGCAAAGGCTATGAACACGTGGTCATATGAGAGTATCTCAAGAGGAAGGCTGAAGACTACCCACCCCCGGACATATAAGGTTGATGTCAACTTTAAAACAAAGTGCCCAAATGACGATATATATACATATATATATATATTCTCAACAACTCTACACCAATAATAACAATGAAAATATGAAACAAGTGATTGAAAATGATGACGCAATCAAGAGGGGGGATCATATCAAGGTAAACTAAGACTAAGAAGTTGTATCAGCACCAATGGATTGATTGGTGACGAAATATCAGCACGGATCCAAAAAGCTCGGGCTGCTTTCGCTAAATACACCATCTCTGGCGTAGGAGTGACATCCGACTATCAATCAAGGGACGTGTGTACTGCTCAGCAGTTCGCTCCGTCCTTCTCTATGGCTCTGAAACATGGCCAATACAAGTTGAAGACATGAAAAGCTTGACTGTTTTTGATCATAGATGTTTACGATCTCTTTCTCACGTTAGGTGGCATAATAAAGTAGGTAATGCTGACGTTAGGCGTAGAGTGTTGGGCAAAGAGGGAAAATCAATCGAAGAGGCTATAAAGTTACATAGAGATGGCTAAGTCACGTGCTGCGCATGCATAACCCTCGCCTCCCCCGACGGGCATTACTAGCTAGCTGATATAGGTGCAGGTTGGAAAAGAGTAAGCGGTGGCCAAACAAAAACAGCATCAATCCATAAAATCCTTGACAGTTACACTGAGTCAGGTAGGGAGATGCAGACTTCCGGGTTGGGGCCCGCCCTCGGGACTCTAAGAATCAATGGCTGGAGACAATAGGTGACATGGCTCAAAATCGTTGTCAATGGCTTACGCAGATGTATTCAGTCTCTGTAATCTTTCATATTCCTTTCTACCATTACTCATTCTGTTTCACTCTTATACTTGTCAAAACTCTATTGATTCTCTTCACTCATCTTTTTGTCTACCTTTGTGTGCTATTTGGAACGTAGCAACTGGAACTGCTGCACTTCGGTGCCAAGTTCTATGTTGTTGAATCCAGACAGAGACAGAAACTAAGACAGCACTGAATTATTTATAAGCCTATCCCACTCAACATCACTTTTGACCTGTGCCATTTTCGAGCCGCTCCAACTATTAGTCAATAATTTTGTGGAACAATAACAAATATTGGTCGATTTATCCTTAATTCTTTCAATCTTAGTAATCTCAAGTGACAGGTTTATACTTCTAATCAGTAATCTGCCACTTACACCCACGAATATACTCTTGCTTAAATGAAAATCGCAACAATAGCTGGCTGCTTTGTTGTAAAGATGAAAATTTCTCATTAACTGAACTCCGCCGCTTAAGTTTCATAATTACAATCGACATATTTACCAGATATGGTAAGATGAAGTACTCTATTGCGAAGAATACTCAATCTACCCTAGCCAGAAGAGGATTAACTGGCAACAAACCATGTGTGTCGATTCTTGTAGTGATAAGATTACGTCTAGTTGGTGTAATTTGTCGAATAAGTAACATCCTTTAGGGTATGAGACACCCTGATCGTTTAAATGACAATGACACTACCCGCTTGTTACTTAGGTTTCAACAGATTGAGGAGGATTTCAGCCCAAGTACTTAGAGAAGTGCTTAGGCCAGTGCACCAAAGTTATATAACGAGTTGGGCAAAGTTAAACTACCATAGCCAAAGTTGCAGTGATCTTGAGCAACCGATCATAGTTCAGATGTAAAAAGTCACATAATCTTCATGCAATTCTTCCCATTAATAAACTTGAACAAAGCAAGAACAACAATTGTACCAGGATAATATGAGCTCATCTTTTATTATTTCGAGGATTCTTCTCAACTGGTTACAACCTGAACGATAAAAAATATGAATTACATTACATTAAAGATTTGAACATACTTTTCCACGATCACAAGGAGTAATTGGTAGGAAGTAAAAGTAACACTAGTCCGGAATTATTTAACTAATTAAGAGTTACAACACTGACTATTTATAGAATAATTCAAATGAACTGTGATCAATATTTGACAGTTTATAAATATTTATAGAATAAACAGGCAGTTAGGCTTTGAAACAAAAACAGAGTTGCATATATATATATATATATGTATAGAAACAAGGTTAAGCTAGACAGAGCATAACAAAAAGGTAGATTACGTAACTAAAGAAAATGCTTTATCTAATAGCCAATAGAAGAAAAAGGAAGAAAAAACGAACAAGAAAGGGTGAGTCATGTTTAGGTGAGAAAGTAGAGTTTTCTAAATAAGAAAAAGGTGACTCATACAAGTTGTATATATTTTTTTGTCACCAGGGCAGTGCAAGATTCACCACTGTCTCTTTCTGCGTACATAGATTTGGTTTAAGTCGTCTAATAGCAATTGCTTCAGCAAAGCGTAGCAAGTTAGGTTTCTTTTGCTTGTTGATTATTTTGAATGACTTCAAGTTGTCTACATTATGACCAGTGTCTAATAGATGATGCGGAATTGCACTGTTTAATACTTGTGGACCTTTCAGTCTCAGGTTCTTTGGTATGTGTTCAGAAATGCGGACAATAACCCTTCTCTCTGCTCTTCCGATGTATGTGCTTTGGCACGTACATGTAAATTGGTAGACACAGTTGGAGGTAATATGAGGTGGGTATCTGTCCACTTTTGATTGTCTCAAACAACTAGTTGTTTGATAAACACATACAAGCTTGGCGGCTGGATATATTCTTTTCAGGGCAGCGTTCAGTCTGCATCTTATTTTACTGGCAGTATCATCACCTTTGAATGCAAGCTGCAGAAAGATAGGCTTTTTCTCTACTGTTTCTATACACATATATATATATATATATATATGCAACTTTGCTTTTGTTTCTAAGCCTAATTGCCTGTTTATTCTATAAATATTTATAAACTCAAATATTGATCACAGCCCATTTGAGTTATTCTATAAATAGTCAGTGTTTGTAACTCTCAATTAGTTAAATCATTCCGGACTAATGTTACTTTTACTTCCTACCAATTACTCCTTGTGATCGTAGAAAAGTATGTTCAAATCTTTAATGTAATGTAATTCATATTTTTTTATCGTTCAGGATGTAACTAGTTGAGAAGAATCCTCGAAATAATAAACGATGAGCTCATATTATCCTGGTACAATTGTTGTTCTTGCTTTGTTCAAGTCACATAATCGTTGAAAAACGTTGCAAAAATGATATTATGCTGGATAATTGTCGCTTATATCTCCCAGTCACTACACGAACAACCTATACAGAAATGATACCATGCGTGATAGATGTATTCATCCAGGTGACTGTAGACTATGGTACTTTGAGAGGACGCCAAAGGACGCTTTCGCCGCGGATACGAGAACATATTCCAGCTGCATGGTTTTACAAGGGAGAAAGGAAGAGTGTGCGAAGCTCTATTCTAGAACACCTGATCGACTCCTGTCACTCTACTAACCCTGAACATGATTTTAAGATCATCCACCGAATCCATGCTAACTTGCCGGATGCGTTATCTTCGTTATAGACTTCTAAACACAGCGGAAGCCCTGCCCATTCATGAACTTAAGCCAGACCTTTGTGTACAAAAGAGGTATGTACAATGCCTGCTTCTGCCTTGGCCGTAGAGGGATAGACCTTTAGTTATTCTATGTACCCGACCCTCGTTACTACGATTATTATTACCATTCTCACTCTGAATTGTTTCCGCTTGTCCCACTTGTCATTCTAAATCCAAAATTATTATTTTTTTCAATTTTTACAATATTGAATTCTATCTTATCAAATTTCACACCATATCATGTAACATTTTATATTCGCCTACTAATCTTATAATTATGCACCCCATCCCAACAACATCTATACATCCATCTTATGTATTATTCTATATATGACATTGATTGTTTTGCTACTTGACATTCAACTATGATTAGAATCACAAATATTTTAATTGCATTTCATGCTACTACTACTACTATTATTATTTCATGTGTTCACACCTTTGATCTAATTCCCTCACCGGATATAATTTCTTAAAAGCCATATGTGTATATACGATTGTACAGCTTGATAATAAATTCGTTGTTGGCGAGAGTCTCTACCACCGCTGAATATTGTGTTCTTAACTTTGAGATCCATAGATATTTATGAGACTGTTCTTTAACTTACTCCTAACTCTAACCGTCAACCTAACCCCTAGTCCTAACTTTAACCGTAGACACTAACCTTAATCTTAAAAGCCATAAGTCTACCTAACAGGATAGATTTACAGAAAAAGTACCTAGGGAATAAGTTGAATATTGTATTTTCCGTTACCAAATTCAAAAAGGCAGACATGACTAAATTTGGAATGACCTTTCATAGAGTCCCCTAAATCTGACAGACCTTGACTTTGGCTGTGACGCTTTAACTTCGCCACGAATCAAATTCCCTCAGAAAATATACAAGTGCACAAAAGTACAAATGATAGAGCAAGAATAGTAGTTTATGCAGATTAAGAAGGTACCATTATTCATTTTGTAGGTTTCTCTCCAACTGTGTATAACCTTTAAAAAAAAATATATCAACTGAGTTTACCTACAGGGAAATTTTTTAACGTACTTGGAAAAGTCTCAATCGGACAAAAATGGGTGAAAAATGTATAACTAATTTTTAAAATGGACATATTTTGGGCATATGGTAAAAAATGATAATATAATTGGCAAATCCTTGTTATATAGTGGTTAAAATGGGAAAGCATTGCTTCAATAATTGTTAGAATGGGAAAATAATGGTGAAATTAAAATCAAAATAGGAAAAACCAGGTCATGTGATCAGAATTCTTCCTGGCTATGCCCATTATTGATTTCTGTCCGACTAGGGTGCTGCAATGTCAGTTAACTACAGAATCCATTATTAATAAACAATGCTCAGAAATTACGTTATATATGTCCAAACCAAGTTCACTTTTAACAGTTTGAAAAATTTCCGAAGAAATGGGCCTCAACGGTTGTCATTCCACATTGAGCACAGACGTCAGACGATAGATATCAGAAGAGTACTCAATAAGCTAGACATCAGAGTTTTCTTCAAAAAATCAGACAGACTGCAAAGCAAACTTGTCCATATAAAAGACTAAATCCCTAAAGATTCTGTATCTAATTGTGTCTATAAAATAAAGTGCTTGCTTGGAATGTGATGCGATATACATCGAACAAACATCTTGAGAAATCAAAATCAGAAGAAATGAACACCGTAGAGCATCTGTTCGACCACCGAGGAATAAAGCCATTTGAACTAGAAAAGCTTGAAAAATCATCAGCCATAGGTCTACATGCTATAGAATCAGGCCACAAAATTGATTTTGACAATATTGAAATAATCCAGAGAAAGCATTTCAGAAATCACAAAGAACGTCTAGTATCATCAGAAGCCCTTCATATCAAGTGGAATCCAAATTGTCTGAATAGGAATGAATTGTGGACTAAAACAGAATTTGAGGTGGTTACAACACGCCCCTCTCCCATGAAATGACAAAATCAACACGAATGTGATAAGCAATTTCATTATGTAAACACATGCTGCTTTTATAATTTTACACACTGATCAAATCCAACAATCTACACCTGGTTTTGTTACCTGAACCAATTGGCCAATTTGACAACGGAAAAGTGACCCCATACTGAGGAACGATGATTAAGTTGTTATATATAAGCTGAGTGGATTGTGTAAATTCTGGTTTAATACTACTTTGATAAAATTATTACCATTAAATAGCGAAACGTCAGTAGAAACAATATCGTTTTATTTTTCATTCACTGGGAAATACAAAAAAACCTTTATTATAATAAGTACTCAGAAATTATACTTATGTATAACTGATACACGGAGAGTTAAGGTTTAAACGAAAAATCAAAAAATTGTGCGTTTAGATGCAATGGAAAAGGAGTTGCGCAACTAAGACATGCTATACAGTATATGATTCTCAAGACAAAATGTAACGGACATCCATTACACTATAGTGTATACTTACGCACTTCTTGTCTCAAACACGCATCCCTCAGCATGACTGTGCTTAACATTAATGTGACACTTTTCAATAACTGCGAAGAAGATTTAATATATTTTACTAGACAACTGAGGCCAACTTAAAGAATAGTGATCCAAGGAGTGACCTCTCACCAATGACCTTCTAGCGCGTAATCAGATCAAGGAAGTGAAACGATGTCACAAGAAATCAACCATGTACGGAAAGAAGTGCTGGGAAAGAACAATCAGACTAAATGGGATATCCTTCTTTCGATTTGTCATTCTTTATTATGGATACTTTTCTCTGTTTCTCTTTTTTCGCGCGAATTGGCCGGGTTAAAACTATTGGTCACTTGAAGGCCGTTAGTGCGTTCGTTCTTCTTGCATTACTACTACTTGACTTTGTCAAAGAACGGATAATATTTCCTAATACGGTTTGAAAGTTAGGCAATATGCTAAAAGTTCTTGTTATTTCGATACATTTTTTACACACAAATATAACAGACAGTTAGAAGCAATATTGGAAGACTTACTTTCGTATGAATCTTGGTCAGAAAAGGAAAGTGAGCGGGAATGACCACCACGGGTAAGATCACCACTCATCTGAGTAGTAACCTTTGTAGGTGACCTTCACGGTCGCTTTAGGCGCCTTGCTAGGCGTATATTACACTTAGATGACACAGATTTTTCGCTGAAGATAAGGAGCTTTGAGGCTGTTTAGATCCTCTCCTTGGTGGTATCGCTTTCTTTCTGGTCCCTTCTTGAGTAGATCAGCAAAGGGCGAAGGTACCACTTCTCCAGGAAAGCGGCTTCAGGAGTTTATAAATCGGTGTAATAACAAGTATTTCACAACAGTCTTCTTGGTCTTCTTACTCTTCTGTCTGATCTTCTGAGACGTCACGACCTTGCAGAAGCAAGAAGAGATAGCGCGCGAATTTTGAAAATGGTGGGAATTTCAGCACACTCTTGTTTAAATCCAGCTTTAGTTGTGTTTAACGCAGAAAATACTTACGGTCCAACTCTAAACCACGTTATTCCATTTAAGTCAGTTTTTTATAGGTTTCAAGTTGACTTATTCGTAGGAAGTTCGTCCTTTTACTAGTTTATCCAATATCGTTTTTATGAGCTAGTAAAACCAACTTGATTTCGTTGTGCTCGCCTTTTGATTGTGAGGTAAAGGTTCCTGGTCTTCGATAAACTTCTATGTAGTTCTCCCGGCCACTCGACTGTTGTAGCTTCGGTTGACTCCAAGAGGAGTAGTGCTGGGATTAATTATTTATTGTTTGAAGTATGCAGTGTGTTTAGACTGTTACTAATGTGAATGGAGTTGATCCTTTCACCAGTTAGACCTCCGATATAGTTGTCAAAAGAACAGAGATAATGATAATAGATATAATTAGTGTAGGTTATTCAGACTAAAAGGCAGAAAATGAAATAAAGAAAACGTAAAAACAGACTGCTAATTAAATTTGAAGTTGATATATGTATATACATATATAAATAAATATATAACATCAATAATAATAAGTGTAAGTGTAGTAGTCGGAGTAGCCAGAAGAGTGAGATGGGCGAGAATGCAGAGAAGTAAAATGAAGAATTTAGCCGTCTACCCCTGAATGGTGTAACGGACGCAGTCCTTCCGTTACTGCATGACTGTCCAGCTTTCACTTAAAGATGTCCACAGACGGTGCCGTAGCTACATCTGACAGTAGGGAGTTCCAGGGACGGCAAACTAGCTGTAAAAAATGGGGGCACACCAGAGTCCTTGCCATCGGGGTTTCCCCGAGGAAGCCCATATCTACCGAATGACAGAACACCTTTGTTTGAGTGATTCTGGTCATTTGTTATCTTGTGGGAAGTAATCAAATCCCCCTAAGCCGACGATAGTTAAGCGTGGATAGGCCTAATTTATTCAGTCTTCCATCAAACGGTTTATTTCGGCGACCAAACGCTCCTTTTGGCGCCCGTCCTTGAACTCTTTCCAAGTAGTTTGCGTCTCTTCTAACCACTGGGGGTGCAATGATATTATGCACTTCAAGGTGTGGTCTAACGTATGTTTTGTACAACCTTAGAAAGAGCTCAGGAGTGAGTGCACCTAACTGTCTATGCGTGAAGTGTATGACTGCATATGCCCTCGCTACATCCCACACGTAATTTACGCTGGTGTCCATTTTCTTCGTTAGAACTAGACCTAGGCACGCTTTGACGTTGTGCAGGACAAGCTTTCTTCGCAAAAGGTGTAACTTGCATTCTGCAGTCTACAGGTGCGTAATTTCACTACTTTGCACTTTTTCAGGGTTGAAAGTTTATAGTTAATATACCATAGTTTTCCAGTTTTCGTAATCTTTATAAACCTTAGTTTCGTTTCTTAAGATCATACCTGCCATATTTTTCTGGTAGTACATTTACGTTCTAGTAATGAAAATCCGTTGTAAGAGGCTAGTGTGACACTGTACAATAGTGGATAGTGTGCAACGAATCAACTGCAATTGGTGGTCCCAGTTTTAATACACCAGCCTGACCCCTGAAGGATACAGTTGTTGCTGCAAGCTATTCGCATACTGGTGCAATGACTGTAGCAGCACCACAGAACACAGTATAAAGGAATCTGCAGAAATGTCTTATGGGAAACTGGAGCTTCTGAATTGCTGTCAATGTTGACGAACATTGGAATGACTGACTGACTGGCTTCAACGTAGGACTTTGTAAAAATGTGCAACAGTTCGACTTGCCACTCTCCCTCCATGTAGCACACAAAGCGAGGGAAGAAAGTAGGCAGAGGTTCAAAAGAGAGATAATAAATGGAAGAGGCAAAACGAATTGCAATACGGAGGAACAATAGAGTCTTATTGGATATGACAAATCATCACAAGCAACTGCATCAACTTCAGTCGTTGACAACGATTTTGAGCCTTATGAACGATTGCCTCCAGCCTTCACTGGTTCTTACCATCGTGAGAACCCCAACCAGTCAGGAAGTCTACATCTCCCTACGTGTCTAGCTCAAACTAACTGTTGTGAATTTCATTAGCTGATGCCAAGTTCTGGTTTGATCACCACTATCTCTTTTCCAACCGTATCTTTCCTATGTCAGCTAACATTGCACATGGAGGAAGGCAACGGCTAACCATCCGTAACACGTATCCTAACCATTTCAATCGATGTAGCATGTTTAACTGGGCAATAACTGCTGTGGTGGGTCTCTTGCAGATTATATTGCTTAAAACATCGTTTACGGTAAACTAACTAACGTTTTTTAAGCCATTTTATACTTTTTGAGTAGCCCACCATATCGACCAAATGTAACGCATCACTCAGTTGTTACGTGCATTGTCGACAAATTCAAACACTAATGGTGCCTGAAATTATATCATATAAATTGTTTTAGCTGATGCAAAGTATGCTTACTGTCATTATTCCATTACCTTCCCTTGTATATACTTGTGTCAGTGAAAAATTGCAAACATGCTTACTCCATGATTACATTATTATCATATTGATGATGCCTGTCAACTGGAGTCCCTCATGTACATAAAGTTTGAAAATATTATCATAAGATCCATTTCGTTGTTATATAAAGGAAATGATTTCAAGCTTTATTTTTTCCCAAATATTTGTAATCCATCCAACACATACTCAGGTTTTTTATTAATGCAAAGACAATATTTCTACATTTCTTAACGTACTCCATTGAATGACTAGTTATCAGATTGTACCCAAAAACTAATATCAAAAAAGACAGTGGCGATGTAATTTAACTATAAATCAAATTCATGTAATTTAAATAATACTTATCCATGCCTATTAAAATGGTGTGTCCTACATAGGTAGGAATAAGTATGTATTCTATCATATTATTATTAAATACGCCTACTAATCGTATATGTAATTTATCATATTGATGATGCCTGAAAACTGGCGTCCCTCACGTACAAAAAGTGGCAATATATTATTATTACGCCTACTAAGCCAGAGATAGCGTAAGTTGGCATGTTCCATAGACGTTTTCCGTATCCGTGCTGAGATTTCGTCAGCGATCAACCCGTTGGGACTGGCTGATGCATCTTCCCAAATTAGTGAAGTGGTCAACACGCTCTACCACCTCACTCCCTATTTCCAAGCTAGGAGTCAATGTATTCCAGTCCTGTAGCATCATCTTACATTTGACTGACAGGGGCGAATCGCACGCAAGACATTCGAAGATTTCTGCTGCTAAATGTGTTCAGAAGACTGCATTTTGTCAGCGTCTTCGACTAAAAGTACGATATCATCTGCATATTCTAAGTCAACGAGATTATTCCCTGATGGTGACAAGTCAATCCTTCAGTCGGTGAAGTCAGCAGTTAGGGTTAATTCCATCTGTACATCTGTGATGAAATCAAATAGAAATTGGGATAGTGGACATCCTTGACGGACTCCACTAGTTGTCACCACTTCAGATGACAACTCACCTGGCTGACTGGATGAGTCCGATCAGAGTGCCTTGATCGGTGCGATGTATTTTCTCGGCATTCCTTTTACAGCCAAACATCGCCAGAGTACCTCTCGGCCGACAGAATCGAATAACGCCTTTAGGTCAAAAAATTTGACAAGTGTTGAACGCCGGTAAGTGTGCTTATGTTCCGTTCCAGAATCTTTCGAAGGGTGAAGATATAATAAGTACACCCTCTTCCTGGTCTAAAGCCTGCCTGGTTCTGTCGTGTTTTTTCCTCCCGAGAACTGTTCTGTCTACGCATGATTATTGAGTCTAGAAATTTAGATACCACCAAGCCCCGTGGGTAGTACTCATATACCTTCCAGTGTGGCATAGCTTCCCTACTTAGGTACCGAAGTTGCCTGCTGAAACAACTATATCTGAGCATTTTGCTTTTGCAGCAAATTGGTAGGGGCAGAGAGACAGTCCGTGGGGGTGACACATTAATTTACTGTGTACAATTCATGTGTGCAACCCAGTTTTGTAACCCAACTCTGTGACAACTCTATGACTCGATTTGATTCAAAATAAAAGTTGTCAGAACTAAACCTATACTTATGGGTTGTGTGAAGTGACCTCTTTCACCCAGCGGGGAGTAGGATATTATACTCAGCAACATTTTTAATGTGTCAGCCAAATTTCCTTTCTTCTACAAAATTACTGGAGGTGATTTCAACATACCAGAAGTGTTATGGCTTTCACTCCGACGGCCTCAAAGGTATGATAGTCTTCTGAATTCCATCATCATAGGAGGGTGACACAACACACAGAATCACCCACTAGACCCAAAAATTTCCTAACCCTTAATTTCATGAACCACATAACACCATCTACAGTACATGTGGGACATAAATTTCCAGGTAGTGACCACAAAATATTAGCGCGTTCTTTTAACATCTCTCCTGAAACAAAACGCACAGATGAAGCCGGTCAGATACCGATAACATTGTTCACACATGCAGGTTGGGACTTGTACTAGCGTCTAATTCGGTGCTGCATTTGGGGATCGTAATATTCGAACGAGTCCTTAGAGGCAATTTTTAACAGTTTTTATCACAGTATTAACTCAACTCATGATGTTGTTGCACCCGAGAAGATTCTTAGCTCCCAACTCCCCCAGAGCGATTATATTCCTACATCGTTAAGGAGAAGTCCACAAAAGCACTCAATAAAATACTACAGATATCATAACTTATCATCATTGATTTCTATTAGGTCTATCCTTACTCGTATTCAAGAGTTGAAAAATATTAACCTCAAAAACAAAGAAATACCAACAACGGAAACAGAACTACCAGTGAACATCAACCCCCCGACAAGAACAGAAGTCCTGAATGCAATCAAGATGCCAAAAGGTAGAAAAGCAGCAGTACCAGATGGAACTCCAGCAGAAGCATTGAAAATGGACCCGGAGACGACAGCGGACTCGATGACGCCACTACTGGAGAAGGTGTGGAAAGAGGGCAAGGTACCAGTGGAGTGGAAGAAAGGATACTTATTCAAACTGCCAAAGAAAGGAGACTTAAGTAAATGCAAGAACTGGCGCGGAATTATGCTCCTGTCCATCCCAAGCAAAACAATAATAGTAATAGTATATTCTCATTTTTCTTGCATGAGGGACGCCAGTTTACAGTCATCATCAATTCGATAAATTACACATACGATTAGTAAGTATAGTTAGTAATGATAATACCTCTTTCGCGGTACGTTCAACGTTTGCGTTACATTTTTGCGTGATTCGTTACATAAAAATTTATCTTGTTGTAATCCTTGCACAAGTACTCTACTACCTCCATACCTATAACCATTAACTGTAATATTAAATAGTTATGGTCAATGAAAGTAAAAGCAACGAACTCAATCCCCTGTAAAACTGATGACTAATTTTAGGTCGTTGATAGCTGCATCAAGCAACACACTCCCTACAAACAGTTACAGTAAGCCACATAACTCACTTGTATGTCGTAAGCGTCGAGCTGAAACCGAGGATAAAGCTGTACCGACAACTAGTATTAGCACTACTCCTAAAAATTCAGTACCCTCTGTTCGTACAGAACCACTCCCTACACCTTATGTGCTTATCGAAAAACTCCAACCACCAAGCTCTGTTTCAGTACTATCTTCAGAAATAGAACTTCTAAAGTTGTCTATCGGAGAAATTAAGGCCGAGTTAAGGGAAATAAAAAAATAAATAAAAATAAAAAAAAAAATAAAAATAAAAAAAAAATAAATAAAAATAAGTCAGTAAACCCTGGAATTTCTGAAACCAATACCAAAATATCCAAATTATCAGATCAGATCAGCGATATCAGATCGCAGGTGAACTGGCATCTCTTACTATCCTCATGAAAACTGTAGACCTTAACAAACTTGACACAGAATCGGTATCTAAGGTAGATATTCTCATTAACATTGTCACTACAGAAGTAACAAAACAAATCGACGCTTAACTAAGTGCTATTGTCTGCAACGTTCCGGACAATGAGGCACTAAAAAGGCACAGCGCATCTTACTTAGTGAGGCGAAAATGTTCAACTCCAAGACTAAGTGCTATAGGCTGAAGAAGGGTCAACATGAAAAGTGTTGTCCTATTCGTTTTCAGTTCGAAACACCGGCAGAGGCCAGAAAATTCATCCACTCCCAACGCACCCTATCACAAGCCAGAAACTACAGACTAATAAAGGTTGCGGTGGACAAGACAGTCATAGAAAGGCGCATACAATTATCTCACTTAGCCTAATTGTGTAATAAACAATAGAACATTGCAAGCAGCAATAATACCCAACCCTTCGAGAGATGCCATAGAACCCACCGCACCACCCTTCTCAAACCACACAGAATTATCCCCTCATAGTGCAACACCAACCGAAACGCCACTAAATTGTAATCAAATAGCTAATAAATCTATACCACCTATTACCGTAGATATAGACATATCACTAAATAATCCCAGAAAAAAGGTCAAAGCCCCCCGAGAGTCGACCCTGTCCACTCCTAGCCATAAGTCCATTGATAAAAAAGGGAAAATATGACCCCAAATCATGCCGAAAACAAAAATGGCAGTATAAATAAGCCCACATCTCCCACGGTCAATAGTATTGGCACCCAAAACGTGCGAAATAGCACCATGGCCCACACTGATAACCAACGCCACAACAATGCCTCCCTCAATAGTACAAGTGGCAATAGTCAGAACTCGACCACCAACAACTCAGGGCATCCACAGTATGGCACACAAATGAATTTTGATCGGATATATGGTACAAGTCTGCTGGGAACTGATCCACAATGCAGTAAACACGAAACCCATTCAAGGACACAACCAGTACCTAACAATAGGTGGAATAATAAACCATATTCATCACAAGGTCCCAATCATTTTTTATCCCCTGCGTCCCTGTCAGCGTTGAAAAAACAGCCGGTAGGGATGTTAACACTCCTAAACCACTAGTGCTGGCTCCCTTCTTGCATGAATACAGGAACAGTCTAGTGCACCCGCATCCATTGAGCACACTTGATACATGCACAAGTTCAGGTGAAATAAAGATCCCTACCCATGTTTCTGTCTTAACTAAAAATAAAAAAGGCCTTAGCCTATAGCAAATCCAGTACTCCAACGCTTAATTCTTCACCGAAAATAGCACACACCAACTCGATAGAGATAGGTGAGCTTGATGTTGAAACTCCTCTTAACATAGGGTCGTCATGTCAAACAGTACTACTGGGTGCTGAACCATACTCGGGGCTGATTAACGAACTTAAATACTTCAAATGCTACTTCAAATCTCGTATTTACCTGATCCTCATAAACGCTAGATCTGTTCTAAATAGACTACCGGTGCTCTGAGCACTCACAGTAATACACAAACCCCCTATAATTGTCATCACTGAATCCTGGTGTAACTCGAACATACTGGATGAAGAGATAAGCTTAGATAACTATACACACTTTCGGTGTGACAGGGAAGGTGGTAAGGGGGGGTTGTCTCATGTACTTTCTGAATGCACTTACTGTATCACAGCTAGAAAGTAGTACACCAAACATGCCTGAGACTCTATGGGTTATCTTACACTTAAAAAACGCGATAGTATTAATTGGATGCACCTACAGAGCACCTGGTACCTTTAGTAATTACGAGACCCAACTTATTAATACTCTGGAACAATTATCCACCTTACACTACGATCATAAGACCCTATGTGGAGACTTCAACTTACCAGATATCAACTGGGAAATACCCACAGGCCCAAATAAATTTGATAAGTTCTTAGGCACACTGGATATACTTGGCTGGAAACAAACTGTCACAACCCCAACAAGAGGTAATAACGTACTAGACTTAATCTTCTGCCACAATATAAGTCCCCTTCCTACCCTAATAGGTTCTGAGTTTCCAGGGTGTGACCACAAAATAGTGCTGTGTGCACTGCCACTTCCACCAAGTAGCAATGCAGCCCACACCCCTACTTCACAACAAATAACATTCAGGAACTACAGTAAGGCAGACTGGACTCTAGTGAAATCAATGTTAAGATACTCAGAATGGAGAGAGTACTTCTATACTGATAGACTCTCGAAAGCTCTAGACATCTTTTGTCATAATTCAAACACATGCTTAGATGCTGTCATCCCACTCCAAACACTTAAGCTTTCCCCACATAGAAAGTCATTCATAAAACCAAAGGACCGAAAGAAACTGAGGAGACTCTCGACAATTACTTCAAACACCACGACTTTGGCACACTAGGTTTAATACTTAACACCCTTAGCTCCATCTCACAAGCTCGAGATTTCCGTGTAAGAAACGAAGAACTCATCGCAGTAGCCAGTCCTGCTAGAGTGTATACACTCACAGAAATCTTAAAGAAGCGAATGAATCGCAAAAATCACAGCATTTTCGTCCTTACAGACAAAGGTAGGCTATGCACTAATTCTGCAGATATGTGTGAATTATTTAACTCAACTTTTGCAGATAACTACCTTAGGCCCACAGTCCGGTTACTACTAATATGGCACAAACTCCATCTCCACACACACCGAACTGAATTAGTACTGTTGAATTTAACTATAGTAACATTAAACAAACTATAAGAACCCTGAAATGCACAAAAGGTTGTAGTACTGACGGTATGTCATCCTACTTTTATAAATATGGTGGCCCTGACATTCCCTTACTACTGCTTAAAATATTCACAATGTCCCTAGAAACCGAAACTTACCCTGATATATGGAAAACAACATTTATTATGTATAAGCACAAATCTGGCTCGAAAACAGAAGTCAGTAACTACAGGCCGATCAATATCACACCTATAGCATCTAGAATTATGGAGAGACTAGTTAAAGAAAACCTAATGAAGCATATGCTTAGCTGCAACATTATAAGTCCAAACCAACATGGATTCCTAAAATCCAGATCTTGTTTAGCATGCCACTTAGACTTCTTTAACTTTGTGACCAGCAGTCGCGACAGATGACAACTAGTACTTGTCATCTACTTTGACATCTCAAAGGCATTTGACCGTGTCGACCATTTACTACTAATGCATAAGCTGAAATCCTTAGGAATACGTGACCCACTATTAGGATGGCTTAAATCATTCCTTAACAATAGGTCCTAAGTAGTTAGACTGGGGTCTGTAAACTCTTAACCTAGCCCAATCACCCCTGGTGTAGTATAAGGTAGTGTCATTGTACCCTTCCTATTTACTCTATATATTAACGACAAATGAGCTTCATCTTTGCAGGTGACCTAAAAGTAGCTTATGCATTCCAATCTGATGACCTAGGGCACTTCCAGAATGTTATACAAAAAGAACTAGATAAAGTGACTGCTTGGTCGTCTTTATTGAACCTACAATTTAACCTTTAAAAATGTGGCTGGATCTGCTTCGGTGCACCCTCAATCGATATGAAATTAACTCTTCAATTGGCTAATCTAACCAGACTCCAAAGTGTCGTTGACCTAGGTCTGAGGTACTCGAGTAACCTAACATTTTCTGAGCAAGTGGCATCACAGACTAAAAGGTCGAGGATGCTTTTAGGATGCATACTCAGGAACTTTCACGATAATGAAGCCAAGCTAATCCTGTACAAAACCTGTGTGAGGCTACTGCTAGAATACTGTCCATTTATCATTAGCAGCACTCACACATGTGAGAAGCTAAGAATTGAAAGTATCCAACGATATTTTACCTCAAAACTACTTGGCTACAAATGTAAGAAAGACTACACCTCACGGTGCATGATTCTACAACTTGACCCACTCTGGACAAGACTAGTTGTAAACCTATTATTCTTCTACAAGGTCCTACACAAAATATCATTCTCAGATAGTAAGGACATACAATTCGCACAAGAAGGCTCTTACGATCTGCGTAACCAAACTTGCACAGTGACAATAAAAGCCTTTAAGTCAACACTCCGCAAAAACTTCTTCACAGTCATGTATTCTGAAATACGGAACAACCTTCCCCTAGAAGTCAGGAACTGCAATATGGTTATAAGTTTCAAACGCTCTCTGTACAGACTGCTTCACTTTACTGAAAATATAAATAAACTATTTATTCCTAGAACGAACCAACTATTAGTCTACTACAGCACCTAAACAGGCTTAATTACCTTTACTACTCTAAAAAGTATAAACAAACTAGACGCATAGATTCATAAAAAGACTTAGCAGAAACAAATACTTGTTCACTAAATTAATTACAATGTACAACGAATATAAACACATATGTCCCACTCCACATACTTTCTCTCTACCCTTTGGCACTTTTCCGCTCGCCTGTTCTGTTGTATTTGCCTTGTAGTACAAGTTGCATTGATCTACATCCGGACTGAAGCTGAGAAACAATTGAATTCACTTACTCATATATCATCCCTCAAGGTTTGGCTAGTAATGACTCAGCATCCTTGATGAAATCCACTGTCTCCATAACAAGACGCTGTACAGCATCTTATACAAGCACTGTCAACCATCTAAAATGGCTTTTATATAGCTTTCTACGTGTTAATCAACTTACTCGTACGGAAGGGTGAGGATATAGGCTATGACGTGTTTAAGTTTTCCGCGCCTCAGGTTTTCTCGTCTTTCATTGAGAATAGGATTTTCAGCTGAGATAATGGCTTTGGTGCTGGTTTAAAGCTGAAAAAATGCCAATATGCGCTGAACTAAATCGTTTGTCCTGAAGTAATGCCAGTCGGTGCTGAATCTGGGCTAAGAGGGTTGAAATAACACTGACTAACAAACCCAGTAGCTTATGAGCTACTACTGAAAATGTCTAGAAAAAGAACAGGATTCTGAATAAATGTCAGTCATGTTGAAAACCAGCACTGAGTTTTAGTTTGTGAGCATAATATAACCACTTCAGATCAATTTCAGAATTTACTCAGTGTAGAATGTTAGAGTACTCTAACATTATACTGAATTAAATCTCTGGACTAACGTTAGTTCAGAGATTTAATTCAGTATTATGGTAAGCTTGAGTGACTAAGATTAGTATACTATTATCAATTTACGTTCTTATATATGCCAAACCTTTCGTATGATCAAATTATAACAGCGTTAAGAAAGGAAAGAAATAGTGAAAACTTTGGGACATACTTCGCTCGGGGTGAGGATATAGGCAGCCTGCCGACGGCCGTAATTTTGAGTGCCCGCGAGTGAGATAAACAAGTGATTTGCTCGCTTGTGATTGGCCAGTTTGTCATTCGACCTGCGGTAATTTCAAACATCGTTTAACTGCTTGGTTAAGTTCGCAATTGCCAGGAGTGTTTTATCAAGTCGGGTGCATAATTGACAGCACATACTATTGCAGCTCATGATGGGTTTGATAAACCAGAGGATTTATTTGCTGAATTCAATGAATTCATCCCATATCAAGATCAAAACAGTATATGTAGGTAAACCTACATTTACTGTTTTCCTGTCACGAAGATCGGGAAGCAGGTATCAAATGTCTCAGTAAGCAGTGTAATGCATGTAGGCTACATGTTTTTAGTTGAAATAAACTGGGTGTCCATTTCCTTTCAGGATTAATCTTGAGTTCATTTGGAATAAGCTAGTTGACCACATCAGTATTGCGAGAATGCAGTGAAAGTAAGTAAACACGTGCTTCATAAGATTAAGTGGTACATTTAATTGAAATGATTGTATAATAAGTAGTTGTCTATCTAAGTTAATGATGAATTCGTTGCGATAATAATACCTGTTATTGCTTTTATAGTCACTATGAACATGAACGTTATTATTATTAATGCTGTCAGAACTCGTATTATTTGTCATAAAGCTGTTGTCACTTTTGTTAAAATCTTTGTTCAAGCTTTGGAAACTATTGCATAACTTGTCGTTAAATAATTTTTTATTTCATGATGCTTCGATGGACCTACTAGATATCGACCGACGATAAATTGTGAAGTCCCTTGAGTTTAGTGAAAACTATTTAGCTACTTATATATATTGTTTGTGAAGTGATTGCTTGTAAATGCTTATGAAGAAACATTTTTTATTCAGATCATACATGTACCACTTAAGTTAATAATGCTTTTCTTAAACCTTTTCAGCCTTATGGAGAAACATATATGTGCTGGTACGCAGATGAAACCTACTGACAGTGACGGAGGACTACTCATGTGAATTATCTGTACATCTCAAATCTAATTTTTGCTTAATAAACACTTTTTTAATGAATCTGTGTTCCTTCTGTTGTAACGCGATTGTGTTCCAGTGACGTTAGTAACACGTGCTAAGTTAGGAATTAAGGGCAAACTTTTAGGAGTAAATGCGGCGTCTGGGAAACTGTTGTTTACGCGATTACATGAACAGATAGCAACGTACCGTGTTCTGTAGCTGCGAACCGTAGGTATTCCAATGAAGTATAATTGTATTTCAATAGTAGGCATTCTGTTTTCAATTATTACGATAACCGTAGTTGCACTGAGT
Organism: Trichobilharzia szidati; assembly: GCA_944472155.2. Taxonomy (NCBI): domain Eukaryota; kingdom Metazoa; phylum Platyhelminthes; class Trematoda; order Strigeidida; family Schistosomatidae; genus Trichobilharzia; species Trichobilharzia szidati. The sequence goes on from OX235273.1 coordinate 152,373,242, forward strand.
TCTAAATCTAACGGTATAGGTACATTATTCCCATCTTGGTTTATTACGATAAGTAGAAATCGCAAACTCACTATCTCAGGTAGATTTACTTTTAACCTTGTTTGACTATGAATCCGAAGTCAATTAATAGGTTCCTACTAAGACGGTATATAACTAAGCGCTTATAACCTCAATGTATTCTTTTACAAGTGGACGCAGTAACTTCATTACGGCACGATATAGTCTTTTTATCAATAAGCCTCTCCAAATATCTAATTTTACCTAGCAATTTTAAGATCACGTCATATACTCCGTAACTCACAAATTACGCAAATGCTAGAAATCAGCTTTATCAACTAGAATATACAAACGAATAACGAGGAATACATTTATTAATGAATAAACATGTAATACATAATCAAAAACACGGCAGATATCTTTTTCTTTATCGCCCAAATCCATGAAATTCCCGAAAGTAGATATTATCTGAAAAAGAACAAAAGAATTCTCAAGATGTAGACATTGTTACCACTGTAAATGCAATAAATAACTACTTAACATGTTTAAAATGATGAAATAATCAGTTTAATTGTACACAATTACATCAGTCAATATTTTTCAAGAAGAAAAAATGGATATTGCATCTACCTGTAAACATCAAGTATGTGCTATAAAATGAGTAAATACTATGCGTATATAATTTCTAAGTATTTCTGTAGATTTACTTTAATGAAATACATGTACAGGAGCTTTGACAGCATTAGCAAAAGTAAACAACAAAGTAAATCAAATAATCAACAAAACCAACTATCCCACCTCATCATGTCCATGTATAATCCTTTAAACTGCAAAAAAATTCACTAAAAGTCGCTATAATATGTCTATTCAAGTAATTCGACATTTTCCGAACGGAAAAGTACGTAATTCAACAATTTGTAAATTGGCCGTAAATTACGGCCGGATAAGGACACCATCATTTCCCGTTTATGCTAAAAACGCCCTGTTACATCAACTTTTAGCAGCAATATAGGTGTAAAAGTGTGTAAAACAACGAAAAATCACCTATTTCCGAAGTTTTTTCATTAAATAAAGCTGCTAGACATCAGCTGATCAAATGACCTACGGCCGTCTACAGGCTGCCGAGGATATAGGCTATGACGTGTTAATTTTTCCGCGCCTCAGGTTTTCTCGTCTTTCATTGGCTGGAACAGTGGTGGCTAATTTGATGTTTAATTTGTCCTTGTCAGGTGATGTCGTTGCAGGTTTGTGTGCTTGAGGTATGCGTTGCTTACAAGCATATTTGATGAAAATAAATGTAAAATTTGAGTATTCTAACGTTTTCTTTTACTTATTTGTGCATGTACAAGGCTTGGCTTATCATACACTCGGTTTGTTGGCCTATCGGTTGCTGGCGATGTCAAGGAACCCGTGAGTTCTTTGGCTTTTCTCGATTTTAGGTTATACGTGTAGCATTTTATCGGTGGATATTGCTCAGTGATGTATTTCAATGTTGCTTTTTCTACGGAATTATATTGAAACAGTCGTGAGACAGATGGATACTAATTGACAAAGCCTGTTTAGTTTATTGCAGGTAGGCAATGCGAGTGAGAGCATTATTTATCCTGTAATATTGTGTGCACAATTCTATTTTTGTTTACTCTTCCACCTTTTGTAGTTAATAATGTGCTGCATAAGTGTCAACGATGGACATGGTCTCGCAACTCGTGCGCATCTGAAAGCGGGAGAAGTAATCGCACAAATGGACCATTTTCTTAATATGTAAACAAACTAATGTTGTATTATAATAAATATGAACTTTTCATGTAAATCTTGTTGTTTTTCAATTCATGTGTTCGCTTTGTGAGCACGGCATGCTAGACCGGTGCTCCCTAGGACTTGAACTCGTTACTATACTTAAGTGTAATTCTGTAGGAACACTATCGACCGATATGCGTGGTGAATTATAAGTAGTTTAGTGGCCCTTAAGTCTCTGTCTACAGTTACGTGAAAACGTCTCATAGTCATACGCAAGTCTGTAGGGAACAATGAAAACAATAGGTAGAACTTAGGCACTGCATTGCAGTTCCAGTTCGTATACGGTTAGATGTATTCCAACTCAGTGTATTACTAATATTTAAATTAAAGCGTTGTGGCAGTCCCTATGATAACGGGTGTTAACGTATACTGTAAAATTAAGTTTACACATAACGAATAAATAAGTAGGTTGAGCTGTAGCAGTCGTAGTAACATTTCGCTTACGTTTAATTATGCAGTCAAATAAAATCATCAAGTATCATGGATAAGTCTGACATCTGCATCGTCATGCAAAAAAACTTAGTTTCACTCAGATAGAATAAGAAAAGTATTGTAAGCAGGATGTTAAATCTATTTAATGAAAAAAATAAGCAAATGTCTTTACACAATTGTTTTTCATAATTATTTCGCCCATGTTGAATTGCTGTGACCAAGTTGACTGACATTACCGGACATCTGTAAATAAGTGAACAAAGTGTATGTTTTTAAATCGCTGAAGTAAGGAAGAAGTAATGTTAAAGTTAAACGCTTTATATTTCCATACCTTTGCTGAAAAAGGTTCATTTTCCTTTTTCATTCTTTGGTGATGACAGCATTCTTCTGTACTTTTTAATTCACATAGAGATTGTTCGTCTTACACAGTATAGTAGCAGGCAAATAATAAGTGTTAACTTGTAAACCATTCACAATGAACACTGTACAGAAAACTTCATCACATCTTCATTTTAACCAACTTTTCCTTCACGCACAGAAGCATGCAGTCACTACATACACTCAAGCATTGTAACCTGAACATCACAAAATCCCTATAGATAACTTCTTTCATAATAAATGATTTAAACATATGAGCCATAAGTGCATTTTCCATATCCTTCATAGCCACAAGTAATTCATTAAGGATCTCAGAATATCTTAGTGATCTGAACACGAACAATTGTTAAGACTGGGATAACTTATGTCACAGGTGCAGTAGTTGTAGGACACACCTGCTAGCTACTAATCGACAGAAAATTGATACTAATTTTAAGTAGTCTGACATTTCAGGAGGACCATCTGCACTATTCTTCGTAACCCCATGCACACTGATATAAACATAATCTGATGCCATTTTTGACAATGAACAATTAAAGCCTTCTGACATTCCAAGTGCAAATGTCAATTAAACTAGTATCATATCTTCGCCTAAGCAATTTTAAACGGGAACTTCATCAAAGTAGATATAATCACCAGCAAATGCAGCAGCCTGTCTCATTCATCGCATGATCTCTTCCATATGCTATGGAATATTTCAGTCATCACAGATGATAAAAGAAGTGTCTAACATCCTCAAAACACACATCTAACTTATGTCTGTAGGCTATTTCTCTTTCAAATGCACGATTCTCATAGAATCACTGGGATGGCAACAGCCATTGCCTGCAGTCCATTTACAACCTTAAGATCTGAAACAACTGAAAAAAACAATGCCTCAATGCTCTGAAACCCTAATAATAGACCTTTTATGCGATATTTCTTCGAAATGATGACTTTTTTATTAGTAATTCGTCTAGGCTGTCATGACAATTATGCGCATTACTACGAACACAATACAGAAAAATATTGCATTTTTCGGCTACAGAGGCCTAAAACTAGTCAAATATAATCTATTTTTACAATAATGAGCGATTAGAACGTCTCTATAGGCGTGAACGCGATAACCCATACAATGCGCGAAAACACATCGTCATAGAACATAGCCTCACTCCGTACGGAACAACCATGCAGTGACAAATGGCGGGCTCTGGGTGACTTGGGTGCAGTAAAACAAATCTGCTTGACAATGACCAATATTAATCTGCATTCAGTTGAATTCACATCTGGTATTACTTGCAATAAAAATGAGGTCAAAATCATACAAATAAATCACTCATTTTAAATTAATACCCAATTCGAACATAAAACAGGATACGATGCCGCACACAACAAAGTTACATGGAGGAATTGACTTCAAGCTTTATTTTTTCTCAAATATTTGTAATTTATCCGACACATACTTGGGTTTATGTTAATGCGAAGACAATATTTCTATATCTTTTCATGTGGTCCATTGAACGACTAGCTATCAGATTGTACTCACTAACTAATGTCAGAGAGGACAGCAACCATGTAATTTCACTATAAATCAAATTCATGTAATTTAAATAATACTTATCCATGCCTGTACAACTGGTGTGTCTTACATAGATAGGAAATTTTTATGTTATTATTATAACACGTATTAAGCTATATCTAAGCCATTTTTGATCATTGACAGTGCTTGTATAAGCACATCAGGTATAGATGATGAGCACCATGATTCAGTTATCAGAGATGCACTAGGCTTGGCGATTAATAACAGTGTCCTTAGTTCAGATATCTTATTGATTAAAGAACGTGCATTAATCAGTAATATCGTGAATAAGTCACGGGATATAACAAACTGGGTTGAAATATCGCCATAACCTAATTCTATTTGTGAGTCGGCACCGGAAGGGGTTATGGATGATCAGGAGGTCGGACTGGGTGTCCATACGTCTGAATTAGAGTGTGATGAGGCAGTCCTAGATGCCGTGCGTCATACTAGTGATTCAGAACACCTAAAAATTTACCGTTTGTGAACATAAGGGTAGTAGTGTTTGGGCCTGGGTTGTGGGTTAAGAGGCATAGCATTGTAAGGTCTGCCCATCAGTCTGCTATTCGGTGTACCGATACACATTTTCGTGTTGTTTTTATAACTAGAATAATATTGTGGGGAAGGTGCTTCGGTTACAGGACTTTGGGGATACTGGAACCTATGTTTCTACAAGGCGGAGTATGCTGAAAAGCACTAAATATACTTGTGTTTTGAGGGAATTTCTTCGTATCAAGCGTGGGTTTGTTGAAACGCTTACCCTCAGCAGGTTTATTGAAAACAAGTATTCTTCTCCATCATTAGACCCAGTTCTGAGAAATCTGTTCACCGTGGTAATGTTACTGCGTCTGGGTGAAAATTTCTCAGGACAGCTTGCAGCAGTACTAGCTATTTTGACGCCTCTCAGTGGAGCTTTATTTACAGAGAAATGATGTCTAAATCTGTTCCTAATTCCATTGGCAGGCGTGGTTGTTGTGTAGTTCGCTGAGTTCTACTGCCAGTACTAGGTAACTGTTGACGTACATGATCCACTTTCGGTAAATTTAAGCCAGGAGAGGTGACCAGATTATTGCTAAGCATTTTTCTGCGTCGACACGATGATTTATCCTGAGGTGTGGTTACAGGTCTTTAGGAGCATTGAGCCTGGGATATTGTAAACCATAGCCTGATGAGAAGAGGCTGTACGCTTCATCACCTCCGCAGCCAAGCAGTCAATTAGATTTTCAGCTTTGTTTAGGTTGTCCGGAGACGTTTTATGATGTTTATTTGAAAGGCGGCCTTTTGGTTCTAAATCCGCAAGCTTATTTTGAGTGATTCATAGAATTGCAGTTTGATCAGTATGTGGTTGGCCTTCCCTGAATCCAGCCTGTACCGTAGGGCCGATTTCCGTATCTACTGAATCCTTCATTCTCTTTAAATAAATAAATAATAGTATATTTAGGATGATACAAATTAGTGTTTTACTTGGCGTGGACAAGAGCATTATTCCATGCCAGTTCTTGAACAGGCCCAAGTCGCCTTGCTCTGGTAGTTTGATAAGGTAGCCAGCCTTTCTTTCAACAATTTTTACTTCTGAGAAAGTGCTGATTTACGATACTTCAAGTTTACAATCTAAAAAATAGCTGATCGTAACTGTAAAAGTGGCATGCATTTCTTGTAAACGCCCACTTATTCGAAATACAAGTTATTATTAATAAATTTTCACGCCTCTGTCTGTCCTTTGGCATCGCTTGCGCAGAAGTTGAGTTGTTTACTAAGCGCACAAATGGTATTCTGAGTTTTGTTGAGTTGTCTCATGGCAATACCAACAACTTTTGGCGGCATTATTGACAGTTTCTAAACTGTTAAATTGAAAACTGAAAGGAGTTCCTTCTTACTGTGAAAATCAACTGCTGGGATGCTTTTCAATTCAACTGAACCTCAACCATCTTTCCTTCAGTTTTCAGTCTGTCTATGTGTGCTGACTACGTCAAGCTGAAAACAACTCGTATTCCAGGGAAGAAGACTGCGGCTGCTGAACGGCTGAGATTACGTGTCTTCACACTATCGTCAATAACACCTTTGGGAGGCCGTTAGTGTTATATTCCCCTACCACTAGTTCAGGCGGTGTTCAGAGCCACCTAGCCATGAGGTTGGGTGAGTGGGACAAAGATTCAGCGGGTAATTTTGTAACAGGAGAAGGCAAGACACGGAAGCAAAGTTATATTTTCCAACAGCTACTTATATCTGTACAGTTCATATTCTTCCGCCAATCACTGAGCGTGTGATTTTGGCTTACACTAAACGACATGAATTAGAATGTTCAAATGTACATATTACTCTGTCGCTAATTCAGCACTGAACTGTGGGAATAATACTCAGACGTTAACAACAATAAACAAAATAATTCTTACTGTGTAAATGATATTACTTTAGAGCATGTTGTCTGTATGACACCGCCACAGTATGACTAAGGCTCAAGTACAGCGGCATAGATGGCAGCATAGCAGTCGCAAGTGTTATTTGCACTTGGAGCCAGCCGGAATCAAGCTTGAGGCAATTCATGCAGCTAAACTAACTGGCTTCCTAGACAACCATCGCTCGAAAACCAACAGTAATATTCCCACCACTGATAAGCATAAAAGTATTTTTGATGAAAATTTACCAATAATCCTTAACTGCAATATATCTACTGCCCTGACCCCAAAAGTGGCGAAACAGTGACTGGAAACCTGAAATAAAAGTTGCTGCAGAAGCAACTGCTGGTGCAGATTCAGTCTCACCTATGAAGCAAATGGATAGCGGTCAGTCATCGAAAAGGCCATATTGGGGAACATGATGCCACTTCATAAATGATATTGTCTCTGTGATCAAGTATGGCAAGCCGTACCTCTTTGCAGATGACCTCAAAGCTGTATATGATTTCGACTCTAATGATATGGATATTGCTAGTAAAATCCAACAAGACCTAAATAGTATATGTGCCTGGAGTGATAAGTGGCAGTTAACGTTCAATCCAGCTAAGTCTGGGATAACATACTTCAGACGTTGGAAACCTAACATGTGTCTATACATGTACGGTGACCTCGTCTCCAACACGGGCACAGTCACAGATCTCGGTGTAACATGCTCAGATCTTACCTTTATTGAGCATGCAAATAAGGTGGTATCTGATTTTAAACGTCTAACCGGCTTTGTGCTACGCAACTTTTACACACCAGAAGCCAGGTTGGCTATATATATAAATAAATAAATTTATTCTCATAGTACAGTACATGAGGGACGCCAGTTTACGGGCATCATCAAATTGTTACAGAAATAGAACCATATAATTCAATCACAATTTACAGGCAGTAGCAAGATATGCCTTATATGTTCACTGGAGATTATACATACACTTGATAAATGTTAATCCCAGTAGTATAAAACAGGCTTTTCACTTATATACAATCATTTCTGTGCACAGTTCGAATAATCTGCTAGATTGTTAGTGAGTGCAACACATCAGGAAATACAGAAGTATTGTCTTCGCATTAAAAAAAAAGGTCTTTGGTGGATGGATTATAAGTGCCCGGGAAAAAAAGCTTGAAGTCAATTTTCATACATAACTTTGTTGTGTGCAGAATCCTTGAATTATAGTTCATTGATGTGTTATTTTATGCATGTTTGCAACAAGAACCTGTAGGTGCGACCTAATGAAGAACCTGTTGGTCAACAAATATGCAGGGCCAAATGGAGATGGATTGGGCATACGCTGAAGAAACCGTTGAATGGCATCGCATACCTACCCATCTCTGGAGTGGAACGCGAATGGGAAACGAGTTGGATGTGTGTCTGATGACGTGGAGGAGATCATTTGAGGCGCAGATGAGAGACTGTGGGTAAACGTGGGACCAGCTGAAGTGAACCACAGAGAAGTGGACAAAGTGGAGATGTGTCGTTACACTCGGAGCCCATGGAAACGTTAGCAAGAACATCAATGTGTCCCCTCAAATTTGTGTGGATTTGTCAGCAAGTCCGAATGGAGCTCTAGGACAACCTAATTATTCACTGTCGGTTCCAGATGACTTATTTGTCACCCCGAATGTTGGAAGATTTTTCTCAAAGATCGCTTTGATAGACTTACAGTCGCAGGCTTCATTTGCAGAGGAATGGCGCTAGATGCTAACCTCAAACACACACTGAGTGCTACCTCACTGTAGCCGGCTGCCTGCCAGTGTGTAAGTCCCCATATCACATTTCTGAAGCTGATGGTTAATATTCCGGATAGTACTACGGGAATCGCTACTTATTCAGTTTCTCCAGAAAGATGAGGACAGCGAATACGGCCTTTACTCTAGAAATTAACTGACGGGAAACTACTACTAAGGAGAGAAAGTTGTAAATTCTCCAGGAAGGCAGTGGGGAATTTGGAATTTATCTTTGACGTCAGGGTGATCCCAGTGGATTAAAAGATCTTCAGCCGATACTAAGGCTAAGTGTTTGATCCACAAAAACTGCCCTTCTCCGACATTTGTCTGAGAGTTTGTGGTTAGTCTGCTTCATGAACTCTGTTTATCAGGTCAAATTGCTGTTAATACGACATAATAATATTGAGCCCGCCAGTAACTGTGTATTCGTCCAATTTATCAAGCATCAAATCCAGCACCACAATCATTGGTGTGTTTTATATCTCGCAAACGAACAATAATTATTGATATTGTGACCTTTAGCATCATTCATGTCACAGTGCTAGTTGTTGATCTATAACGCAAACTTTAGAAACCTTCGAGTAAAGTCGTCAAGTAATCAGCGTAATTGTGCATTTAATTTTGACATGACCCATTAATTCGTAATTTATAGGATAGTGAGACAATTTCATCAAACTGTAAAATTGTGTTTCTTTAAACGAATAACAGATTGTTGTTAATTTTAACTTTGCAGTATTCTTTGATGTCACTGCTACTAACAGTTATTGACTATGTCTGTGTGCAATTCAACAAAAATGACTAATTTTCATGACATTTTTAGCTACTGGTTATATATATGACAAACCGAGACAAATTCAGACTTTGGTAACTGCGGAAATAAAAAAGATGTTGGCAGTTTGGTGTGTTTCAGTAGGGGGTTCGAGGTATAGTAGCTAAGAGTTCCCCACATCTTTCACTGAAGCCAGAGAGCCTGCACACGAAATTCATATAATACCCTGAAAATGCAAAACTTCCAGTGACTTGATTCCATTTTATATTTGTTATCTTTTTATGTTTATCATATTTTAACAAATCCTTTTTACTGTGTTTGACCATACACCTAAGCTTATTCTCATACAGCAGAATAGCAGCCATATTCCTCTCATACCCTTTAGACCAGATGTCTCAAAAACAGCTTCTGTACATTTAGACCGAATTACATGAACATAGAGTCGCTGATCCCCATTCAGGATTCCTGGAAGACATGCACTCTCTGTGGATGGAAATGAGCAAATACGTTACCTCACATACTGAAACAGAAACCGAACCTTCATAAAATTAACATTAATTGATGTTCTGTCCTGTTTCCTTGCAGGAATATACTCTGGATTTGACTGACTGACATAAGAGCTACAACAGTCGTAATGGCTTAAATTAATGAAGACGCCAAAGACTGTAAGATTGTGACTATCCATGCACTTGAAATATGATTTGAATACAATTTGGACAATGAACCTCCCGTGTTCTTCTCGAAGCAGTGCTCCCCTCCTAAAGGGCTTACATTGACATCTCGGAGGCTACTGATCTTTTTGCTTCTTTCCGACTATCATTTATGGAAGCTAAGTGTTCAATACTTCTTGCAGCTTGCAATAGACTATGATCATCTCGACCTCATTCTTTCACCACTCTCAAACGACGCTGCTTGCAGAGAGCGGGCTACTTTATTTTGCAGTAACAACTGCAACCCACAGAATTGGAACGTGCTGGGTGGATGTTCTAATGTACTGCTTTGACAACAGCATGAGATGTCGAAGTTTATGGACAAATGTCAACCGCCAGGAGAGCTTGTCACACCATCTGCAAACCCTGCATATTGTGGTCATGCGTTTAACGATCGTATATCTACAAACAGGATTGTATCTACCTGTTTTTCGTAGGACATCGTCACCAGGGGATTTCCAGTTCACCTTTTCTAGTGGCAGCTGACTAGTATGGTCAGTCTGAAACAGATCATTCTTCGCTTCATGGATTCAGAACAATCATTGACATTTCCGTTTAGCAGTCCTCTCTACCTTATTCCATAGGAGTTCATTACTGTCGCTAAACACCTATCAAACAACAGCCCACAAGGACACCAAAACAACGAATTGGCGGTACTGCCCCCTGATAGCACTCCGGCTATCGAGGGTTCGGTGGTAAAGCGGGATGCTATCGCCATTGCAAACGCTCTCAATCAAGCGAATCCAGTTTTTATAATTTTCTAATTCACATTTTCGTCCAATACCACTCCTATCACCGTAATTGGCACTGTTGGTGGACGACACACAGCAGTCCTGATCCATCCAAGGCCACCAATGTCTCTGAAAAATGCATGTTGAATTGATCGCCTTCCTACATGGCCCACTGACTCACTGGTTAGTAGACTGCTTGGACCAACTAGAGACGAAAAGGACAGCACCCATTTGAATTCACCATAAACCAAGTTTGTGTGATTTAAACAATAACTTGTCCATGCCTGCCTGTACATTCGGTATGTTTCGCATAGGCAGGAATATATGTACATTATATTATTATTCGAGTTTCGCCATACTACTCCGACTCAATCGAGTAAGGCATGGGTGTAGACACTTAATGCAACCACAATTCGGTTAGAATTACAAGAACTACTCGCGAAATTTCGGGCTTTGGTCTGCCGACAAATTACTTGAGGACATCATATTTGGCGACTAATACCTTATAACACACCACATCATCGTATCCACCAGCAGATCACATGTCGGTCTTTCGTTTCAGCCATCAAAAGAAATTATTATGGAGTCTAAGCACATCTCAAAACGCAGATAGGACTTCTGTAAATCTTTCCTTGACTGGTGGGATCTAACTCATTATTATTTCCGCTAGCCACAAGTTTAAACATATCTTTGATCATGGATAAAACCCTGGGTGCACAGGCATTGTACACCAAGGTATCGATACTGGGGAGCACTCTCCACGCTGCCAACCACCTCGTAGAATCCCAACTCGATACCGGTCCATTTTAAAAACCCTCCTCCTCTTGATTGGCATCACACATTGTCTTGGAGAACAGGGGTGGTTCTGATAGACTGCGCCGCACTCACTATATCTAGCTTCTGGATAGTGCAAGTTGAAGTACGATCAGAAGGTTGACAAAACAATCTTACTTACTGTGATGCATGAATTTCAAATCATGCCATTTGGGTTGTCTAACATCCCCCGACATTGCGATAGCTGATGTGGCTGGTGTTAGATGGGTTGGCGCCTCCTAAGTGCCTCATCTAGGCGATATAATCGTGTTCGACCAATCATTAGAAGGCCATATGGAGGGCAGTCTTCCAGCGTTAAGACACCCACGGACTAAAGCTTAATCCTGCGAAATGTCAGCTTCCTTGTTGCGAAGTAGTTTTTCTGGGTCACCCCATAGAATCACAAGGAATCCAAACAGATCGGAGAAAGGCCAGCCTCATTTCAACTTGGGCTCCATCTAAATCGGCCAGTGATCCCCCGAGTTTCATTGTGTTGGTGACATACTATCGACGGTTTTTGTTTAATTTCTCATGGTTGACAGCACCCCTTACATCGACTTATTGAAACAGGGAGAAATTCGCATGAAGTTGGAAATGCCAAAAGTCACATAACGAATTAAGAGAACACGTCGTCTCTCAGCCAGTCTCGGCATTTTCATACACATCACCGAGTGCTGGCCCGTTCATTCGGGACACCGATGTCAGTGCCAACACAATGAGGGTTGTTCTGTCACAATGTCACCTGACGGCCACAAGCGAGTCGTTGAGTACGCCAGCAAGAAACTTAACACGCGCCAAACCCGCTATTCCACTACTCGTCCTGGTTAAATCCCCACACTGCTTCAGTCACTATCTTCTCAGGCGCCCTATTCGAGTGCGCGCAGTTCGTGGTACCCGGCAGTGGCTACAAACATTCCTGGAACCTGAGTGACATGTAGCACGTTGGCAAGAGCACTTACGGGAATTCGACTTCACATGTGAATATCGATCAGGAAAGCAGCATCATGATGATGCTCTCTCTCAACTGACTAGATTTGACTCTGCTGCGAATACTTTCTTGGCATAGCAACACATGTTGACTGGTCATCCCCTCAAGCAACGTATGCAGATATAAAACCCGCCTACTTACGACATCTTCACGGGAATAATAAAACAGCGTCTACAGAATCACAAGACCTACCCGCCACGATTCGACGCATTTGTATCAAGTAGAGCCTGCTTCCATCAATAGAAAACCTCCTTTATGTTGTGAAGCCGAACTCGTCTCCCCGTCTTTTAGTTCCAAACGTAAAAGCATAGTAGGTCATTAGCTGAGTGTACCAACAGCTTAGTCATATTAGACGAAACTAGGCGGAACGTGTCATCCGTAGCCGATTGTGATGGTCACTGCCGAACCGGAATGTTGCCGGACTCTGCACAAAACTATGAAGTTTCCAGCCGGATTGAGTGCCTCTTTTAACACCTCGAGCTCTCATGTTAAAGAAATCACTTGATCGGCTGGCGGGCATCGATATCATGGGACCAATTACGAATTCCAGACAAGGTATCTGATGCATTTTGTAACTGCCGAGTATCTTAAAGAATGGTGTGATCAGGCGTTTTTGCAGCAATGAGATGCAACCACGGTAGGTTTGTTAATCACTAGTCTACTCTCTTTGGGACTCCATAATCATTACATTCCAACCAGGGTGACGTCTTCGGGAGCCAACCCATCGCTCAGATCTGTAACGTATTAGGCACCATCTGGCAACATTCTGATACTATCACCTTGTACGCTCTCATTGAAATGATTAGAAATGGCTCCCAGAAAGTGTAACTAGGATTATAACTGTTGTACAGTTGGTAGCAGGATTAATGTTGTTGTAGCATGATGGACATAGGATGGTGATTTAGAGCAGGATGGGGCTGAGTCAGCAGAGATCACGTTGGGCTCACCAATTCTTGGAAATCAATTAATTAGGCTACTTGGACGACTACTAGCTTGTTCTCGACCGGCTTCAGCTAGGAGTAACTCTCATAATTGTTGTGTGACCGTCTATCCTGCCAGACCTGAGCTCTAGCCACACCATGTGCTGACTCTTTAGCCTGGCCTACCTAAGCCAGTGGTCAGGTTGATTTTAACACCACCTCAACTAGCAAAGGAAGAATGTGAAACTTACGGCTGCTCAAAGGGGTATTTACTAGCGGTGACAGGGATAGATTATAAAGTTACACAATCACACCACAACGCCAGCGATGAGCCCTTATGCCTTGAACATTGTGTCGACCACCATGTGTTTCAGTCGGCACGATCGTTGAACATTTTGATCCCCGAAATATATGCCACATTGACGCAAGCAGAGTTTTATTATGATGCCACCGGTAGCAGTTTACTTCCGGCTGGTTTCGTCTTAAGGTCGTCACGACCCTACTAGGAGGCAGTGAATTGTGGCGGTATTTAATTCCCCACGATTATTAACCTACAACACTCTCCGCTCGACATCGAAGATGACCTTCACTGTTTAAGTCAACCCATTAGGTTGAAGTTTCGTAGTCAAGTGTCCACGCTGTTTAGAACGTTGTCGTGTTACATTTGGTTATTCGCACACGATCCCTAGTTAGCTAAGCACTCTTCGTTGCACTAAGATTCTGGTCTCGAATTATATCCTGTATTTTGGACGATCAATTTGGTGTTTTTTCGATTTGCCTTTGGTCTAAACAGGACAAGTACTATAAGATTTGAAGGATAAAAACTTGCGTTCGCCCATATCGTACTTCGTGCAGACTTCTGCATCCCTTCTGTCCTGAAGGGGAAGATTTGACGGTGTACTTATGAATATACCGTAATATCATGTCACATATAATAGTACTTTTGAAGACCACACGTTAATAATGTGTATGCATAAAATTCATTTGTATAAATAAATAATTATGATTGCAACTAGCACCAGAACTTGGTACGTAATTGTAAATGTAGGTTTAACTAGTCAATACACAACAGTAACCAAATTAGTTTATAATACGGTAACTTTAGTCAAAATTCATGTCATAAGTATTAAAATATATTACCCACGCTTTAATATATCATCAGTTAGGTATTTTACTGAAGCTTGGAAGGTTCCAGATACTCTGACATTGATGAATGTTATGCAATTGCAAAGTATTCGAGTGTTGATTTGTAGGAATTTGACTAATTTCAGGACTTCATCATGAGCTGATATCAGTTAGGGAACCACTGGGAAACCTGGGAGTACTGGACAACTGTTTCGTCCTAGTTTGGGACTCTTCACAGTACGCAACCTCAAAAGTTCGAACCCAGGACCTTCTAGTTAGAAGGCGAACTCGTTATTAGCTTGGTACTAGACTAATTACAGAATCTATAGTCATTAAAGTCACGCCGGATACATGTAACAAGGGTGACTCAGTACGTATGTCAACAACCTGAAGTATAATTCTGGATACACAAAAATGAATGGACAAAAAAGAACTATGTATATATGAGTACAAGTCACAAAAGTTTAAATTAAAAACAAAACAACTACAACAGTTGGTGTGATCACGGGCACTCATTTTGCTCAAAATATTACTAGAATAAAAAATTATCATTGTGTGTGAACTGTTGAAGTATAATTATAGTTAATTTCGAGAAATTGGTGTTTACTTCTATCTGAAACTTATTTATTCAACATGTTTTGAGGCATATCCTAAAGTTTTTGGGAACCCTAACGTTTAAAAGTTTTACGCCGCCTTTATGTGTTCGAAGAAATTCGTAGTCACATTAAAATCAAAAAAGATAAAATTTGATTGGTTGTTTTTCTGACTAACAAAGGCAGTCATTGTTGTTACAATTTGAATTCTGATTGGTCGACATCCGAACTAGTCAACAGTTACTAATAAACACACTGTCCACACGGTTTTACTATTTTACCGCCACTAATGCCTTAAATAGTTCAATTCATAGTGTACAAGATTATTAGAAGTACATCTATAAATTTGTACTTCCATATACAAAAAAATCACTAGTAACTTAAATAAATATACATATATGACCTAGTTAATCATTCCTCAACGAATTCTGGTTCACGAATAACATTCAAAATCAATTATTCCGCCAGTCCTTACGCAGTTAGCGTAAACAATAGTGTTGACCGGATATGTAATAGGATTCATAGTAAAAAAAGTTGTTGAATATTCCGCTGTGAATTTTATCTTGTTTTCTATCAATGTCCAACTGGAATTCAATATAACTGACACTTTCCTCATCCTTCATTCTTCTTTGTCTTTCACTTTCTACAATCAATAGTTTTAGTGTTTTACACTCCCCTTGGTATTTTGGTTTTTCTCTCGAATGATTTTGTCTATTGTTCAGCGTGGACATTTTAATTTTTAATATGATAGAATTGTTGTCTTTGAAGGCAATTCCTACTGTTATTTACTTATTTACTAAGGAAATGAGATTTCCCTTCGAATTCAGGTGATCTACTTGATATAACAACTGGCAATCAACAAAAATTCAGTGGAAATAAGATGTCGTTATATTCTACTGATTAATTTGAGTAGTATATGCTAGCTGATCATTCATTTTGAATATACTTCCTTTTTCATGTCGACTGTTAATATTAGTTTCACTATGAGTAATTTCCGGTATTATCTTACCTGTCGCCTTCATTTATTTCATTTGATATTGTTATATAAAAGAAAAAGCGTTCAGTGAAGAGTTACTTCTCTTTTCGGTGATATTGTAACGACAAAGGACAAGAGCCAGGCAACAGATCATTTATTGTGAAACTAAAGAGATATTTATAGATTTCTATGTACATTATTATTAGCATTATTGTTAGCAGAGAAGCAATGGCTTCTGACTGGTTGTTTTCCTGCTGAAAGTTATTCTGTACTACATGTGACCGTTTCTTAGAAAGTTAAGCCATAAATCCGCGAATCATATTTGCACACGTGAAGTCTGCTGTGACTCGTTGTTGAGTTCCTCAAGGTTAAGCTTTATTATTGTTTTTTCTCATAACTCCAATTCGGGACACAAACACTGACGTAAATTGTCGTCTACAGTTTTGGCTTACAGACAGCACGCACTACATTATTATTCAATTTTCGAGCTCTTTCTTTGATAAATTATTGTTAATTTAAGTGTTGTAACTGAACTGTGATGCATTCCTACCTTGATTTTAATCTCTCATACTCCCTTACCCTTATCTATTTGAACGTGACATGAAAATATTCAGGCTTGTCGTTTTGCATGATTAATTTAATGTAATTTATTTGCTTATCAATCTTATATCTCCCAATGTATTTCTAATAGTATATATGTATCCCTGTATGTAGAGCATTTGGCAGCTGAAGAGTTCCACCGAAATTCGATGAATTCATGAAATCCTCCTTTATTAACACACTCGTCGCATGTTTTAAATTTGTTTCGGGAACTAATTGTTTCCAGTAAAGACAATTATTGTGTGGTGAGAGCTGTCTGCTGGCCAAAATTATAGACGATAATTTACGTCAATGCTTACGTCCTAAATCCAAGTCATGAGAAAAAACAATAATAAAGCTTAACCTTGAGGAACTCACCAACCAATCACAGCAGACTTAATGTGTGCAAATATGATTCGCAGATATATGGCTGAGAAACGGTCACAAGCAGTACAAAATAAACTGCCGCAGGAAAACAACCATTCAGAAGCCGTTGCTTCTCTGCTAACAATAATGCTAATAATAATGTACATAGAAATCTATAAATATCTCTTTAGTTTCACAATAAATGACCTGTTGCCTGGTTCTTGTCTTCTGTCGTTACAATTGTATGGAGCTGTTATATTACATTGTGTCCTAATTTATTCCTTTATATTCTGAGGGGAACATAGGGTTTCAGGCTAGAGCTTAGAAGTTTCGGTGAGAGTGGTTTTATTTTTATGGAGTGCAGTTGCCAGTCTCATGTCCAACCTTCCCTTTCTACCGATCTTACTACCTGTTTGGTGAGGCTCAAGAGTGTATCGATCAAACATGATCGAACTCCGGGACACGTGAGGCATGACTGGCGTTCTACTGCTTTCTACTGATGAACTACCGAGGTATCCTTTAATGATGTATCCATCACAGTCCTACAGAAGGTCATTTGTAAGCCTGAATATCTCAATGACAACATCTATGTCTGTGACATTAGATGACCACGTTGTCTGAAGCTGTCAAAACACAGACTTTCCTTGTTGATGAATGCCAACAGTTATTAAACCTCGACTTGATTTTCTGATGATTGCCTTTAAGCACCTAAGAGAACTTATTTCACACTGATCTCAATTGACACAATACTTAAACAACGACAGATATTCGCCTGAATTGTATTACATCATCAGTAAGTGAGACCATCCTTTCTCAGAGCGTTATTTTCGACAAACAAGCGTGTCATTTGTTTTCAATTCAATCGTGATTTTCCTGTTGACTGAGTGGACCGAAATTCTAGCAACCGACATGTCAACTAAGG
This sequence comes from Trichobilharzia szidati, assembly GCA_944472155.2. Lineage (NCBI taxonomy): Eukaryota > Metazoa > Platyhelminthes > Trematoda > Strigeidida > Schistosomatidae > Trichobilharzia > Trichobilharzia szidati. The sequence goes on from OX235273.1 coordinate 152,391,065, forward strand.
CTGAATATTTCCGTGGAATCAATCGACTACAAGTACGATATAAGTACCGTCATTACCAAACCTTTAATATTATTTTTCAGTAGTTGGTTTGTAAGGATTAGATTTGCATTGACGAGTTTGACCACGGATTGATATCAGTTAGAGAACCATTGAAAACCAGTATTGGAGTGCTGGACAGTTGACTATTTCATCCTAGTGCTCGAGAATCATCGGCAGTACTCCCCCACCATAGTGGGGTTCGAACCCAGGACCTTCCGGTTACAAGTCAAGCTAACTCGTATACCATTCAGCCACTGGGACCCTACTCAATGGCCAATGCATGAATTCTAACTTCTAACATTTCGTGATGCATTTGGTGCGACTGGCACCAACCAATGTCATCGGTGGGATATCCATCCTTACACTTGACTGGATACATCTCACTGGTCACTACTTCTCACTGGAACTCAAAAAAACTCCGTGCTGCAGCAAGTCACTAGCGAGGATTACATTAACTTTTAAGAGTTGATTTGTAAGGATCTGATTTGATTTTCCTGTTTGACCATGGATTAATATCAGTTAGAGAACCACTGACGTTCGAATTCACTGTTTATTAGATGTATCACACAGTGAGACAGTATTATATACTGGATATTGACGTTTCGAACACAATTTATTACTGTTCATAGGGAATAAAAAGAAAACGGTTTCCCGCCCAGGTTCATAGACAAGAATCTCAAACCTAAGAAGACTTCCGAACAAGTCCAGTCCGTCCCAAAGAAAATACTTCTGCTTAATCTAGAATTCAAAGATGATATTGAAGCAGAAATTCTTCACAAACGCCTCTCCAAATCGCTGAGGAAAACATACTTCGCCGCAAGCCTACGACTGACGTTTTCCTGCAAGAAACTGTTCAACCAGAACGCGAAAGACAAGCTGTCGCATTGGGCCTAATTGTAATTTTTATTAATTTGACTCCTAACCAGAAATTATTCTGGAACTTTCCCATCCATTTGATATAAATACACGAATGTACAGCCTAGATGATGACTTCGTCGAAAAGAAAATTTTCTTCGCTGCAACTGTCTTTTTATTCCCTATGATCAAATGTGTATATTCCGTTATTACTGTTCATAATCATATCAGTTATAATCACACGAATTCGAAACTTGAGTTTTATAGTTTTCTTTGTTCTCTCCTATTTGTCATTGTAGGGGTAGTGGAATTTTCCAGATATTTGGGATAGGTATTGAATCATTCCTATTACACGTATTTGCAGTTGATTCGATAAACAAAGCTTCTATTATCAATCTCTCCCTCCCTCCATCCTGTTACATTAGATTTGAAAACTGTAATTTTTCCCATCCCATCCTATTTTATGGTTGTGTTGTTTGTAATTGCATGTAGTGAGTGCTACAGCTGGACTATTCTCCAGATTTCTTATGTTATTTGGGTCAACTAATCTAGATTTTGCTGCTAGGTTTTTTGTGCGGCTGCACTAGTCTGACTTCACCTGTTCTACTAGTTTGACCTATGTATTTGACCTGACAATCATTGTAGGTGGGGTATTAAATAAACTAAATTGTTTTGTTTTAAAGGCTCCACAGAATTGATCCTTTAACCGACAAAGCTTGTTTCTAATGGAGTTTGTGGGTTTGAATGCCACTTTTATTCCCGCCAGCATTGTTAAGAATTCTGCATAAGGTTGTTTCCGAGGTTCCTTCCTTGTATGGAATTACTACTGATGATTTAGATTCCTTATTGTTGGTGTTGTCATTATCCTGCGTATGCTTGACATGCATGCCGTCATTAATATTATTATTATTATCACTATCGAAACGTCATCCAGCAAACAGTAATACTGTTTCACTGTGTGATATATCTAATAAACAAACTAATATGGAATTACTCACTACCACAGTGCCCAAGTTTTACTCATATGTCAATGGTACACGAGTTAACTCGACTTGTAACTGGAAGGTCCTGGGTTCGAACCCTGGCGATGGGTTTATAATATTATTCCTCAAATTGTTTTGAAATGTTGTTCGATACAACTGACTGATAGATAATCTTAACTACTAACATTACTATTATCATTATTTTACAATTTTTTAGTATGTTTATGAATTTGCGGTCACTACAAATACCAAATAAGAACTGTCATTCACAATCAATCCTGTAATAGTATCTTTATAATTGTTTTTAAGGTTATTCAATGAAATTAGATGAAATAATATTGTAACAAATGCTAAAAATTCCACACTTTAACATTAGTACTGTTGTGGAATAAACCACATTATTGTTATTATCATTATTATCAAGTTAAACTGCCTTTTCATTATTATCAATCTGGTCAGTCTGATGGTCATTTATAGAACTTATTAAATAGAATTAGACTACATCATGAAACGGACATCGGTTAGAGAATCATTTGAAAACCACGTGAGAGCACTGGACAGCTGTTTCTGCCGTCCTAGTTTAGGACTCGCCAGCTGTACGCATCCCACCGCCAATGTTCGAAACAAGGACCTTCCGGTTACAAGGCGAGTTAGTTCGTAGACCATTATGACACTGGGACCCGCTAATCCAATGGTCATTGTATGAATTCCAACATCAATCAATTCATGATATGACGTGACTACTAGCCAATGTCACTGGTGGCGAGTATTTGTTCTCACATCTGACCTGTTGTACTCCACTGGTCAGAGAGTACAAATAATTCTAAATTTACTACTCCTGACAAGATGGATAACAGCACTGTCTACTAGTTGGATTAGGGGGATGAAGAATTCTATGTGAATTTCTAAGTCCCGTTTTGGAAACCATATTTATGAAGTCATTCCTTCAGTCTCCTGTACTACCTTAGTGACATGTTGAACAGCACTGAACATCATTCAGATATAATGCCGTACAGTGAAAATAATGATTATCAATCGTCGGAAACTATTCAAATTCAAATCCAAACTTAGAACTGTACTTTGTTATCCTCAAAACACTCTTCATCACTTCGTACTGTGGCGACAGCTGTCTGCAAAACAAAACTGTAGACAACAAGTAACGTCATTGTTTACGTCCCAAATCACCGTCATGGGAAGGAACAAGAAGAAAGCCTAACCTTGAGGAACTCAACAATTAATCACAGCAGACTTAGAGTGGACAGATACGATTTGCAGATATATATCAACGAACTGTCTAATAAACGACAATAAAGAGATGACAGAATAAGCTCCAGCAGGAAAACAACCAACCAGAAGTCGTTGCTTCTCTGCTAACAATAACGCTAATAATAATCATGTACATAAAAATCTATAAATGTCTCTTGATTTTCGCAATAAACGATGTGTTACCTGGTCCTTGTCTTCTGTCGTTGTAGTATCTCGTCTTCATCTTCTTCTTCTTCGAAAGGAACATCTAACACGTCATTACCTGCCTTGTATAAAAATCTGCCTTCAAACATGTACATCATATTACGATAAGAAACAACGTTCAACTTACTAAATTCGTTGTGTTCTCTGAGACGGTTGATGAATTAATTGCGAAGCTTTCATCGTCTCCCTACTTTACAACATCTTCAGCTCATGTTTTAGTATCAAATGGACTTATTTAATTTCTTCATGAATGATGTGATTGTATCTCCTGACAACCAGTGTCGTGACTGGATGTTTGTTAATTTACGTCTCCACTGATCATTCTTCTTGACTTAGTCTTTAATAATGTGTTTGTTAATTGCTGGCTAATTCACTTGTGTACCAACCAGGCTTCTAGAAATTCTATGGCAGCATTTCTTGTGTTTCCTCTATTTTAAACTTCTACATTCTCCCAATCATCGAATTGGTGTCCGTAAGTATCTACATGCATTGATACGAAAGAATGTATACCATGTCATATAATTTGCAGTCATTTTGTCTTCTCGGATTCGAATTCAAAGGTGACGCTCACTCTGACCGATATAATGTTTATTGCAGTTCATGCACGCAATTTATTTTTTAAATGCTATTAATTTCATATTGTTTTCCTGGTGGATGGGTCTTTCGGGTTGCAGAATACCGAATAATAATAAACATATATTCTCATTTTTATACATGAGGGACGCCAGTTTACGGGCATCATCAATTCGAAAAAATACACATACGATTAGTAAGTATAGTTAGTAATGATAATATAATAAGGTACATATTTATTCCTACAGATGTAGGACACACAAGTTGTATAGGCATGGATAAGTATTATTTAAGTTACATATTTAAATTACATGATTTACGGTTAAATAACATGGTTGCTGTCATTTTGTCTTTAGTTTGTTGGAAAAACATCTGATAACTAGTGATTCAATGGAACACATCAAGAAATATAGAGATATTGACTTCGCATTAACAAAAAAAGCTTAAGTATGCGTTGGATGGATTTCAGGTACTTGGGAAAATAAATAAAGCCTAAAGTCCATTCCCTCATATAACAAAAAAATGCGTCTTACAATTATATATTCCCACTTCATGCACATGAGGGACTCCAGTTGACAGGCATCATCAATATGATAATAATGCACACATGAAGTAGACATCTTTAAAATTTTTCACTAACACAAGAAATATATACAAGGGAAGATAATGGAATATTGACCGTAAGTACACTCTGCATAAGTTAAAACAGTTTATATGGCATAATCCTAGGCACCATTATTGTTTGAATTTGTTGAAAATGAGCGTAACAACTGAGTGTTGCGTTACATTCGGTCGATATGGTGGGCTACTCACAAAAGTGTTTTTTTTTTATTTCCTTCACGTTCCCCAGTGGAACATAGGGCCTCAAGCTAGTGGCTTGAAGTTTCTGTAGCGGTGTTTAATTTTTACAGGATGGATTGCTAGCCTCATGCCCAACCTTTCCTCTTCACCAGCATTATTTCTGGCTTAGCGAGCCGGATGACGACTACTCCTTTACCTTTATAAAAATGGCTTAAAAAACTTTAGTTAGTTTACCGTAAAAGATGTTTTAAGCAATATAAACTGCAAGAGGCTCACCACAGCAGTTATTATCCAGTTAAACATGCAGAGAAGTATTAATAATTCAGCAACTGGTGAATTTTTGATTCTTTTCGGTTTGAAACCAGAGTAACTGCGAACCAATCCATACAAAAATGTCAAAAGAGGCATGCAGGAGCAGAATTTTACCATCGAATGAGTCATGTTGACTGGCTGGCTGGCTTGTGTGCTATATCTATTTAAAACGGTCTTAAAATTCTACTTGTTATTTCAGAGACATTTTCTCTTATATACTTGGTAGGATGAATTTTCCTGTGACATTTGATGATGATAATGGTTTCTTTTTGTCGGTGTTATAAATCGAGTTTAAACACTTTCTGATGAAACTGTGAGGAGGATATGCATTCTTTTTGAAGACGGTTGTTAGTAGGTATTTCTCCTCCATTCTCTTCAACAAACACACGAGTAGTGCTACAGTGTGTGTTTGATCTCTTTTAAACAATGTCTGCACACATTTTCTTCTGTAGGTGACTGGGTAACAATTGCATCATTCATGGAGAATTGAAATCACTGAAGAGGGATGTTGTCTAGAAGACGGACGACGGCAGCTTCGCAATTAATTCATCAACCAGCTCAGAGAACACAACCAATCATTCAATATCATCCACCTGGGCTACAAATCTTCTCAATTATTTCAATGTTCAACATTAGAAACCACTAAGAATATTTCATTCTTTACGCCATTCAAGGAGGAATATTCAGTTTGGATAGTGTTGGATTAGACAATGGAGATTATCTGAAAATGTGTGATGTGATGTATTTGCGCCATCCTCGTTTTGAACAACAATCTGATCCGCTACACATTTTCTTATCAAGTCGACATGTATAAAAAATAATTAAGGACACTTGAAATAAACAAAGTGACAATAAAAAAGGAATTAAGAATAATAAGAATAATTAACACTACATGTGGTTATCTAATCTGATAAGGATTATCAATGTAGGTTAAGAGTAATAACAAATCGTGTCTGTACACACAGGGAGTAGGCTTAAGTTAACGAATAGCTAATCGCCTCAGCATATTTCAATCAGCGCCCTTGACCGTGTTTATAGATGACCTTAAAGGCTATGTTAACATCAGTCTTATAGTTCATGTCGATTAGATGTTTGGCTGTATACGAAGTTGGTAGTCAGCCACCTCCATCTATTGATTTTCCACAATTTATTTGTCTTTATAACCATTTTGGGATGTACTCGCTGTCCCATCCTCACATGCAAAGCACGATTACTCACGTAAACTGGTAAATAGTGTGGAATGTGACATAATCACTTGTGCACTTTTGACGTTTGTAGTGGAACTTACTTTTAGCTTCCTCGATAATTACAAGTCAAGTTGCATAATAAGTTCTACGGATGATCGAATTCAACCTCTATCTCAAAATCCTACTGTTTATTTCCCCATTATATGGTAATTTGATAAAATGTTTTTCCTGGGGGCGGTACAGACTGTAGGTTTAAAGACTAAATGACTTCTACACCTGTTTGCAAATGTTAGAAGATATTCATTTTCAACAAGAGTATCCATCAATATTTCCTTTTCTTTCTCTATAATATCAGCCGTGAAAATATGCTGAATCCTCTTGAATAAGCACTTCACAATGTCTTTCTTAAACTGTAATGGGGAGAAGCTCTGGAAATTAAGATAATGCACTGTCCAAGTAGGAGTATTATGTAGTCTAGCTGATCTAATGTGCGTCGGTGGCAAAGTGGTAGAATGCTCGCCAACCACACAGGTGGTTCAGGGTTTGATCCCTGGCCACAAACGCACTCTTTTATATCACCAATCCAGCAATAAGACTGGTAAAGAGGGAAGGTTGGTCTGAGCATGAGGCTGGCAACCCCATCACGTAAAAATCATAAAATAACACTGTTACTGAAACTTCAATGCTGTAGCTTGAAGGCGCCCTATGTTCCACTGAGTGGAACGTAAAAGGAATAGAAGAAATCTCTGATGTAGTGCTTTACAATTTCACTAGAAGGTGATTATGTGTTAGACTGTTATTTCAGTACAACCTGTCCTGCTTTTATTTAACTCTTTCGACTTTATAATCATAGATCCTCTTTCTAAATACACATTTGTAAACAAGTTGCTTATTCGAAGTGTTTATCTATTTTGATAACTGAACTTATTGTAAGACTGTCTGATTTCTAATTCATTGAAAGTATTAATACTCTCATTATTTCCTACATTTATTCCCCTTGGTGAAAGTTTGAATAAAGCAAGAACAACAACAAAAGTGGTTTGTGCAGAATAAGAAGATGGCACCGTCATTGTTTATTTCGTCGGCCTCTCATCAGCCCAGCTGCTTACAGCCTTAATAAATAATTATTCAGTTCACGTACAGAAAGGTTTTATCATATTTTGCAAATTTTAAATGATGTCAGTTGACAAGAGATTCTAGAATTAGTGAACGATACTCAGAAAATTACGCTTGTATGATTTTTGCACAAGCAGTTGAAGTTTTAAAATAATCTACGCATGCGTCGGTGGCATAGCGGTTAAGACGCTCACCTACCATGCACATGTTCCGGGGTTCGATCTTCGGCCACCGACGCACTCCTTTACCTCACCAAGCCAGAAATAAAGCTGGTGAAGGAGAAAGGTTGGGCATGAAGCTAGCAACCCCATCCTGTAAAATAAACACTACTACAGAAACTTCATGCCTCTTGCTTGAAGCGCTGTGTTCCACTGGGAACGTGAAGGAAATAAAAAAGCATACATATAATGATAATGGATTTGCGTAATAAAGACGAGGGTTGCATAAGATGCTGACTGATTAATAAACTGGGTAACAATATACTGAATTCAACTCAAATCATAGAAAGAAGAGACAAGTAAAATTACACTATATCAACGTGGGGCAGGGGAGGTTGGAGCCAAAGATTACATTATAAATGAAAGAAAGAGAGAATTAAGACAGTCAGTTACCAGGCAGCAGGGCAAGGAAACACTGATAACTGCTTCTTCCTGAACGCATAAATCGGGTTTCAGGCGTCTGAAAGAAATTTCTTCGGCAAACCTGAGGAGAATTGAGCTTTCTCTTTTCTAGTGATTATTTTAAAGGATTTTGCGACTTCCACCTCATGACCCGTATAGCGGAGATGTCTGGTAATGGAACTATTGTCAGCGGTTTTTTCCAATGAGACGTAGGCTTTCCGGTACATCTTCAGTAATTACAGAATTTCCTGTCAACTGACATCATGTAAAATTTGCAAGTATGTTAAATCTTTCCTGTACGTGAACTTAATAATTATTTATTTAGGCTGTAAGCAGCTCAGCTGATGAGAAGCCAACGAAATAAACAATGATGTTACCATCCTCTTATTCTGCACAAACCACTGTTGCTCTTCTTGCTTTATTCAAACTTTCATCATTCTTCTAAAAAGGATATACAACAATAGGTTGCTGTTCTCACATCCAACTTTCCCTCTTTCGTGGGGTCCACTTTAAGCCAATAAACTAGGTGAGGTTAAGAAGCATGTTGGCCTAGGAATGAATTCATACTTCATGCCAGTGACTGCCGAACGTCTTATCACTGATTCATCGATGCTTAAACCATATTATGGACTCAAATAATTTCTCCTCATATAGCTTCTCACTTCTCAATGAATCGACTGTATCCGACGCTAATGTAAACGATCCGAAGATAAACATTTCTCTCGTTAATTAGTTTTCTCAAGTGTTAGTCTTCAGGATTTTAATTGGGTACAGGTTTGACCACGAGTTCAAGTCAGTTAGAGAAGCATAGGAAAACCACAGAGCAGTGGACAACAATTTCGTCCTAGTTTTGGACTCTTCACCAGTAAAATCTCTCTGGAATTAGAACTCAAGTCCTTCCGGTTACAAGTGCAACTCGCTGACAATGTAGCCGCTGGAAATCTATCCAATGGTCCATGAATTCCCCATTCTGCCAACTGTGATCGAACTTCCAAACAATCAAATTCCTGCAAATCAACGCTCAACAGTTAATCACGTGCACACTAGGTCGCTGGCTGTATGCAAGAAATTACTCGGGGTTATAGTGAGAACTCGTAACCAACGCCATCTACCAAATCAGGTAAGAGAACAGTTAATCACCTATAGTAACGACTGGTGGTTGACGTATATAAACATAAAACAAACTGACAGAAGTTGGAATTCATGTTGACATGCAAAGATTTCCGTGCAATCAAGCAACGAAGAAATCACAACTGTATCAAAAACTGTATCAAACAAAAACAAACAATCATATCAAGTAACTGGATATGATTATGAGCAATAATTTGTGCTTGAAACGTCATCAGTTAATATTACTGTATAACACTGCGTGATTTATCAAAATAAAATCTTATGTATAGTGGAGCAACAAGATTCGAATTTTCATCACCAATATCAAGTCAGTCAGTGTTTTTATATTATTCAGAGACTTGGCGCGTCACGAAAAGTATTTCCAATTGGGCACTTGCAGACTTTCATCAACAGCTACCTTCACTGGCTCCACTCTGAGAGTCGTATGGCCGACCAGAAACAATTAACAACAAGGAACTGTGGAAACAAACTAACCTGTTACTCAACAACTATGACGAAGGAACTCGAGATGCATCGGACACAGGTTAACGATGAATATCAATGATATTTAGTTATATCATAGTAATAGCTTACTGCACACTACTATGCATACTGATGAAATGTTCAACGCGCATTCTAACATCCTTTAAGAAACATTAAAATTGACAATACCATTCGACTGATGAAAGCTTGATTGGCCGGAACACTCTCATTACATACAATACTCAAAAGAAACAATACCATTTTAATTCACTATCATATATTATTGATTTACTTTTATTTCAAAAAAGGAGATATACGTATATATAAGAGACATCTACAAAACACAGGCTGAGTTAAAAAGTATGCTGGAATATTATGATGTAATCAGAGATTATGGGCACATGTTCTCTTGTCAATATATATATGAAGAGTACTAGAATATATGTATAAAATAATTATAGGCCAACAGCTACATTGTAATACTGTCTATTGAATGACCACAAACTCAAATACCAATGACAATGGAGAAATTTCATGAGTAATGTCATACTTTATTGTGTTTTTGAGCCCAATGAGCATTTGTCCGGATCGATATATTATCATCATTATGATGACGATGAACTTTCTTGACCTTCATCTATGCACGGCACCACACAAACAGTTGTATTCGCATGATGTACAACATAATCACTTACACTGCCCATAATTGTACGTTTGATAGCACCAAGTCCACGATTTCCAATAATCAATAAATGTGCATTATATTTTTCAGCTTTTTGTATTATAGCTGAACCAATATGATCAACAGGTTCATATAGGAATTGATATGTCAGATTATGACTTAAACAGTCTGCACTATAATCTTTTTCTAGTTCAAGTACACGTTTCAAATTATTTTGTACAATATTTGACCATTCATCACTTGGTAGACCCATTGGATTTGAAAAAGAAATAGTTGGTAGTGAAACTGGTTCTACAGCATGAAATATTGTCACTGCATCATCAGGTCTTTGTATCCATTTTAAATAATATTGAAAGGCTTTTTTTGAATGCTCAGATCCATCGACAGCGATTAACACAGAACGTGAACCAATTGATGGTACTTTAGAGAATCCTGATGGTCTTCTATCCATGTTGTGAATGATAGAATCGAGGAAAAATGTAAAAAAAATGAAGGTGGGCTTCGTCTATATATATATTATCAAAATAAACAACAATTCACGTCAGATTTAATAGATGTCGATTATTATTTTTTTCTACCAATCAAATTTGAATTGACCTTAAAACAACTAGAATATGATTGGATAATCACTTGTTTATCAGATTGTAACCGAATTCCTGATTGGTTAACAAGCTTTTAGGGCGGGAATGCATATAATATATAATGTATCACGTGACAAAGAAAGTTTCCTTACAACCGGAAATTAATTTTCTCTTCCCAATAAAAATAAAAATAATTTTGGAAAATAATCTAATCGATAAGAGTAAAGAAAAATAGCAATGCAGATTTTATTACTCTATACATATATACACACACACGAAATAAACGAAAATATTTTTGCCATCATTTTTGAATGTTATTGTCCTATTACACTTTTACTAAACATTGAATGCCGAAGGCTAAAACTAATCATAATATTTATGGGTTTGTTAGGAATTTAGATTAGCTTCAAGGTAGATCTTATCGTAGATCGATATTCATTTGAACAGTTTAAAAAGGATTACGGCAATTTAAAACAGTTAGTTCCCTTTATGAATTAAGATAAAGCAATAAGAAGACGTAATTTGTCTGAATTGTGTTTTGTATGCATCTGCGCAACACATCTCGAACAATCTGATCCAGCGCACACGGACTCGTCATAGAAATATATATGGAAATAATAAATAGTTAAGAGATGAGAAAATAGACAAGTTAGGTCAAGTTAAAAGGACATATCGCAGGTCAGAATAACAATGTAGGTCAATCACTAAACCAAATAACAGAGGTAATAGTGCATCTACCCTTGTTGGTATCAAAACAAAGTTTACCTAGGAACGTTTAATGTGATGACGAATTGTTTTTGAACGCAGAGAGGTGGTTTAAACTTTCTAATTACCTGCTAGGCCTTCCAAAAACTTTAGGATACACCCTCTCCCAAACACGTTTTATGGATGGATAGGTTTATAAGATCTGTAGAAGAGGAAGATAACTGTTTATCTTTCCCAGACATATTGCTTAGTCGACAGCTTGATGCGTCAATAAAAAGATCTATTTATAGAAAACTTACCTAGGCAGGACAGTATCGTAATTACTGCAGTTTCTACCCTGTTTGGTAAAAAAGAGCCTTAGTAAGGTACCTCTTCAGTAGATTCCAACGAATATGCACTGAAGACACACGTGATGAAGAGGAAATAAAGTTGACACAAACTCTGGTTGATAACAATTATCCAGACAAGTTCATCAGGAGATATAAAGTAGTCAGAACACCAAGACCCATTCTCCAAATCGCCACTAAGAAAGACGTGTACATCAAGCTACCGTATATGGGGCATCACAGCAGCTTGATAACTAGGCAGAGACTGAACGCTGCTGTTAAAAAAACTTTGTTATCATCATAATTGAGAATGTGAAGCCACTATATCCATCCATCTAAGCCCTTCGAACATGCGAAAAATGATGTTACATCTTACTGTATTTACCAATTTGAATGTACGTGTGGACACACATACATAGGAAGGACTCATCGATCTCTGCAAGTAAAGGCTGGCTTCAGAGTATATTCCTAAATGGCTCTAGAAACAAATGCAGTCTTCAGGACCCATTAATGGTGAGAATAGGAGACCTAGCTCCTCTATTGTGAAACATATTATAGAGACAGGACATAAAATTGACGTTTACACATCTTTTAAACCTATCCATTCATAAAACGCGTTTGGTGGAGGGCGTATCCTAAAGTTTATGAAAGCCCTGGCTGGCAATTAGAAAGTTTAAACCACCTTTATGCGTTGAAAGCAACAATTCGTCATCACACTAAACCCCCTTCCTTGGTAAACTTTGTTTTGATACCAACAAGGGTAGATGTACTATTATCTCTGCTATTTGGTTTAGTGATTGGTCTTCATTGTTATTCTGACCTTGAATATGTCCTTTTAACTTGACCTAACTTGTCTATTTTCTCACCTCTTAACTCTTTATTAATTTCATATATATACAATCCTATGACAAGTCCATGTGTGCTGGATCTGAATGTTCGAAATGTGTTGCGCAAATACATTACAAGGCGCTTCAGACAAATTACGTCTTCTTATATTGCATTAAGGCAATTCTGTATATGAGAATCGTTAGATTAAGGCAAAAGACATACCAATTGTTTGTTTGCAGGGATTTGATTGGTGGCAGATTTCTTCATGGGTTGACATCAGTTAGTGGACCAGTAGTAAACTATCAGGGAGTACTGGACAGCTGTTTATCCCTAGTTTGGGACTGACGCTTAAACAGTACCCACCAACCCACCCACCAGGGTTCGAAATCAACTAGCGCTATATAGGAAGATATCTGGAGTTCTTGTAATGGGTCATAATCAGAGGAGTCCATGAAGTCAAGTAAGAGAAAGATTAGTCGATGATGACAATGACTCGCGGGTGCGCTAAACACAGCAAATTAGCAGAAGCTGGAATTCACGAGCCATTGAAGCGGCTCTAGGAGTCTGATTGGTGGTTTGAATTCTGCTACGTTTATCAATTCTCAGTGATCTGTTGCCAACAACGTCTGCTTTAAATTCTCAAATGATAATATTGACTGTATAACTGTTAAATGTCGACCTAAACACCTGTCTAAGTACAACTTCATTTTTATCACGAACATTTATGTCACACCTTGTTGTAGCACTTCAGAACTATCTATGTTTGCTGATGAATTCACTATTTTCGCTGCCGCCTCTTTTGATAACTCCCTGTCCATAGTGATAGGTGATTTTAATTCTTGTGACTGCGGCTTTCTTACAGTGCTAGGTCTTGAAAATGTCGTTAACTTTCCCACCCGACTGGCTACTTCTCCTGATCTTGTACTTATAAATGACTGCAGAATATACGAAGCTCGTAAAGAGACCAACTGTTTAACTCAGATAATTGTATTGTACGGGTTTTACCCTAAATTTATGGGAAGTTACACAAGAGAACTTTTTCTCACCTTTCCAAGAAAATTGTACATCCATGTTACTCTAAGTAGAATGTTCAGAATCTTAGAAGAATGCTCAAAGACACAAGGTGGGTCTTGTTTGATTAAGAATCTCTTGTTGACACTATCTCTAATATTACATGTTATCTCAAATTTTGCATTTCCCCTCAGCATGCTGCTATATCAACAGAACATTAGATTCAATAATCTATAACATGCTAAAATCTCCAAACTGAATCGACAATACTGTTTGAAAAAAAACACTATTAATAATATATTTATTATTCTCATTTTGTACTTCGAATATTTTTGACTTTATATCGTAAATGTGGACAAATTCCTCTGGTTAATTTTGTTTTAATTTTTAATTTGATTAATATTTTGAGTAAATCAGATGCAAGGTGTTGTGACAAATGCTGAGAATTCCATTCTGTATTATAAGTAGTGCTGTTTTTGGAATAAAGTAGATTATTATTAATAAAAATATTATTATTAGTTTTTAGCGGGAAGCCAATTTGAACTGTGCGGTCCGTAAACGATTAATTTAAAACACACGTATGCTTAGATTTCAACATGGCGCTAAAACGATACAGGTTCGGGAAAAACGATAAAAAGCAGAAATATGAGGCAGAAAGATTAGTAACTAGGAAAAACATGGAAGTGGAGAGGGAATTGATCTCAGCCATCGAAAACAGTTTTGAGACATATCAATAACAGTCGCAGGCCATTGGTTCTTACAACCCCGAGAACCCCAAACAAGCAGTTTACACTTCCCTACATTGCTGGCTTAAACCGAGTGTCAAAGACTTCATTGATTGGTACCCGATTTTGCTTTGATCACCACTAACTCTTTTCCAACCTGATCCATCTTATGTCAGCTAATATTACCCTGTCGAGGAAGGCGGTGGCATGGCATGCACAACAGTTGTTTTAGCCTTCTGAATCATTGTGGATTCATGGCCCTATTAATTGATTTATCTTCCTTTCATAGTATTCTATCCTCTAAATAATTGAGTTTATAAATGTAATCAGTGCTCCAGTTGAACATCATTTCACAATAAAGATCTTTCGTTTATTTCATTTAGTCAGATATAACTGTTATAACTCCGTTGCTAATTTGTTATAACTGAGCTGAAGTGAATAGGTCCGCTGATACTTATTTATGTCTACACCTGTTAATTACTATCACGGGCCAAGTTAAGCTTTAAGCACCACTAACTACCAATCAGCAAACGACCTCGAATAGTCCAATGAGGTTCATGCACGTGAGTTCAAGGTTGTACAGCGCTTGATTCGTTTCAAATGCGTGCTCTAGCGAACTTACGCTTGCAGTTCGATGAGGATAAGGTTTCGCAGTATTGCCTGGATTTAGGGTTGCTTAGGAAGGAGAGAACTTGTTCATGTGGAAGTGTCATGAATTTAAAAAGCTTTAGCTGGTCGATTGATGGATATATCCACTGTTGTGCAACTTGTTTTAGACGAGTTAGTATTAGGGAAGTTAAGCTGATATTTTTAATATGTCGTAGGAACATTTTTTGCTAGGTCGCATCCCTCCCCAACCCAGATTTTGTATATTTGTAATCACTGGGTTTTAAAACAGCCTGTCAAAGGCGCAGCTGCTGGAACCGAAAATAGCCTCGTGTCAACAGTTCAGTGTGGTACCCGCAATGCAGAGACATCGCCTCATGGAAAATGGAGAGAACTACTTCGCTGTTGGGGGGAGACGGTATCGTCGTGCACGTGCATGAAGCTGTGTTACTGAAGAAAAAATACAACCGTGGTCGTGAGCGAGCCAACAATGTTTGGGTGATTGGTTTATATGACACCTGCCTACGGAAAGGATTTGTGGAGAGAATACCAGACAGAAAGTCAACTACTTTAATACCTATTATTACTAGACTTGTGAAACAGGGATCCATAGTACATACTGATGAATGGAAAGGTTATAACTCGCTGTCATCTCTTGGATATATTCATCACAGAGTGAACCATTCCAGTGATTTTGTGGATCCAATTACACGGACACACACGAATTCTATAGAAGGATTTTGGTGAAGACTGAAAAATATGATTAGGGCTATAAATGGATCTCAAAGGGATGTAATTTATAGTCATTTGGATAAATATATGTACAGAATGTGGTGTGACTTTTCTATTGACACTCTTATGCTAAACTGCGAGATGTTCCTGTAACATGTTAGAGAAAGTTATCCTATGTAACAGTTTTATGCAGTTTTTATGTTTTTTTCATAAATATACGTTTTCCTTTATCAAAATTCCCTCTTTCATGTGATTGGTCCGTTGAAGGTCGTTCGCTGATTGGTAGTTAGTGGTGCTTAAAGTTTAACTTCGCCCCATGCAAATATCAAAAGACTAAGGCTGCTGGCCTTTGACTGTAAGATATTGTATTTTGTACTATACTACATAGTTTAAGAAACAACACATGACATTTGTACATTTTCCTAACCATAATAAAGTCGGCTCACGACCGTGAGAATCGACTGTTCTTATTGGTTGGAAACGTCTATCCTGATTGGTTGGTGATCAGACAACGATCAAGGTGAAACGAAACAAGATGAATTGGTCACACGCTAAATCACACAATATGCATGAGAAATGATACATTCACATAGTACCTCCATCACATGAAAAATCACGCAATTCGTGAGGAAGGATGATGATATTCTATTTTATGCTGGATCCTATCAACCCCCTCCCCCCTCCCGCGTAAATGTGTAGGACTATCTTTTGGATCTGGTTACAAGAGTTTTGATTTTGCGGCTAAAATTAATTCATGCTAGAGATAACTTATTTGAGGGAGGGGTATTCGGTGCTTTCTGATGATGAGGCAGCAAGAATCTATCGGAGATTTCTCTCACTCTTCCCTCCCACCACCCCCGTTCGCTCTAATGAATTCACATTTAGAGGCACAGACGAAGCGTTCACCTCGTCCATAGGAGTGGGATTGATACTGATTTGGGCAAAGTTCAAAAATAGCGTCCAAGGAGTACGAACGCTCAGATGACCTTGAACGCATGCTAGTTGTAGGCTGTAGGTTTACGGCTGTAGGGTCAGTGTTAAGTCTAGGATTAGGGTCAGGATTAAGGTTAGGATCACGATTAGGGATAGATTTCCAGTTGATGTCATTTATTCTAATTTGTTTTCTTATCCACATTTTCCTGTTAAGTGGTCATCAATCCTCTTGCTGGAATCCATAGTGATTCAACAAAGGGCTTTTGTGGAAGACTGCCTGACAGGATAAGAGAGATAAACGATTCACAAAAACAGCTCATCTTCAATCACCTCGGTGAATACATGTAGAGAAACTAGTCTAACTTAGCAACTGATACTCCTCATTACAACTGGGACCTTATTTTTAAGTCATGTCAGAGAAAGATACCCTGTTTAATGTGTTTTCATGCATTTTCTTGTAAATATACTTCAATTTCTGTGCAAAAATTTCCTCAATTTTATGATTGGTCGGCTCAAGGACACTCGTGCTACTGTCGAGATTTGCCCTGAATTGAACGTTTAGCACGGAAAAAAAACTAGCTTAAGATTCAGCTTCAGAGTTGAAGAGACTTGGCTAGGTTTGCGACAGTCAAACTTTTCCTGGAAGAATGTTGCATGCTTTCGACGTGAATGTTGCCGCACAGATTGACGTGATGCATGGTGGTAGTGAAAGCTGGCTGCTAGCCAAAGTTGGTAGACAGTAATTCACGTCACTGTTTATGTCCCCAATATTGGTCGTGAGAAAATGAGAACAAAGGCTTTGCGTAGGCGGATACAGTTAGCATATGGATCATCTGACACAACCACAAAGAGATGCAAGGTTAACTTTCTGTGAGAAACAACCAATCAAAATACTGTATTTTCTACTGACAATAATCTACAATAATGTACATTAAAATCTATAAATATGTGTTGATTTTCCTTAATAAACGATCTGTTACCTGGCCCTTGTCTTCTGTTGTTACAATATCATTTGATGAAGGTGACACGTTAGAACATACCTAATTCAATGGAGCACTTGAGAGAATATTTGAGCTTATCTAATCATTTAAGACCACGTAAATTCAAATCATGACAGTTTGTGAGAAAGCATGATCTACTATTTTATACTAGGTCCGATCAATAACTTTGAATATTACTGATCTGATCGAGTGACTTGTAGCTAGTCAGATAAAATTGTGTGTTTTCAAAGTTTGTTTCTAAATTTACTGAAATCATTTGCATTGTAAAAAAGACTTGACCTGATATTTATTTTAAAAGTATGTTCATGTGTTATCGCGCGTGCGTACTTGCGTACAATTGTGTGATCCGAAATCTGCGCCAAAAACAAATGGTGTGAACCTTTGAGTAGGAATGCTTAATTAATTCCAAGACAAAGTAAGAACGAATAAATTTACCGGATAAAATGAGATCACTTTTTTCTGCATAAAACAACCTCACTTTATTTCATAAGTTTTCATCAAGTGAAGACTACCGGACTGCTGAATTCATGTGTGTGTATGTGAGTTGTTTGACTGGATCAATAATATTCACTCAAATATTGAATTCTCCGTGAAGCATGAGCATGACGACGAATTTAACTCTCCTTTTCTAAAAGCTATGGAACATGAAAGAAGCAACCTCCCTTACGTACCTATCTGAAAAGCATCGTTTCAACTACATGCAGACAGAACTGATGAGGATATCAAAGCAGAGAGGATAGGGGAAGCAAGGAAAGCTTTCATTACTCTCAAGTTTGTGTGGAGATAAACAGTACTCAGCATGAATATAATAAGATCCGGATTTTCAACTCCAGTGTGAAGTCAGTGCTACTTATTATACGGATCAGAGACTTGGCCAGTGCGTCATAAAGAGCATCTCAAACAAACTACAGATCTTCATTAACAGTTATCTTCGCTCAATACTCAAGATCAGATGGCCGGCCAGAAAAGATCAGCAACAGGGATCTCTGGGAGCGAACCAACCAGGAACCGATTGTCAAACAAATAGGCAGGAAAAAAAGAAAAGATGGATTGGCCATACTCTGAGGAAACCATCAAGTGACATCACTAGACAAGCCATTGCTCGAGTGGGACCCGAAAGGGAAGCGGCGAGTTGGTCGTCAGTGTAAGGGTTACTTGGAGGAGGTCATGTGAAGAGGAGATGAAAGCATGTGGCCAGACTTGGAGCCAGGTGAAAACTTTAGCAGAGAACCGAACGCAATGGAGACGCACGGCTGAAGCCCTATGTTCCTCTAGGAATTAAAGGAAACAATAATAATGAAGTAGTTGGTCTCTGTTGCGGCATGACGGGCGCCTAGTGTGAAGGCGCTTCAACGACGGTGTCTGAGGATTAACGTGAAGGTTATTTGATATTTGAAATGATGCGTGTAGGGTTCGAGACTCAGGCGGGACTCCATCGCTCACTGAATCACTCGCTGATACAGAATGCAAGTCTACTCAGATGATAAGTCTGAAATAGAAGGAGATGCACTTTCTGTATTCTAGTGTTAGTCACCATCATCCGAGATGTTCGATATCATGGGTAGACATCAGTTCATATTTCCATGGAGAAAATAAAACAAACAACGATTCTACATTAGACTGAGACTTTGTGAACTCAAGTGTAGACAGATGCGTGAAAACACCGTCACCCAGTGTTCCGATTGGTAGATATGTTTGTTCTTCGGAAATAAGACAAAGCTGGGGGATCCGATGGAATGATTCCAGAGGTGTTTAAGGGTGGCGAAGACAGTTTACTGTCTGCGTTAACTAAGGTACTAGGTATCGTCTGGGAATCAGAGGAAGTCCCTTCAAAAGTATGCTAATATTTTGTGTTATCCTCTCACTTAAATCTTTAATGCATCGTTTCACATGGATAAAGTACCTGTTTCTTGGAAAGAAATAAAGGTGATGCCTGTATCAATGTCATCTTCTGGATCAGGTCTAAAGTTTAGGCCGATTGCCATCAAGTCTCAATTTTTGAAAACTATAGAGAAACTTCTTTTGCATGCTCTTAAACCTTCCTTGAAATCTTTCAGTGATCCAAAGTAGTTTGCTTACAAATGTAGTAGAAGTGTAACGACAGGAGACAAGGGTCAGGAAACAGATCGTTTATTGAGAAAATCAACAGATATTTATAGATTTTTATTTGCATTATTATTCGTTATTGTCAGCGGAGAAGCAACGTCTTTTGATTGGTTGTTTTCTTGTTGAAGCTTATTCTGTACTGCTTGTGACTGTTTCTCAGAAGGTTAAGCCATGTATCTGCGATCCCCCTTCGCTCACTTTAAGTCTGCTGTAACTGGTTCATGAGTTGCTCAAAGTTAAGCTTTATTACTGGTTTTTCTTATGACTCCTATTCGGAATGTAGCATTGACGTAAATTGTTGTCGACAATTTTGTCTTACAGACAGCCTTCACCACAGAAGTACTTTAGATGCTGTCGTTGTACTCCAGCACAATATTGTTTCAAATCTTGATGAATGTGCAAAGATTTTCGAGCCTCAGTTTTAGACTACACTACTGCTTTTGACTCTATTTCTTTTATTAAACAAGGTGATTTCAGCAAACACTGAGTTCTGGGTCACAAGGTAGCTGTCTTCTTATTTCATGGGGAGAAAACAACATACTGTTTTATTTAATGGAAAGCGTTCCACTTAGTTGCTGACGGAAACTGGTGTGCCTCAAGGCCCTGTACTCTATCCATTTCTAATTTTATTTCTTATGGCATAACCTTCCACACTCTTCCAAAGCTAACTTCGTTAAATATGCCGATGATTTTATCATTTCTGTCTCAGTAGTTTCTGCTTTGGATTGTTCTTAGCTGAAGTTAACAGATGGTTCCATATAAGTGTCATATTGTTGGTTTTAGTTTCAGATACGAACAAGACTTGTGTGGACTGATTTAGTCACATGACTCTTGTACTACTGACGGAAATGTGTGACAGGGAGTAAATCGAATATCTCCAAATTCGGCATCAGTTTCTCTTCGAATCCCTGTTGGTCGTCTCATATCCTGCTGATTTCTAATAAAAATTCTCGTTCAACTTATTACGCAAGGGAGTTGAGATTTTCTGCTAGCATAACTCAACGTTTTCTCACAACTGATTAATGCATTTCTTCTACCCACTCCCTTTTATTGTTCAGCATAAATTAATCGTTATCCATTGCCCTACTGACAATCTAAATTAAGTAGCATAGCTGTATTCAACAAATATTTGCCAGTTGTAAAAAAAATATGTTATGTCGTCTATTTGTGTGACAGATTTAGGACATTTTGATGACATACACTTACTCGTCTTGAATATTTACGTAAAAAGTACTGCAGCATAAAGAATGACAATTCTGACCGACACACATCAAAATATTTGTGATTAACGATCATAAATCAGAGGTAGGAAAATGAGGTAAGAAAAGAAGGTGGGGAGGAAGGGTGAGTGTTAAAATGTTATTAACTCAGATGAACCAAATTAAAATATAGCGATCCAGAAGTGCAAGTGCACCGATGACCTTGAACGCATGCTATTCACTGGATGACGAGACCCACTATTATTAAAGCGCCATTATGATGAATGCCCGTTCACGAAGTGAAATGCATATTTCATCCCGATCTTGTTTTTAAGTATTGTTTGGATAAAGTGTTGATAGCTTGTTAGAGTTACATCTAGGGTTGGGATTAAGATTTTTCATTTTTATATTCATTCTTCCGGTAAAGAGGTGTTGAAAAAAGCGAGAACAACAGCTGTTTGTGCATAATAATATGGTACCATCATTTAGTAGCTTAAAAATCCCCATTGAGTCATATGAAAAAGAGATGTTCAGCGAAGAGATTCCTTTCGGCGAATTTATTCACATAGCTGTACAATCGCATTTATATACAATTATTTGTGCGTGTGTAGTTTACCAACTACACCATGATCCACTTATTATCATTATTGTTTCCTTTAGTTCCTAGAGGAATATAGGGCTTCAGTTGCACATCTCCATTGCGTTCGTTTTTCTCCATCAACGTTTTCACCTCCATTTCTTCCTGCATATTTGTTGCAAAGTCGGTTCCTGCTGGGTTAGTTCGTTCAATGACAGAGATCCCTGTTGCTGATGTTTTCTGGCCGGCCATCTGATCTTGAGTATTGAGTGAGGACAGCTGTTGATGAAGGTTTGTAGTTTGTAGAAGAAAGTCACAACGAGCTTGGATTTTCAGACATACTCCTGCATCGGAGAGATGGTTCGATAAAGCGATCAATTTATAGAGGACAGGGTAATATTTGAATTTTCATAGCTTCTATGCACTATAGCTTAAGAGAGGCTTGGTGAAGCGTTCATTCAAGAGGATTCAGAGTATTTGTACGGCTTATGTTATAGAGAAATAAAATAAAATATTGATGGATAATCTTGTTAAAAACGGATATCCTTTAAAAAAATTTTAAACCAATGTAGAAGTCAGTTAGTTGTAAAACTTACGATCAGTCCCTATGTAAGATGTTTTTATTGTATTACCACACAATGGGGAAGTAGATAGTAGGATTTAAAGAAAGAGACTAAATTCGGTCATCCACAGGACCCGCTCTGAAGCCTAGCTTTTAATCATTCAAAAAGCCAAAAATATGCACTACTGTATATCTAAAAAGTGCAGAAGTCATTGTTTGACGTTCCACTAACTGACTGGTTTCAACGTAGAACCCTGCACCGATGTGCAGCAGTTCAAGTTGCTAAATTTCCTCATTGTAGCACACAAAGCAAGAGAAGAAATAAAAATAGAGATAGTAAACAGAGATATAGGGCAAAGAGAATAGTTATATATATATATATAATATAGAAGAACAATATAGCTTTATTGGGCAATACAACTCACAAGGAGTGGATGCGTCTGCGCCAGCAATCACTGAGAACGATTTTGAGCAATATCCCCAATTGTCTCCAGTCTTCATTGGTTCTTACCGTCCCGAGGACCCCAAACAGTCAGCCAGCCTACACCTTCATACGTGATTGGCTTGCTTAAACTAACTGTTGTGGATTTCATTGACTGATAACGTCATGGTTTGGTGTGACCAACACTACCTGTTTTCCAACCTGACCCTATATCAGCTAACATTGCCCGTTGTCGAGGAGGGAGATACCTAGGCATACGTGGCACCTGTACTAACCATCTTCGTCGATGTAGCCTCACAGCCTTGTCTATTGATTTCCCTTCCTTACAACTAGCACTCGACCGAAGCCTAACCTCAATATTGCTCACCCTATTATACCACTTAACACACATATGAGATAGAACGCAGACAGCTAACTAGCCAGGCTTCTCATGTCTTCCGCTTCCATAGACCATGTCTGACTGAAAGCCATAAAGAAGGACGGAGCAGACTGATGAGCAGTACACACGCCCTTTGGTCGATAGCAAGCCGGATATCACGTCACATTCCACACTATATAGTAATTTACGTGTGTATGTATGGGCATACACATACATAGAGAGGAGTAATGGCACTTTGCATGTGTAAGGATGGGAGATCATATTCTGAAGTGATTAGAAAAACAGATGAACTTTGAAAAATCGATAGACGCAGGTGCCAGACTACCACGACCCACTTTGTTTCTAGTTAAACACCTAATCGATATGAACTACAAGCCTCATGTTAAGAACAGCTTTTAAGGTTATTTTTAAAAAAGGGTAATGGACGCTTATTGAAATACACTGAAACGATAGCTCTTGGTAAACTTGTGCCAGATCCCCCCCCCCTTGTGTGTAGAAAAAAAATTTGTTATTACTGCTTAACCTACCAGATGTACTGTTAATCATTCTTAAATGCTTTTTGTCATTTTCTTGAAAATTTCAACTGTCCTTCACTTTTCATATAAATTGACTTGACAAATAAATATGTGGGGGGTTAGATTGTTGTTCGAAATGTAGATGGCGTAAATGCATCACACCGTATTTTTCAGATAATCTCCGTCTTCTAATAAATAACACATCGGCGACCACGCCTCATATGGTCCGGGGTTCGATCCCCGGACACAGACGTACTCCTTTACCTCACTAAGCCAGTAGTAAGACTGGTAAAGAGGGAAGGTTGGGATGGGCATGAAACTAGCAACCCCATCCCGTAAAAATGACGAAACACCCCTGCTATCGAAACTTCAAGCCTCTAGCTTGAAGCCACCTATGTCCCACTGGGGGGGAAAGTAAAGGAATTAAAAAATCTATAAAAGGAACTAACTGCTGTTTGAAATATTGAGGAATACGCGGAATTGAATTGGCAGAAGTTAGAATTCATGGGCTGGCCATTGGATTGGCGGGTCCCAGTGGCTTAACAGTCTACGAGCTAGCTTGCCACCTTGTCATCAGAAGGGGACCTGGGTTCAAACCCCAGTGAGGTGGGTGCGTACTGCTCTCTCTGATGAAGAGTCCCAAACTAGGCTGACGAAACAGCTGTCTGGCAGTAATCCCTGTGGCTGGCTATCCAATGGTTCTCTAACTGATGTCAGCTCATGATGAACTCCTCTCCAACCAACCAAAAAACAAAAAACGCAAGGTCAGTTTGGAAAAAAATAATTCTATTTTGCTTTCGCAAGTATTTGTCATCGAAAGAAATGCATAGAAATAGAGAATATATATAAAAATAGTAATAATAATAATCTCTGGTAAGCAGGGTAAAAAATCTCGGCGCAAAATTCGACAGATGACTAAGAGTTACCTACAAAAATCGATAATAATTACATCATCATTTTTTTCCACTTTGTTGACATAAATAAAGCGATAAAAGTTCAAGTTATCGAAAGAAATTGTCCAGTTTCGATTGTTTCGAATCTGTTAATGACGTCTTTGTTGAATGCCTTTTGCCAACTTTACGTCGTTTTTCAACAGACTATGTGGGGAACAAAATTTAGAGAAAAAAATTGAAGTTAAAAGGTGTGATACAACACCTGTCGAGGTTAAATAAAAAGAATTGAATTAGAGCAGATAAAAGCGGTTGAAATCAGATTTAAATAATTATATTAGGCAGATGACTAACTTTCAGACTCCATATTAGTTTGTTTATTAGATATATCACAAAGCGTAACAGCAGTATTATTTACTGGATATTGACGTTTCGAACGAAATTTATTACTGTTCATAATCATACCAATCAATTATAATCACACAACTTCGAAACTTGAGTTTCATAGTTCACTTTGTTCTCTCCTATTTGTCGTCGTAGGGGTAGTAGAATCTTCCAGATATCTGGGATAGATTTTGAATTATTCCTATTACACGTGTTGTCTTCAGTTGATTCAATAAACCTAAGTTTTAAGTAATAGAGCATCAAACTAAGTAGTGCCAAGGAAAATATAAGACAGGAAGTGAGGGATACAAGAGAAGATTTGAAACTTAATAATTATCCTGATAAATTAGTCAGAAAGTATGTAGGGAAATGCAAAAATAAAAATCAAATAAATAATGATAGTATTGACAGTGATGATAATGATAATAATAGTAGCAATATTAATGACGACATGCATGTCAAATATGCACAAGATAATGACGACACCAACAATAAAGAATCTAAATTATCAGTAGTAATTCCATACAAGTAAGGAACCTCAGAAACCTTACACAGAATTCTTAACAATGCTAGCAGGAATAAAAGTGGTTGGCATTCAAACCCACAAACTCAGTTAGAAACAAGCTCTGTCGGTTTAAGGATCTTGTAGAGCAAATTAAACAAAACAATTTAGCTTATCTAATAGCCTGCTGGAGTGATTGTCAGGTCAAATACATAGGTCGAAGTAGTGGAACGGCGTCAGTCAGTCAGACTAGCGGAGTACAAAATCCTGGCAGCGAAATCTAGATTAGTTGACCCGAATACGATAAGAAATCTGGTGAATAATTCAGCTATATTACTCATTACATGCAATTACACACAACCATACTAATAAGATGTATGGGATAAAATGACAGTTTTAAAATCTAATGTAATAAGGTGGATGGAGGGAGAGCTTGATAACGGAAGCTTTGTTTATCGAAGCAACTGAGAGAGAATACGTGTAATAGGAATGATTCAACACCTGTCCACCCAGATATCTGGAAAATTCTACTACCCCACCGACGACAAATAGGAGAGAACAAAGAAAACTATAAAACTCAAGTTTTGAAGTCGTGTGATTATAATTGGCGATATGATTATGAACAATAAATAAATTGTGTTCGAAACCTTGTCATCCAGTAAATTATACTGTTTCTGTGACTGTGTGATATATCTAATAAACAAACTATTATGGAATTACTTACTACCACAGTGCCCAAGTTTTACACATATATATTAACTTTCAGACTTCCGAAAAGTAGTAATGCCTATTATAATATGGCGAGTGCTACTGATAAGTTTTATCAGTAGTGTACAAAGAGACGTCCATCGACATAAAAACAATCAAATAACAGGGAGATATATTTTATTTCAGAGAATGTGAATGATACAGCATTGTGGAGATATATAGGAGAAGTGAAAGGAACACAAAGAAACACACACCATATGAAGTCCAGAAGTACCGTGCACAACGCGGAAGATCTGTGCAAATGGAAATTCGTTAAGTACGCTGGTAATTAAGCTGCCTTATTATCATTCTTTTTTACTTCACATTCCCCAGTGGAACATTGGGCTTCAAGCTAGTGGCTTGAAGTTTCTGTAGCAGTGTTTATTTTACAGGATGGGGTTGCTAGCCTCATGCCCAACCTTTCCTCTTTACCAGCATTATTTTTGGCTTAGCGAGGTTAAGGAGTGCGTCGGCCGGGGATCGAACTCCGGACCATGTGCACGGTCGGCGAGCGTCCTAACCACTATGCCACCAACGCACTGTGTTGGGTGTAGACTCGATGAACTGGAATTCAGTATTCGACCTCCCTCTCTCCACCTATCTACCTGTTATGTGGTTGTGTGTTAATGCATGCAGTGCAACGTAGTGCTGAGCTGTTTTCTAAATTACTTATCTTCTTACCTTAGCTAAATTCTTATGTTCTCACAGACAATCTGACGACCACTGACCTACTAGTTTCACCAATGTAGTTAGTTCACCGAAGTCATAGTCGTTTGCAAGGTATTTTGTAAATTATATTATTATGTCTAATTGGGTCAATTGGATCCTTTAATCTGCAGAGCTTGTCCCTGAGTGAGTTTGTAGGTTAAAATGCCACTCTAATTCTTGCTTTATTCACAACCCTACGTAGGATCTCAGATGTCCCCTCCTTATATGATAAAACTGTAGATGCCTTATATTCTCTCTTATTTATGTTATCATTACTAGTTTCACCATTATTTTTATTTTGCTTTTGACCTTTTTTGATCTTCCTAATGAATTTTATAGGATAGTTAGTCATTTAACACCAACCAGCTATTCTTCTATCTGTTTCATTTCATCATTTAGGTCTTTTTTAGTGCCACTTAGTGCTACTGCTCGGTTTGTTAGGTACTTAACTAAGCCTGCCTTAACAGTTAAAGGATGAGATGAATTAAAGTCTAAATATCTATTATGAGCAACAATAAATTTTGCTCAAAACGTGATCATCAGTAAATATTACTGTATAGCAGACTGTGAGACTTTATCAAAATAAATTTTACTCATGATGGAATTATACTCTACCACCACAGTGCACAAGTTTTATACTTATATCAGTATTCGTGTTTACTAGATGACAAAGTTTTGAACACAATTTATTGCTGTTCACAATCATATCAGTTATAACCACAATCAGTTTATATACACGTATATAACGTATAAACGTAAACGAACTAATTTCTTATCAAAAACTCGAACTTTTAACAAAACTGCCACTGAAGTGCAGCTATGCCTGATTTCTTCATTTTTTTAAATAATGATAATAATAATAAAAGTAACAATAAGCTTTATTGTGCACAATAAGTCTACACAATATGCGCAACTTTCAGCGTAATTTATTGCGTAATAAGTAAAACAGCCGTCTCCAGTACATTATGTGACTCAGTGGTGTTGGATCTGAAGAAGCTATTAAATTCACATTACATTTCCCTACATACTTTCTGACTAATTTATCAGGGTAATTATTAAGTAAGTTTCAAAGCTTCTCTTATATGCCTCACTTCCTGTCTTAGATTTTCCTTGGTACTACTTAGTTTTTGTGCTGTATCACTTAAAAGTTAAGTTTATCGAATCAACTGCAAATACATGTAATAGGAATGATTCATCACCTGTCCATCCAGATATCTGGAAAATTCTACTATCCCAACGATGACAAATAGGAGAGAACAAAGAAAACTATAAAATTCACGTTTCGAAGCCGTGTGATTGTAACTGATATGATCATGAACAGTAAGTGAATTGTGTTCGAAACTTTGTCATCCAGTAAACACTAATATTGTTTCTGTGACTGTGTGATACATCTAATAAACAAACTAATATGGAATTACTTACTACCACCGTAGTGCCCAAGTCTTACACACATATTAACTTTCAGACTTCCAAAATGCATTAATGTCTATAATAATGAGGCAAGTTCTACAGACAAGATTTATCAGTAGTATATAAAGAGACGTTCGTCGGTATGAAAACATCAAATAATAGGACGATAGATTTGATTTCAGAGAAGGCAAATACGGTACAGCGTTGTGGAGATGTATGGGAGGAGTGAAAGGAACACAAGGAAACACACACAATATGAAGTCCAGAAGTACCAGGTACAACCCGAAGATCTGTGAGAATGGTGATTTGAAGATAAAGTATACATAACTTGACTATATAGAAATTCCAAATAAACATTCCTTTACCTAGTCTTCGTCTTCTATCATTTGAAAAAGAAAACTACACACCCGCTTTTGACTTCATCATCTTCAATCTCCTCTCGATTCACAACTCTCCCACCCACCCCCACTGAATCTCTTTAGGTAGGTCTCTCTAGAAGTCACTATAAAAGATTATATGCTCGATCGCACAACCAAGCATAATAACTCGACGATGTTTTTTATTTAGCCCGGCCACCCAACGCCTTTCTACACGTCTTGGATTTCTGGGGGTAGCAACTGATTTTGAGATAAGTTATATGACGAAGTGATATCAGTTAGAAGAGACACTGAAAAGAACCAGAAATGGGAAGTGGAGCCTTCAGGTACAGAAGTAATCACATTAACATTGAACCACTTCATTAAAAGTGGCCAACAACCCATAAACTTTGAATTCCGATAAAGGAATTACAACTTTTGTTCTCTTATAGAATGACTGTCTACAGAAGTAAGGTAAGATTAGGCAAATACTTCACAATACAATATTTATCCAACAATGATCCAATATTAATTAGTTAAGAAAAGATACACCCGCATCGATAGGCGGTTAGGACTCTCGCCGATCATACGTATGGTCCGGGGTTTGATCCCCGGCAGACGCACACCTGATATCAAATGATCGGTCTGCGAAATTTCGGCTACCGATACCACATGCTGAAAATTCAATACTTGTACCAAAAATACGGTGTGGAATCAGGTTATGATCAAAAATAAAAATAAAAAACAAAAGTCAGTTCTATGCATGAACATACCTCTCCATTGGATGTCTTTGAATAATTTTCAAAATGAGCGAATATCTAGAGACAGAAAAAAAACGTTAGGGGAGATCAAACTCTGAAATTAAGGCATCAATCAATGAAAATTAATTTGAACTACACATACAGAGAGGTAAGTAGACAATATGAGGTGGGGTCGGTCAATTGAGACACTAACAAGTAATAATTGAAGACCATTGGTGATATTGTGCGTCGGTGGCACAGTGGTAGAATGCTCGCCAACAATGCCTCATGTGGTCCAGGGTTTAATTCCCGGCCAACGCACTTCCTTTACCTTGATAAGCCAGTAATAAGACTGGTAAAGAGGAAGTTTGGGATAGGCATGAGGCTAGCAACCCCATCCCGTAACAATAAACACTACTGCTACCGAAACTTCAAGCCTGTAGGTTGACGTCCAATGTTACACTAGGACCGTAAAGATATAAAAAAATGGGTGATACTGGCTTAAAAATTATTCTCAATGGTGCAGATGATTTTAAGCTTTACGATCTTCTAATTCTATTGTATCATTATTATTGTTTCCTTTCGTTCCTAGAGGAATATAGGGCTTCAGCCGCACGGCTCAATTGCGTTCTGTTCTCTGCCAACGTTTTCACCTGGCTCCACATCTGCCCACATGCTTTCATTTCCGCTCCGCATCACCTCCTCCATGCCACCCTCACACTGACAACCAACTCGCCGCTTCCCGTTCGGGTTCCACTTGAACGATGGCCTGGAGTGTGATGTGATGGTTTGTTTTCTCAGAGTATGGCCAGACAAT
Source organism: Trichobilharzia szidati (assembly GCA_944472155.2). Lineage (NCBI taxonomy): Eukaryota > Metazoa > Platyhelminthes > Trematoda > Strigeidida > Schistosomatidae > Trichobilharzia > Trichobilharzia szidati. The sequence continues at coordinate 152,421,078 of OX235273.1, forward strand.
CCACCTCCATTTTTTCCTGCATATTTGTTGCACAATCGGTTCCTGCTGGGTTGGTTAGTTCGCTCCCAGAGATTCACCTATGATCAAAGACAGCTAGCCTTTTCATGTCCTCCACTCTCAATGGCCAGGTCTCACAACCTGTTCAAAATGCTTATGGTGGCGCAACATGTTCAAGACGTATGCAGAAGCCCTGATTCATCCACTGCTCCCTCTAGTTATCTTAATAAATATTTGTGACAAGATAATCTGTTTTGAAATCTCATCACAAAACTATACGAATAACATTCACAGTGTATGTTGAATTAGTGGAACCCGGTGTGACATAATGAAATCATTGGATGAAATATGATTCATACGAGGTTCAAAAGCACTCCGCAGGACCTGAGAATTGCTTCCACTGCGACGACGCGATAGTAATGATCGAATATACAAAGTCGAGACACATCCTCAGCTTGTGAAGGTCAGGTTCATCATAACTGGTTTGTATACTATGGGATTTTGTTTGATTTGTTGGAAGATTTCATCAATAGCTGACTCTTCAGTGTTACGCACCCACCATTGGGGTTCAAACCCAGGACTTTCTGGTTACAAGGCGAGCTAGCTCGTAGAACACTAAAGCCACTGGGACCTAATTCATGACATAGCGCGACCACTTAGCAATATCTTCTTGGATAAGTACCTGTCCTCACCTTCGTCCCAAACTAGGACAACAGAAACAGTTGTCTGGCAGTGCTCCTTGCAGGGTTTTCCAATAATTCTCTAACCAATGTCAGTGGCTCATGACGAAATCCTCCAACCAATTAAATAATTCCTTAAGATCCAGTAGTCAAAATGAATTAACAAAGCTTACCTTTTTAGTCGCAGTAGAAATAGCTGAAGTCTGTAAATCTTCTAGGCTAACCCATCGTCCAAAATTCAGCAGAGGCGGCCAAATATCCTCCTCCATGATATCAGATAGAGGCTTTTCGTCAAGTTTTAAAGTGAATACAATGTATTTCATGTGTATATGAGAGAAAATATGTACGACCTATGAGAAAGTTATCAACATAAATAAATAAATAAATATTAAAGGAAGGTAATGAAAGTGAAAATCATTTGAGTTAGACCACTTAAGGTTACTTTTGAGGACAAGCAGATATAAGCAGAACTGAAGGATGAAATGAAAACCCAAGTGGTAGTAGTAGCCGAGCGTAAAAATAGGCTGCCTCTGAAGTCCTAGCGCAAAGCTTTTACACAACAGTGAGTTATGATACCCAGCTCTAATAACCAGATTTATCAGGTTGTTACAATGGAGTACGAATTCTCACTAGAACCCAAGGCAACTTTTGAAATAATAGAGAAGATTTGTAGCTCAGGTTAATGATTTGCAATTAGTTGTATTCTCTGAGGAGCTGGTTGTTTCAATTGCGAAGTTTTTGTCGTCCTTCTGGGAAGCACCCCCCTTTATGAATGATAGAATTGTGTCGCCTAGCAACCATCTACGTGACTGGTAGTCGATTTACATCTGTAATGATCATTTTTTATTGACTAGAAATTTGAACTTTCTCGTCACGTGATTTACTTTTTATTAGTTGGTAGATTTGGTATATAATGATATGTTTGTTGACTGTTATTTCAATTGAGTGCTAACTAGGCCTCTACGAATTCCCTAGCTGCGATTTTGGTGTTTCCTTTATTTAAAATTTCAACATTATCCCTATCTAGTTGGTATCCATAATTATCTACATACATTGATATGAAAGAATATATATCATGTTTTTTACAACTAATTTGTGTTCTTGGATTAGGATTCGAAGGGGGCGTCCACTTCAACAGATGTAATGTCTATTACAGTTCATACATGCAATTGATTTTGTAAGTGGTATTAATTGACATAGGTTAGAGAACCATCGAAAAGCCACAATGCATAACTGGGCAACCCTTCCCTGTTAATTTGCAACTCTCCAGCAGTACGTACCCACTGCTGGGGTTCGAACTCAGGACCTTCCGGTTACAAGGCGGGCAAGCTCGTAGACCATTAAGCCACTGGGACTTTTCAGCCTCACAGCACATAAACCACTGTTAATAGGGATCCAGTCGAGTAATGCAGCTTCGGCTGCAGCGCTTAGTGTGACACCGACACCAGCTACGCCAGATGCTGATGCCACAGGGTCCCCAGACAAGCGCAGATGGTACATACTATTCGAAATTTCAGATGGAGAGGATAATCAAAGCACTTCACACTGGGGTCTTGAACACTGGTCTCTGCAATGCAGCAGATATTGATAGCGAAGCTTTCCAATGTTCTTATCAAACCTGTCTGTTATCCCATTTGCATCAGTGTCCGAACATTGTAGGTGGCCAGCTTGAACGCGGCTTCAGGATATCTGTGTTAGGTGTCCCAGTGGGGACAACCATTTTGAAGGCACTCATCACTAACATCTCGAAATGGGAATTCAGACAAAGGCGAAAGGCTAACGAAAGTGAGGTTGAAAAGAGATGTGTCACTTGAAACATCAATATTGTTGTTTGAGAGCATTGCGTAGCATTACAAAAAACGTATGGTATCCTGTTGTGTTCAGAGCTGTGATTCATTGCTATAGGCGCTCACCACCCACCTCCTCCTCCCAACCAAAAGATGCATCTTCACTTCAAACCTTACTCCACCTACCGAAGGTGGGGACAACACCAAGTAAGCAGTACCATTGACTCTTACACAATAGCTGTTAGTCATTCCTAACAAGGAAAGAAAGAGAGGATAGATGTCGGGTGCCACATTTTGCTAACTGTTCACTATGTATCATTAGACTCGTATTCGCAACAGGACGAAAAAGATGAAAAGACAACAATATCAAGGATGAAGAATTACCTCTCCAATCGATTTTACATTTAAATCATTGTATGGCAGCCTATTAGATGAATCAGATTCCAATGCCTTTTTAATTTGTTCAACAGCTAATGGTATAAATGATTGAATGTCATCCATTGAACATTGATCTCTCGCTTTTACAGCGTCATTATTCTCACTTTTCAATGTTTCAATGGTATAACTTGGAAATTCCCATAAACCAGCTAATAGGCCTAAATAAATAAAGAAAGAATAAATCAATAAAATATAATCAATATCAGGAATGATAATACAGTGGGGTGGGGGTAGATTGAAATATAGTTGAATTAAAGGATATGGGTAATGAGCAGCAGAGCTTTCAGTGTTGGCGGTTATTATCACCAGGCTGCTCACACTATGAAGGTTAAACTTAATAATTATCCTGGGAAATTAGTCAGAAAGTATGTAGGGAAATGTAAAAGTAAAATAAATAATGATAGTAGCGATAGTGATAATAATAATAATATAATATTAATGACGAAATGCATGTCAAACATGCACAAGATAATGACAACACCAACAATAGGTAATCTAAATCATCAGTAGTAATTCCATAGAAGGAAGGAACCTCGGAAACCTTACGCAGAATTCTTAACAATGCTGGCAGGAATAAAAGTGGCTGGCATTCAAACCACCCACAAACTCAATTAGAAACAAGCTTTGTCGGTTAAAGGATCAATCCTGTGGAGCCGTTAAAACAAAACAATTTAGTTTATTTAATACCCTGCCTGCAATGATTGTCAGGTCAAATACATAGGTCAAAGTCGTAGAACAGGGGCAGTCATTCAGACTAGCGGAGCAGTTTTAAAATCTAATGTAACAGGTTGGAGGGAGAGATTGATAACAGAAGCTTTGATATAAGAATAAAACTTGTGCACTGTGGTAGAGTGTAATTCTATTATGGGTAAATTTTGTTTTGATAAAGTCTCACAGTTTTGTTTATCGAATCAACCGAGAGAGAATACGTGTAATAGGAATGATTCAACACCTGTCCGGCCAGACATCTCGAAAATTCTACTACCCGTACGACAAATAGGAAAGAATTAAGAAAATCATCAAACTCAACTTTCGAATTCGTGTGATTATAATTACTGACATGATTATTGAGAATAAATTGTGTTCGAAACTTTGTCATCCAGTATATGATACTGTTTCAGTATGTGATACATCTAATAAACAAACTATTATGGAATTACTTACTACCACGGTGCCCACGTTTTACACATATATTAATTAGGATAATTTCTTCTTGACCACAGAGTTTAATCACATACATCTTGTTTGTAGTGGTTTTTACAGGTTCACCCATCCGTAGATCCCACCACCGGCTACGGACCGACGCAGTGTAATGCCACATATACAATTCTCGGC